>VYXC01010095.1:18525-78762 GCA_013397175.1 Platysteira castanea
GGTATAAATATCTCATTCATCGCCGTAGTAACTGAGGGGCTCACGCTGTTCTGCCGCGGGCGGCTCCGGCGCCGCGGGAACTTGGAGCGGCTTTTTCGGATTCTCAGACCCAAATAGGCACGTTAAGGCAGAAAGTGAATGGAAGCTCGTTAATAAAAGCTGCATTTGTCGTAATTTAATGTTGTGGTAAGGCGGTTTGAAGCTGCACAGAATTGAGGACCTTTGTAGCGGGTAACTCATGCAGCTTTTGTTTTACTTCCTAGAAGAGAAATCACACCGTTTGCCTAGAATGCTCACTTAATTGCATTTCTCTCAAAGGTCAGCTACAGCCACTGTTCAGATAAAGACAATTACTTTTTCCAGTATTTCTATCCATTAAGTGCCACCAGAGGATCAGTAGTGGCTGCAGTATTGCTTCATTTCCAGTAGGACCTGGCATGTTTGAAGTGAGTAGCTCTCAGTTTATTACAAACAATCTCTTAGTCATGCCCTCGTACACAGTTGGAAAAGTACTCTGGAGAATTTATCTCCCAAGTTGATCACAATTGGGTGCTTTGGATAGTCCTGCCTGTGATGGGAAGTGTTTTCAGAGACAAACTGCTGCAAGGTTAAACTAGCCCACACATGCAAGTCTCATCCGAAATACCCACACAAGCCTTCTGGTAAGGCTGCAGAGTGCCTGAATATTTTCCATCTTGTTGATACGGGGTGTGGTTTTGTAGACCTGCAGCTCCTTGAAATTCGGCATGTTTGGTAAAGAGCACCGTGCAAACCCAAGGCTGTAGGTGCAGCTGAACCGAGAGTGGCCGCCTGTTGCAGAGATTGATATCGGGGACACGACCCAAACCGGGAGCGTATCGATGCCAGGCGGCCCTAAAAATGATTTGAGCTGCGGTGCTGCCGCTGCATTGCCTCTGTGCCCGTGCCTGCCCGTGCTCGGCTGAGCACTCGCTGGCTCAGGCCGTGCGTGCCTTGCAATAATTCAGCAGCAGCAGGAGGTGTTCTGCCCCAGCGGCTCTCGGAGTGATTGAGTTTGTAGCTGGTAAGTGAGGCCCGGTGACCTGGGCTCTAGGTGGGAAATGCATCCAGCTCTGGAGCGACTCCGTTTCGGAGTGGGAGCTGAGGGTGGTGGTGCTGCTGTTTGGAAAAAGCTGTGGCAGTGCTGATGTTTCTGAAATCCGTAGGGGACGTTGATCGCCTGCTGTTTTGTTTATACAAACCAGCCAAACTGCTCTGGGCAGTAGAGCAGTGATGTTGCATTTTGGGGTTTGAATGGTGCACAGTAAACACATCTCGATGCGCGGCAGGGTTTTACAGAGAGGGACTGAAACACAGCCTGGCCTCGTCGCTGGGGATTATATTCGCTGTATTCATTGGTAGGCTTGTGCTGCCCGTTATCCAATGTATAACTCTGCCGTGGATTAGGACGTGACAGATTGCATGAGGAAGTGTCAGTCCTGCTGCAACTCCTGCTCTCAGGTCGCTTGAGCAGCTCAGCCCACATGAAACAAGTGACAGCAGGGCCGGAGGAGTGAGTGGTCAAGTAAGCTTCAACAGGTATAGCCTTCTATCCCGGACGGGTGCAGCAGCTGGGAATGATGAATTTTTCTGTAGGGAGTAGTTGTTAATAATGTTGATCTCTGTAGCTTTTTAAGGACAGTATTCCTGCCGTGAAGCTGTTAAACCAGAAGCAACCCTCTTGCCCTGGCTTTGAAACTTACGGAGTCTGTGCAATGCCTTATCTCTGCTCCATTGCATCTCCTGTACAAGCTTATCCTCTTAAACACTTTCTGGACTCTCTTCCATTTTGCTCCTTTAGTGGAGAGCTCTCTTTCCTCTGATCTGGTCTCTCAAGCTGTGTGTCCTTTTTCAATCCCACTCATTCCTGAAAAATGGCCTTTTCTGAGATATTTACAGGATCTGAGTCAATATTTCTGTATTTCTCTTTGTAAACAAAACCAGTCATTCACAATCCAAAACGAGTCATTCAGTTACTGTTCTGTGGGCTTCTCTCAAAGGAAGACCAGTGATTCTGAAGTGCACTTCCACTCATGACATTCTTCTATGTGAAATTGAAGATTTCTTCCATTCAAGTTCTTAAGTCTCCCTTCTCATTTCAGTATAAAACTGCCTCTCAAAGTAAATCCACCAAGGTAATTATTTTTTTTCATCATTCTTTTCCGAGGGAAACATTAGGCACTATTTAAATAAGCAGTGGTCTGATTCTTTCTTTCTGGGTTTTTTTTTTCCCCTCCTCCCCTCAGAAGTGCTGAGCTAAGCACGCTGAATTTTTTGTGTACAAAATGCTGCCCTGTACTGCTTTGGATGTCATGCTTGTNTGCTGAAATTTTTGTGAGTTAGGCCTCCCTGTTGCCCTGTGCTGCTTTGGATGTCATGCTTGTTTTGATCAACTTTTTTTCCTTTCGTTTTCAGCATTGATTTGGAATTATATTTTGAAGAATAATCTCTGTTATATATCCAGACTTGTTCCTTGGTCCGCAGCACAGTTTCTGGATGTCTCTGGACCATCTGTCAGTCTGATTCTTTTCAGGAGAGATCAGTTCAGGTTGTCTGGAAGGGCTCCCATTCACTGTGTAGGCATTGCGAGAAGCATTCTGATTTCAGGGCTGTGGATCTCTACTGAACAAACCAGAACCAAAACGTTTAGGGGAGCTTTTGCTTTTTGGTGAATGGCACCTTTCACACCTGGTGATGTGAAAATGCAATGTGAGGGTCTGGTCTGAAGAGCAGATCTATTGTTAAAGCATCCTAAAGTCTTCAGAGCAGTTATTTTCCCCCAAATCCTCTTATTCTATGAAAATCTCAGTTGTGGAAGAGGCTCAAGGGTAACTGTATTGTGCAAAAGCTGTGGTTCTTCTCTGCTGTGATTTCTGAGGTTTCTGAAGCAGGGTATGTTGCCTGTAGAGCACTTTGGGATGGAAGAGGCAGCATAGATGATGTGTTGACTCCCAAGTTTATTGTATATAATTCACTATTTTGGTTCAAAGACACAACGGAACCTTCCTGGTTAAGGCCTTCAGGCATTTTCAAATACATGGAGCAAGAGGCAGGGCTGCCATAGTATGGTCTTCATGAGAGAGCCCTTTCCTGTTTTCAATACTGAATGAGTTTCAGAAACTAGAGTTTCTAAAGAGAACAGTCAGCCAGTTTTACACTAGTTCTTTTCCTTTTGCAGCTTTTAGTTGGGTGGTAAATTTTTCTTTGCCAAGCTATCTACTCCCACAGCAACCATGCCACAGCACGGTTCTAATTGTGTTTATCTGCAGTAACCACTGTCCCTGCTATTAATCTGAATTCCTTCTCAGGGAGGAGGGGTTAGAAGTTAGCCCAGACATCTTGGATAGCTAGACAGGCAAGTGCTTTTCTTTGCTTTCTTGCTTTATTATTATTATTATTATTATTTTTAATCTGGCGGCTTCGTTCAAGACTGTGCTTTGGTTTTGGAACCGGGTTCTTTCTTTTAGTCTCAAGGCATTTCCAGTGTAATCCATAACTCTATTGAGAGGGTCCAACTTCTGTTCCCTGTGAAGAGCATTTTGCTCATTCTGCTTTAAACTTCAAACTTGGTATAAATTTTTCTTCTAAATGTAACTGCAGTCTCACATTAAATTGTCTGGCTCTTTCAGTGCCTGTTCCGTAGCTGTTCTGTAGCACCAACTTTCTTGTGTGCCTTTCATTTAGACATCCATTCTGGAGGCCAAGAATGGGCTACTGCTTGTTTGGGAATGACTTTTTGAAGTCCTGGAGAACTTGAAAAGTTTATCAAAAACCCCTGGATAGTGTTATTTGATTCATTAGCTGACAGCATGTTGGAAGTAGTTATCCAGACTTTGCCAAACAAAAAAAGCTAAAACATTGTTAAGTCTCAAACATCCTTTTAATGTTGCATGGATTTTCCCTCACTTCCATGTTGTTGTTTGAGATTTTCCTTTTTACCTTCTTGTTTTTAATTTCTCTCTACCTTAGTTTTTCCTGCTGGCCTTATTTGGATATTTGAAAAAAGCAACAAAACAATCAGAGTGAAACAGGGAGGAGTTCTTTGGCCAGATGTTGCTGTTAGGTGTGGATTTCTGGTTTACACTTAATAATGTCTGGGTGAGAAATCCAGGACAAACAACCATCTGTTCTTCTAATCCCTACAATGAATGTGGAATTTACTCTGTTGACCATATGTTTTCCATTGCTGTTGGAACAGTAAAATTAATTTTGAGGCAATTGTGGTCACTTTTTCTGCATTACAATTTTTGAGCATCACAGTAGCGAATCTGAGAAAACAGAGAATTGGGAAAATATTCATGGGAGGCTTAGGGTTCTTTGGAACCTGTCTTTTTACCTGCTGTTGTAGTTAACAGTATCTTCAGAATCCGTCAAAACCTCTTTGCATGAACACGTGTATTTTTGTGTGTGGTTGAGATGGGAGATGTTGGGAGGAGGACACGTGGTGCAGGACTGCTCGTTTTGCTTCCATGGGAGTGTGTGTGTGCCAGGCAGGAGTGAGAAACGCCGCTGCTGGCAGCAGGCAGGGAGCTGGGCTGGGTTTACTCTGCGTGGTTCTTGTTAAAATAAGAATGCATAGGATATCAGGGCAAAAACCTGGATATTGCTTCAGGATTGTTACGTAACTCCTTGTTACGTGTGAGTGCATGACCTGTTGCAGCCTTATAAACAAACAAACAAACCAAACCAAAACCAAACACTTTACTCTTTCCTGACAGCCCTCCTGGGTTCCCCAGAGCGCAGCCGAGGTGCCCCACACGAGCACAGCCAACCCGATGGCGTCCGCTACTGCCGTGCCTGTAGGATTTCACTATGAAACCAAATACGTAGTGCTCAGCTACCTGGGCCTTTTAGCACAGGAGAAGCCACAGGAGCATCCTCCTCCTCCTCCTCCAACTCAAGGTAATGTTTGCACGTTCATCTGTAGCTGTTTACATGTGCAGCTGTATTTGCACTTAGTTCTTGGGGCGTTTCTGCAGGGGTGCAGTGTGAGCCTGATGTTCGGTGTAATGAAGCTCTCGGTTTATTCATTGAAAATTGAACAAATTTAAATTGAGAGATGAGAGATGCTGGTGGAAACAAAGCTGTTTGTATGCAGATTACTGTTTTAGTTTGAGCTGTGCCAGGGCTGACTGGTGTTTAGGAAGCAAGTAAGTGGTTTTAGTCGCTGTCTTGAGGCTAGGGGGGATGGATATATGTTACCTTTGTTGAGCCATCGTGAAAATTTCAGCCCATGCTTGTTATTTTTTTGGACACAAGTGGAAGCAAGCAGGGGTGAGGTGGTGTTTACTGGCATAAACTGAGTGGTGGCTTGGGCAATCTCCTGTGCTAAATAGTTTTGCCCTGTTACGCTGAGGCTCCTGTTGTTGTCAGTCAGTGCTGGTGCAGACGTGGCCTATGCTACTTCTGTTTATTTATTTATTTATTAGAAGTCAAGGACTGCGTGGAGTCAGATGTTTCTTCTAGGACAGGTTTGTGGATAAAAGAGGTTGAATAAATAAATAGAAGGCAGAATAAAAGAAGTTTGGTAGACCGTGTTTCACGTTAACCTAGGGGGTAAAAGTTTTCTTTATTTTGTGGCAGCAAGCACTTCAGCAATGTTGTTTGTCAGGACTGCCTTGCTGATTTGTCACTTCTTAATGACGTTTTAGTCACTACTGGCTGTGTGATTCAGAACTTATTCTGATGAAAGGAGGATAAAAGACACCCAAACCAAACAGAGACAGTCTTCAGAATCTTTTTTATCTCTTTGAACAATCATTTTAGAATGCATATGCTGTCATTTACTGAATTTACCTGTCATGAAGTGAGAAATTCCTGAAAAGAAAAGAAAGGAAAAATTATGACAGAACTGCTTTTCAGTTTGGCACTAGAGCATATAGCATATGCTGGTTTTATTATATATAATGCAGTAAAGAAACATTAGGATATTTAATAAATAAAATTAATCTTAGTATATTTAAGGTATGTTTGCTACTTTGACTGCATCTGAGGTCCATGAAAGGAGAGGCACCTTAGCTGTTTTATAAAACCCTTTGTTTTATAAAACCCTTTGTTGAAAAATGTGCTTATTTTAGCAATAACATCTCATTCTGGACGTCCCACCCATTTATAACTGGGGGCTGTAACTGGAAATGTATTGAGTACATATAAAGGTTCAATGTGTAAGAGTCTGCTTTGTTGTATAAATACAAGATTCAGAAAGGAAAATGTCAGTCTTAAAGCTTTTTAAAAATAATTTGGCTGTAGTTACCTTTGAAGTATTTGCAAATTGAGGTGAAGCCTTTCAAGTGATTCTCATTACTGAAACCTCTAAGCTTCTAATCTGAATTACAGCAGTATATTTAAACTTTCTGAAGAGGAAGCTACAAATGCTTAAATGAAAATTTTGTAGTCCCTTAAGAGGACTTGACTTCTCAGATATTGTTTAGATGTGTTAACTTGTGTGACAGCAGGCTGTAGTTGGGCTTGCTATTAAAATACTCCAGAGCATTCATACTTTACAACTTCTAAACAGGAAATCTTCCTGCATTTTCCCCACCCCATTCCCCAAATCAGACAGTGACCACAATGTCTCCTCTCCTGGTCATCTTTCACTTTAATTAAGTCTCTCTTTCAGTGTTTTTGCTGCTTTCTGATCAAAGCCTCTAGATTAAATAATTTTGCCTTACTTCTAATCTGTCAACTTGTTTCTCACTCTGTTTTGTAATGCTTTGAATGGACTTCAGGTTGAATTGAACTAAGCAAACGCTTTATCCTTCTGCTTCAGGATTTGTTTCATTCTTTCCTAACTCACCTTTCCTGGTGGTGGTTTTCTGCTTTCCATGCTTTGGAGAGATTTCCTTTGTCTGCTACCTACACTTTAAAAATCCTTTCTCCTACTTTTTCTCTCCTTGCTCGTAATTAAAGAGAGTTTGAGCTGCACTCCTGGGCCACGTGTGGTATTTTGGAGCGCTGTGTGCATCTCCTTCAACTGCTGAGCAGTTTCCTTACCCAGTCTGTATCTCCTTGTTGTTTGGCACGTGGCTGATGCCTGCTTGCTGTGATCCGCTCCCTGTGCTCTGTGTCCTCCCCTAGGAGGGGAGCACAGCCCATAATGGATATTTCCTGCCCTGCCTAATGCACTGCTGGGAGCTGGCTGGGTGTTACGGGCCCAAGCGTGGGCTGAGAACCTTGGTTAGAACCAGAGAGACAGCAGAGCCGGGAAATGGAAATGAATGGTTGTTGTCCGGAATCCCGTCGTGAGGAGGAGACTTCTGGGTTTGATAACAGACACGGGAAGGGTAACAACAGCACAGCATTGCTGCCTGCTCATCAGTGTGTTCTCCAAGCTCTGTCACCAGTTGTTGGTACAACACTTTGAGTGATGCCAAGTTCCTTCCATTGTGGGTTTCTGTGGCACTTCAAAATGCTGGTTGAGAGTCTTTCTGCTCTATGGCCGAACACCACTGATTTGTGAATGGAGAGGATTCCAATAAAAAACACCTCTCCTTAATTTTATTTTGCTTCGATTTGGTTATTGTGCTGACAGACCTTTCATGGGAAGCAATGAAGCAGCAATTTTGGCTATTGCCAGAATAGGGAGGAATGCAAAGCAGGCACCAAACTTCAAAGACACTTTACAACAGCTCCTTGCAACAAACATCACTTCCTTGGCTGCTGGAATATTTTTTTCTCCTTAAATAAAACTTCAAGCTATGCTAACCCATGACACATTTCCAGATGCAGAATGCTCCTGTATTTTGTGTTTCATTCATATGAGGCATTGACTCTGGTTTGTAGTGCTTTCCCTTCGTTTTTTTTTCTTAGATCCAAATGAGCCTGTACTCCTGTTCTGTTTTCTGAATCATACCCAGTATAATGGGAGTATCCAGGAGGACAAGTTTTGGCTTGCCCTGGTGGCATTAACCTCCTTGTCTGCCTGCGTGGGAGTTGGGGACTCCTCTAGAGGGCAGTTCAGTGCAGGATCCCAGTTACAGCCACCTCGTGTCACCCGCTGGACGATCTTCTGCCTTCCCACTGCATGTCTACAGAACAGGGAGATAAGGAAGAAAGGCACATTAGGTGTTGTTAGGATTTCTGTATCTCCCTTGAGTCTTCTTCTGCAGCAGTCTCCCAGATTTCAGTGAAGTTTCAGCACTCCAGTTAAACTAGAAAGTGTATCTGGTGGGTCAAAAACACCCAACCAAAAAAGTGATCCTTCCCAACACGAGTGGTGCTATTTTATCTCTGCCAGAACTGCTAGGAGAGATTTAATGCTTTTGTTTCTTCCCCTTCCTTTCCTCCTACCATCATCTGCCTCTGTTTTCCTGCATTTTGTACTGGTTTTTTCTGGTGTTTTTTTCTTTCTATTTCAAAAACTGAGATGAGAAAAAAACTTTGGGATAGGTTGATAGGTTTCCAGTTAAAACTCCTCATTTTTTGCAGGCATAATGTGCTTTGCAAGACTGATGGGTTTTGGAGGGTTTTTATTCAGTGAATAGAAAATTCAGAGAAGTTACAAAGAAAATTACGTCACTGGATCTCTTGGTTGCTCTTGGTTTTGTTGCAAGAAGGATGGCTTCAATCACAAGCACTGAAATCACTTCTGGCTCCAAGCAAATAAGGTTGATCTAAATCAACACCTGATGAGCACTTGGAAATTTTTATTTTGCTGTCTTCTCTTCAGTGCAGCGACTGAAGAGAGAACCATCCGTGGTATTCCAGACTCTTGAAGAAAAGATAGTTTTACTGGACAAGCCAATCTTTTAACATTGCAGCTCTGTAGTATTCTGTAATAATTTCAGTGTCTCTAGAGGTAAATTCAGCAAATTTAACTGGCCAGTGCTTTGAGAGATTTTTCCTATTAGTTTTGCCAGGACAGTGATTCTGCATGACAGTCACTGCAGTTTATTTAAAGCAAAATCCATTAGCAGTAAGTGCTGTTACTTTTTGGTAGGTTTTCAGGTAGGTGGACAAACTGAGATAAATTGATAAAACACAGAGTAGCATCACCTGTGTAAGTCGATGTGGTTTGAGGCAACAGATGAGTACATATATTTAAAATGTGTGGAAGCTCTCAGGTGTCTGTTCATTAGATGGTGGAGAGATGCTTTGAGTTTTTTCAGAACTCTTGTCAGTACTGGTTCAGACACAGAAAATAATTATCGAGTATTGGAGAATATCTCTACACGTTTCCCCCCTGAAGTCACTCTCAGTACAGGAGCTTCCACTCTGCTGCAGTTGTTAGTATTACTAACTTCTCAAGTGAGTCAAAGCACTTTGGTTTTGTGATTCAATATATTAGTATTATAAATGTTTCTTTGTATTTCATCGAGGAGTGACTTTTAATGTATTTCTCTTTTTTACTCTACTTCCCCATTGCTTGACACCATCCCATGAGCTTGTGGCTATGACAAACACTGTGAAAAAAAGTAGTTTTTCTCTGTTTTCCTTGACAGAGTGAAAAATCTTAAATAGTGCCTTATCTTACAGAGCATCTGAAAGATTTACAGTCAGTGCCACCACTGCATGGTGACGTAGATTAGTCAAGAGCTGAGCAAAGTGTTGACAGTTTTACAGTTTCCCTGAGGTGCATGCTATCCACAGTACTTTAATGCAATTATTGTGCACAGTGTTCTTTTGACCATTTATTACCTTTTTGGAATTACCATACCAGGTGCTGTATGTAGTTAGTGATGGAGCCACTTTCCTGGTTTCCCACACACATGGTACCTACTGTTGGCCTGTAGGAAATGGAGGAGTTTTTTAGGTTCTTTTAGCTTAGATGATGAACTTATTTGTTAGAGACGTTCCTCTTAGGGCAAACATAAATGTTTGGGCTGTAAAGATTCACACTGTAGGTCAGAGCAGTCCAGTTCATGCTAACAAGGGAGCTGTTCCCTCAGCTGAGGCAAGGAAAGGGAGCTTTTTGGGGGTGAATTCCCACTTGATGAAGCCTCCTCTCTGCCCACAAGAAAAAAAAAAGTACTGCTAGTTGGCAGTATCTTGTCTCTTTTTGGTTGGTAATATTTTAGACTTTTAAAATTTCTTTTAAACTAAGCCTTCTTATGGTTTATACAGAGCTCCTTTTAAACATTTCTGAAATTGAGGGCTACATCTATGTGTGGCAGTCCATTTTCTACAGTGTGCTGGGGTAATGGGTGTACTTTTCATTAAAGGAAAGAGATAAATACATTTGTAAAGAGGTTTAGTATATCTTTGTCACTTCTCAGTGCGTAGAGTAATTTTAGAGTCTTGATGTTCTAAAAAGTCTGAGGTGTTAAAGAAGTATTACCATCATGCTGAAAGAAAATTTTTAAGATAACTGTACAGAAGTTAATACAGAGACCTAGGAGAACTCGAAAACGAAGGTATTGCTAAATTAAAATTATGGGCATGAAAGAAAACAAGTCAGCAGCAATCTGTGACATCAGTGGCTTTCTTTTCCAATCATCCTGCATTCCCCTGAACTAAAAAGGCAGAAGATCTTTTCAGTCTCTCCTTATAGTTGCTGTTGTCCCTTGTTAGCTGAAGGTTTGGCACAAGCACTTTAGAATCAGATGTGCAGACTCTGTAGCTGTGATGAATGACTTCCCATCCCTCCTCCTCCTGGGATCAAACCTGGCAAACAGGTTAGTCTTGTACTGTTACTGAGCTGCTGGAGTTTTACTGAAGTATTGCATTTATTTAGTAGTCTGATGGTCCCTGGCACGGTGCTTGATGGACTTTCAGAACACATTTTCCTCTCCTTTTCAGGTTACTTCCAAATACCCGAAACCCCAAATCTTAACAAGAACATAATTGTGCCAAAGGGAGCATTTGTTCCGTAAATAGAAAGTAGAATGCACTAACTTGGTTGTGTAAGAACATGTCACAGAGGTTTGTTGTGCCTCTGGGTGGGGAAGAGGCCTTGCAGACTTGGTTTACCAGAAGCCCAGAAGAGGCAAACCCTTTTCTCGAGCACAGGAGAGCTTTCAATGCTTATGGCTCTTCCAAGCACCATTTCTGGTGTAACCATTTGTATCCTTAATAATGAAAATATATTCTCATCTAAAATAAGCTGGGTTTAGTGTTTTCTTCTACGACTTGGAAGTTGACTAATTGAGAAAAATACACCCCTCACTTAGGACCTTTGCTGTTGGAATATGCCGTTCTCCAAGACTGCATGCAGTGTTTGTTGGTAGCAGTCAATATCCAGGAGATGCAGAAAGCTGAAATCCATTCGTTATCAGGGGAATAAACAGTGCAAAGTCACTGCTCTGGGAGGGGTAGGGTTTAGATGTTTTGGCATGACTGAATTAGTCAGGTGCTCTCCGAATCAGCAGCTGCTGCAGAGTTGTGGGTGTTGCGAGATGGAAACCATTGACTGCAGCGCTGATTATCTAAACAGCTCTTTTGTACGCAGGCAGCAGTGGAATTTCTCTTCCTTCCATTTTCCGGGCGACTTCTTATCAAGTATGACAGCCTGTCCTGCGTGATCATCGTCACATTAGTCCCGTGAGAACGGGTGCTCCGGAGCACCCTGGTCCCTTCCATACACGGGGGAAGCACAGGCTCAGGCAGGGCTGGGCGCTTGCACACACTTGTTGCACTTAACTCTGAAGCAGTGGTTCAGTTCTTCAGAGCAGCAGCTGACAGGGACTGACAGGGCATGAACCGAAAGGAGGAACAGTTTGCTCCTCTCTGGGATTTATTACTCAGAGTGGCAGGGGGAGACTACTGGGGAAGGGATTTAAGAAGCTAAATCAAGTTATTCTGAACACGTGTGGTTAGGTGAAATGGAATTAAACTGGCTGTCCTTTGTTCTTTTAGACTGGTCACAGAAATATATGAAAACATCTTACACTGACTTTAAGAATACGTTGGTTTAGAGGGATTGTTGTGCTGAGTTTTCAAGCATTAACACACGTTCAGTGGGTTGATACTGTGGATTTTTAACTCATTTTTCAATTGTAGGAGACCTTGAAAGCTTATTGTCTAGTGGTTTTTTAAATACAGGAAATGCACAGTGTACTTCAGTAGTGGGTAGTTAACTACACATCTGTGTGTGTTAAGTGCTTTTACTGTTTTCACACACCCTTATATGAAATTTAGTGATTATATGTGTCCATTATGGAAGAAAAGGGAAGGCAGTACAGCACTTGAAGTGAGTTCCAGCAGAGAAACAAACCAAAGAGAACATAAACCTGTCATTCACAAGACCGCCAAATTATGATTTAGTGCCTTTGAAACAGGAATGAGAAAAGATGTGCCAGGAAGCTCCACTGGCTGTTACCAGGACTTACCTGAAGATCTGGGTCTGAAATGAAAGTGATGAGGAGGAAATTGAGTCAGATGATACCAACATTACAGATACAAATCCTTTCCCTTTTTGTTTTCTTTGGCTGAGTGAAGAATGTCCATGGAGCAGAACGTTTTGGGGATGCCCTGGTAGAGCTGTAGCCCTTGGTGCAGGTGCAGAAGGGGTGAGGTAGGTTGGCTTGTCAGTGTTTGGGTGAGTGAGGCAGAGATGGTGGACATGGGTAACCAGAAGCTCAGTCAGGAGGTGGTGTGTGAGCCGTGGGTGTGAGAGAACATGAAGTCCCAAAGAACATTGTCAGGAAAAAAAGAATTCTGAGGAATATGACGAAGAAATTCCATTTTGTCTCTAAGTAGGACATTTTAAGGAATGGAGTGAAAGGAAGAAGGAAATTTCAGTGGTGGACTCTTGGTTGGTGAAGTTCAGTGAGAGCAAGAACTGAAGCAGTTAATGGAACAGTTCATTATTGTGCCTTAAGAAAGGGCTTTGTTTGAAAACATGACTGAAAGCTGATGGAAGAAACAGAGATGAGCAGACCCAAAGAAAAAAGCAGCTATATAGCAAGAGTTTTGAGCTGGAACTCTGTCAAGGACGTCTAATCTTTGTGTTAGTGCCATCCCATAAAATTGATTTGAGTGGTTACCTTCACCTTACCACCTCATGTGGGAAACGCTGACTCCTTAAAGATTCAAATGTCCTAAATACCTTGGGTTGTTTGGAAACAGTTTTGTGTCTCTTGGTACAGCATAATGATTGAGATGATTGAGAGTCTACATAATCCTGACTGATGTGGCTGAAACAACTTTTTGTTACCAACATCTGGAGTCAGCACATAGAATGTGTACTTGTGATCCCAAACCATGGCATGTGAACTTGTGGGGATACGTAGCCATTTCAAATTCCTAAATTTCTTGGTTAGGAGAGGAGGATTGACAATTGGCTGACAATTGTGGGGTCCTTTGCCTCTAGTCTTACATGTGAACCCAGTCTTAAATTCTTTCATTGTGGCCTGTAGACTCCTCGTGGCCAGGGAAATGAGGCACAGTTCACAGGTTTCAGGATTCTTCACTGATGTCTCTGCATAATTGCTCTGAGAATGTTGTAGGTTTTGCAGGCATCAATATAAATTTCATATTTTGCTACTAAAAATCAAGTTTGTGCCAGCGTGCTTTGTTTTGGTGTAGTTTGACAATAAGTGTATTAGGTTTAATGGCTGCTTGTTTATGTGCCTTGGTTTGATTTTGGTCTTCAGTTGAAAATGTTGCTTTTAAAGCTGCTGTGTATTCTATTTGAAGCCTTGCAGTTTGTTGGGTTGTTGTTTTTTTTTTTTTTAATATTTAAAGCACCAGTTCTACCTTGAATAGGCCTGGAAGTTTATCTGTTTCTGGGTTCATGTCATAAAACTTTTGTAGTAAGTCCTCTTGAGGGATCATACTCGTTGCTGTCTGAAACAGAACTTTCACCTCGAATTCCTTTATACTTAACATTTCAATACCATGTTCCATTATCTACCTTGTTTGAAACATGGAATTAAAACATTTGAATGATTTCTCTGGTTTCTTTCAGAGACTCAACAACAGCTTATGGCACAACATGCTTTGGAGAAAGAGGCTTTGGAGAAGATTAAAATAGAAATCGAGGAGGAGCTAAAACGTCTTGATGAAGAAATCTTGGAAGGTGCTCTTCAGGTTTTCCCGTTTCAATCCATAGTCTCTATGCACTGTAATGGTGGTTAATTTGTAACAGGTACTCCAGTTAAAGAGATTTTTGAATACACTGAATCTCTTTATCCTCCTCCCCCCACAAGATTTGTACACATTGTCACATGGAGTAAAATAGTTAAACGTTACCATTTGGAGTGGTGGAGCCTGGCCAAAGCAAACAACTGGATGACATTTAATAGGCCACTATAAATAATAAAAAGTAAGCAGCCCTTAAACTGCTGCAGTGGATGGCAGAAGTCCTCAGGAGCTAATATTTCGAGGGGTGTGGACTTGAACCATCAGATTTCTCCCTTCCACCAGGTTTATTTTTCGTGATGTGGTTTGACCTGTGGATGTGGCTTTTATAGGACTCCCAGCAAGGAATGATTTCAAACCCATCTTTGCTCTGCATGTGTGTTGCAAATTGCAAATCTGAAATAGAAACGCTCTAGAGCTGTTTAAGTTCATTCATATGGAGCTTTCTTAAAAGTTTTAAACGGAGAAGGAAAAGGTTGTATGAACAAAGTAATATTTGAAAAAATTATGCTCTAATGCTGCTGCAGAGATGTCCACGTGTGGGCAAATTTACCATGAAAAGAGGCTCTTTGCTGCTCCATCAGGGTTGGCATCAGCTTAAAATGGGAGAATAGCTGCACATTCAGCAAACTTGCTGCTTGGGATGCAGTTGTGAAACGAGCTGGTGGGGAAATGTAGCTCAAAGTCATCTCTGCCTTGTAAGTAGCACTTTGAGAATGTATTTGGACACTTTTTTACTCTGATTTGTTCATTGCATACTTCGACTGCAGAGCTGTGATTTTTTTCGTCCCTTGTATAGACTGTGTTAACTGCTGGGATAAGAAATCTGAGACTGTTGATGTTCTTCTGTGAATCTGTTTTATTTTGTATACTTCCTTCTCTCAGCGTTTACCACCACAGGGTTTGACTGCCACACTTCCCCGGTGTTCAGCCCTGCCAATCCAGAGAGCTCGGTAGAAGACTGCCTGGCTCATCTGGGGGAGAAAGTGTCCCAGGAGTTGAAGGAGCATCTCCACAAAGCACTGCAGAGCTTGCTTAGCAAGTGAGTTTCCATTTGCTTTTTCAAAGGGAAGGTGTTTCCTTTTGCACTGTGACTGCTGCTGAAATGCTGACGGTGGGACTGCATCTTGGATTGCATTTCTTTGTTTTTCAATGTTCCTTAATCTATCTGGGGTTTTTTTTGTTGTTGTTGTTTTTTTGTTGTTTTGTTTTGTTTTGTTTTGCGATATAATGTGCACATACTTCTTTGTGGTAGTTGCCCTTTGCAGCAATGTAAGCTCTAAAATGTTTCTGAGCTTGAATTTCTGAGGCTGCTTCAAGCAGTTTGAGGTGCTGGTGAAACTGGCAGCTGCCATTGCCAGTTTCATGAATGCTGGGCTGTGGCCACATTAATTTCTTTGGCAGCTAAGAGTGGAGCTGAAGGTGTGTTTGTGGTCTGGCTCGTGATGAGTGGGAGAGTTTCCCTGAAGGGATGGTAGTGAGAAACCTTGTGACCACCCTTGAGGTGCACATCTGAAGCAGATGTGGGCCCCTGGGCTTGCCTTGGTGCCTTAAGAGCTGTCCTGCCAGTTAAAGTTTATTGTTTAAATAGCACATTGCATCTAGTATCTCAATTAATGTCTTTGCAAATTGGTGCAGTTGTTGTGGTTGCTTGGTTTTCTATTCTAAATTACCAGCCTGAAATGTAATGGATTCACATGAGCTACTTGAGGCCTTTCTGAGTGACCTCCAAAATGTGTTGGTAGAGAACTGGAGTTGGAAGGTGCTGCTTTAGGAAGAGTTGCAGAAATGCAGCTGTGCATTTAAGTGATTCTAGCTTGTTGATAGCCTGATGTTCTAGGCTTCCTCTGTTTTCTATAGGAAAATATTTGCATTCCAAGTAATTTTTTTGTTTATGTATGTCCATAGGTAAAGTCTGAAATGCCTTTTGAAATGGTGTTGCCTTTTTCTAAGGCAAACTAGAGTTACTGTTTAATCTCTTGATAATATCCTTCCTGCAGCTGTTGCTGCTCTTCTCATCCCACTGATTGATTTGGATTTGGTTTCAAAGAATTAATGTGCCAAGGAAGTCAAGAGAGTGCCCTTAAAATGACAAACCCAAATTCTGTTTTCCTCATTGTGCTTTAACTCTGTTCTTTTCCCCCTGTTGCTAGAGCAGTGCTATTTGATGCAATACTTACTTATTTGGCTTATATTTTCCTGCCCTCTTACATGCATATAAACAAATGTTAAAGTTCAGTAGGCTGTTAGATCATGACAGGTTCCTGGAGTTCAGTAAGCAGTTTTCTGTCCAGTGCCAGTTACCACTTATTTCCATTAAACTGAAGTCTGAACTTGCCTTTTGTAATGATCTGGCTGAGGACAGCTGCTTTTGAAGCAGTGCATCTTCTGCTGTCACTTGGCAGAAAGCCTTTGCTGTTATTGACTCTTAGATGCCATTTTGGAAGAAAGAGTATGGAAGAGAAGAATTTCATCATCCCAATTCAGAGAAGTAGAGACATAAATCTAGAACAGAGGTATCTACTGAAATATGAAGGGGTTTTGTGATCAAAAGTGCTGTTTCTTGCAAATAAAGGTTTCAACTCTAATGCAGTCAAACACTCTGTGTTGGTCTATAGCCTGTATTTTTTATAAAGTTTTACTCTTCATTGGCCTCTAGCTCAGGTATGAATTTCTTAGTGGAATAGTCTGTCTTTAAAGTCTTAGCTTATAAAAAAACATATGCAAGAGCCTAGAAATTTTCTAGCATATCAGACAACCTGCTTATCTAATGTCTTCTAAGTTGTCGAGTATCAAATTAGGAGGAAATTCACTTAACCAGCTATATGAAAGTGTGTAAGTGGGAGAAGGTGAAGCCTTCCTGACCCTGTCTGGTGCTGGTGTTTTATGTCCCGAAACACGAGACTTGGTAGCTCTTGAAAATTCTTTGCTGTAATACATGTGAAAATATTTTTTTCTCTGGAAACTGAGAGTTTTCTTTTATTCATGTTCTTTTGTTTCCTTTTATAACTTTCAGTGTTGGTTTAACTTCTGCAGGCCGGTGACATATCAGGAATATCGGGAGCGCACGCAGGAGGCAGCTGCTCATGCCAGTGGATGGAACAAGGTACCAGATCAGTGACTTTCACTTGGATACGTCTCGTGTCTCTTTGATGTCCATATTGCTTGTACTGGCTACTGTTGTGCTTCACAGAGGGCCAAGAATAGAAAGAACTTGGTTTTAGTATGAAATAAATTGCACTCTCAGAGTGATGCCTTGATGTGGCTACCTGAAAACAGAGGCTAGACAAGAATAAGAGAATAAAAGTAGGTATTTATATGAAGGGCCTGTAAAAGTACACCCTGGGCAGTCAAAGGCTCCACCCAAGAGGGCCCCTGGGTCACGGGTTCTTCACACTTTGATAAGTTTGGTCCATTTGCATATCAGGGTTAATTCTCCAATTATAACTTCAGCTAATGATGTAATTACCCCAAGTTTGCCCTTCCTCTTCAGAGGCTTTTAGTTTACACATTTTGGGGCCTGGGACAGCCAAGGTGTCTTTGGAGAGCAAAACTAGAGAGATTTGTTCTGTCTGACCAGCATGAGGGAACAGCAGCTCACAGGCCACACAAAACTTGAGAGTTACACACCAGGCAGTGCAGGATTTGAAAAACAGGAGTTAAAACCTAGTAGATATGCACATAGTGGGTAGTTTTATAGACAATTTAGCTAGAAGTTATTGAATGGAAGTGTTAGGTCAACCTTCCTTTAGGCCAGTGAAATGAAAAGTTACGACATGTTGCTTGACTTACTTTTTTTTTTAATTCCCAAGAGAGGTTAATTTCTGCAGCAGTTTTGGAACGAAATCTGAGATGATTATTTCATAATACTTCTCTACTCTTTCCCTGCTCCAATGTCAGGTTTAAAGTATATGTAAAAAAGAGTGCTGAACATGGTGGAAATAAAAATTGACAGTATCTTCATGATATTTAAATTGTTCAGAAAACGTAAGAATGGTGTTCCTACCTGGATTCAAGAGTAGTTACCTCAAATTATAGGAATCTTCTTTTTTAAACAAAATGCAAATCTGTAAATGAATTATCTTAAAATACTTTTAATGTGGAATGGGTAGATTACTCTTCCCTGATTCATGTTTTATTAATCATTCAAATTCATCACCTTAATCGTTCTCTGATGGGCTCAATGGGCATCAGAAAAAGAATGAAAGAATGTAATAACTACTTGCAAATTCAATCACAATTTCAGTGTTAAATTGTAGTCTTAAATTTAAAATAGAACAAGAAATCTTTTTCCCCCTCTTTACATTTTTTTTCCAGAAAGACTTTTCCCTGACTGAATTTCCCTGCTTCCTTCAGAAACTGTTCATCTAACCAAGGGTGTGGGCACTTGTAAAGCAGTTTAATAAACATTGCATGACAAGTTACTGCCCATGGCTCCAGCAATTATCATTGCTTTATGTGCGTGCTCTTTCAATTTGTCATCTTGTGATTCACAGCATTTCAGTTAAAACAACCATGAAATCTGATTATCAAGGAGGTGGCTTAAGCTAGCACATTGTACTTTTCAGCTGGTGAAGGCTACAACCAAGCAGAAAACCAGTCCTTGTGGCTCGGCTGGCGAGGGAGGAGGTGCCTGGTGCTTCTCAGGTCAATGTGTTTTGGGTCCCCACCTCTTGAAGATGCAGCCCTGGGTGGATGGATGGGTTGCATTCAGGGGTTTAGGATTCAGCCTTCCTTGCTGCTGCATTCCTGCAGCCCCTGGGGCTCGTGGATTTCGGTCCCCATCAGCTTATGGTGGAGAGCATCATCCAGAACATGTCTTTGTCATCAACTCTGCTTGCCCCTAACGTTTGTTGATACAAAACATAGAGTCCAAAAGCAAAGCAGCGTGGAAATTTTGTACCCTAGCACGGCGCCTGTTTGTATTGTTTTTGTGGTAGCTTGGAGCTGCAGGAATGCCCAGCAGTTCCTTCAATAATCCTTGTTTTGAGGAGATGAATACATCTGTGTTGGTTTCATTTCCTTTTAATTTCCTTTATCATCTCAATCAGAATTGTATTTTATAACAGGGGAGATCTAGATACCTCTCCTCCCATCTCAGCCCAGCTTGATTTTTACTCTAAAGAAGCTGTTAGGAAAATATGTTGATGTTGAATTCTGTAAAGTAAAAAGGTCTTCATCATGTGTTTGAAATAAGGCCCTCATTAAAATAAAACAAATCCCAAACTACCTCAAACAGGGCAAATTGAATTTCTATAATAAAATAAACATAGTTTAAAAATCTTAAATACTCCACTGCTGAGTTTTTATGCTTTTTGCTTAAAACTGAATATTATATACATGTGTACAAAATGCATAATCCCACTACTGTGCATCATCTGAAGGGATAACAGATACTGGTTTGGAGAGCCAGTTGCATGGTGAGTGGGTTAGCAGTCATCCTTAGTGTCCCATTCTTACTGATTAACGGGGGCAAAGAATAATGCAACAAATATGTAAGAAATGATCACGTGAAGAATTAGATTAGGTTAAAGATTAAATAGTCAAAAAGTACACAGAACTGCAATAATTTTAGATACAGCTTCCTCAAAGCCTTAACTTTCTTTATAATATTTTTTTTGTGTACATTTAAATTTGTAATACTGTTCAATGGGATTGCAGTGGTACAGTGGACACTGTGTTTCATTTACACAATCAGCTATCTTCTGATAGTAAAGTGGGTTTCATAACGATTCCCTACAAGTTTTCTCCTGCCAACTATTTTCTGTGTATGTTTTTCTTCAATCAAAATATAAATAGCCCCTAGCATTCCTTCCCGGGCATCCTGGTGGAGGGAGTTGCAAGTTGCTTTGAATTGCAAAGGCTGTGTTTTTACTTTGCTCCAGTTAAATCTCACCAGCGTTCCCACAGCTACTCTTCTGTACAAAAAGGTGCTGTTAACTTTTATGGAAGTACTGTGAGGTAATTTCTTTCATGAATTTAAGGGCAATCTCATGCAAACTTGCTCCTGTTCCTCTTGGGCCTCAGAGGCAGAAGTGTCAGCAATTTCAGCAGGGAAGGAGAGCTGGGTGGTGTTTGTTGGTCTGTGCAGGACTGGATGTTTAGTCTGAGTTTAGTCCCTCACTGGGGCCTGAAGAGGCTCCTGAATTTGGGGGAAATGGGTGGATTAGGCATCAAGTTGGCAAAGGAAGAAGGTAACAATCATGTTCACTATGCCAGCATTTGAGCTCCCTTCATTGCCCGAGCAGCCTTTTCTTGCCTTTGTTTCTCTTGCCTTCAGCTTACAGTAAATGTCAAATATTTTGAGATCTCGGTGTTCATGCTGCTGTAGAGTTACGTGGGTGTGCCCAAAGCCTCTGAAAGATGTCTGGCATTGACAGCTTGGATTTTTTTGATCCAAAAAGATTGAAGTTTCCTCTGCTCCTTGTATCTGTGCGCTGTGATCTTGCACCTCTTCTGCCTCTGAGTTGAGATTAATTGCAAGAAACTCAAAAACCCCCACCACTTTTAAAATTCAAACACATTTAAAATTCTGGCACTATGACATTCCTAGTGAAGTGTTAACAATTACCAGTGTTAACTGTTCATCACAGAACAACAGTACTGTAACCTGTCTGCCACAGTCTTGGACTGCTTTGTTAATCAGCTGGAGCATCTTAAATTTATCAGATTAGGGGCATTTTTTAGGCCCTGTCTGGTTTTAGTTGTCAATCTCAGTGTGAGGCCACCATGAATTTAGTACAAATCTCAATTTCAGCTTACTTTGCCTATTGATCTTCCTCCAGCTTTGCACCCTAAGGTCTGATTTCTGGGAATAGTAATGCAGGATATTCACAGAAAAGAAAACCAGGCTGAAGGGGGAGGAGGCTGGAAAAGGAAGGAGGCATTAGGAGTTGAGTATGAGCAGTAGTAGAGCTTTCATCTCCCTTGTGCAGCTGGGGAGCAGCGTTCCAGTCTGCACAGTGAATAGATGTGCAGTGCAGTTGCCTCAATTAAAATGCAGTAAAACAAATATTTTTCTCTTGTGTCATAATAATGCTTTTTCAGATGCTAATGACTTCAGTTCATAGCAGTTTCCTGACCTTGGCGAGGTGCTGCATATAAACATTGCCCAGAGGGCCACTTGTGTGCTCTAGGAGAATAAATTTAGAGTTTAAAAGTTCGACTGCATGTTGTTTAGGCAAACAAAAACATTATTTCAGAAGGAAGTGACTAGAACTGTATAATGTGAAGGAGGTGGATTCACAGAGTCCACAGGGTCTTGCATCTTCCAGAGTAATTTAGGTTAAGGCTGAGCATTCAGTTAAAAGGTTTCTGAAGAGGAATGGGAGTAGAAAATGAGGGAGGAAAATCTCTGTGTGTTAAATTTGGCATCAGAGGGAGAGTTTGACATGGAAAGGGCTTTGTGTTTGTCATTTTAAACATGTTTGTAATGCTGTGCTGCTGGGTGGAGGTGTTTGTTTCTGCCCTGCCTCAAAGCCAAGTGTGAACTTCTGAAGAGACTGTCTGGTGCAGTGTTCCTGTTCAAGGAGTTTGCTGTTGGCATTTGGATGCATATCCCTCCAAGCTATTTATGATATTGCATCTTTCCACTTCTGGTGTAGCAAGTTCGGGACCTGTTCTGCTTCTCTTCCTGAATCCTGTGTTTGGAAAGAAGTGGGGCTTAAGAAAATATTTCTGCAGTGGTGTTCTGTGAAATTGTCAAGCATTTCAGACTGTGGGTTTTTGCTCAGCAGATTAAGTCCTTCTTTTTTAGTGCATTTTATTGTGTGTTTGCCTTTGGTCTTCTCAGAAATGAAGTGTGTAGTCCCTGGCATATTTGGACCTGAAGATTCAGTACTTTTCTGTGGACACGTGAATTCTGTTCTCACTGCACAGTAGTACTGATAATGCTTTCTGTATTTATTCACAACTCTTGTTTTTCAAAGGTCTTGGTGCCCCTGGTTCTGTTACAACAATTTCTGATGGAGTTGACCAGACGGGGCCAGGAACCACTGAGTGCCCTCGTGAACTTCGGGGTGACGTATCTAGAAGATTATTCTGCAGATTATATCATCCAACAAGGAGGATGGGTAAGAAGACCTTTATTTCTAAGTGGGATCCTAGTGGGAGTGAAAGCTAAGAGAGGTTGCTAGAAGTAAGCAGATGCAAGAAGGAATGACTCAGAAAAAGAAATTTAAGAACATAATGAGGAGGTCAGGACCAGAAAAGGATCTTTGGCAGTCGTCTGTTTCTCTTCTCTGCCCCAAGGCAGAACTGACTTTCACCCATTCATTTCTGATGTTGATATCAAAGGCCTGTGTGATTGGGCTCCACAATTTCCCCAGGAAGTCCGTTCCAGTTCTTTGCACGTCTGGTTTGTTGGATTGCTGCTGAAATTGAAGAGGTCCTCAGGTGTCAGATAACAATTAATTTTCATAGAGTATGTGTTAAGGTGCTAATTTGTTGCAGTTTGGTGAGCTTTGTGCTTCCCTGTTAATATCCATGGAGCACTGCGTTTGGAAGCAGACACCTGTAACAAGAGGTACTGTGCTCCTTTTTTTAATGGTATCTTCATCCTCTGGTGACTGCTGGAAAAGGTATGGGTTTTTTTTCCTCCTCTTAAATTTCAGAGAGTTTCTTAGCAGATAAGTAATTGGGGAGCACTTCATACAGAAATGGCAGTAGGTAGTAATTTATTTTAATAATAAGTGATAAGATAGCTAATAAGTATTAGACTTTATAGCTGTATGGGAACACGCATAGAATGAGCAATCAGGATTTCTTTGTGCTGCATTTTTCCTTGTAGAAATCTTTAATTCATGGTAAGCAGTGTTCCTGAGTCATGGCGTGCTGAGAAGGTTCCATTTAGAAATACTTGAGAAGGGGAGCTCACAGCTGATGAGCTGGGTCTTGAAGGCTGAGCCTAAGATTACTGGGTTTGGGAAGGATGCCAGATTTGAGTGGAATTAATCTGGGATTTGTGAAATGGCTCCAGCAAGGTGATTTATTCTAAAAAGAAAAGCTGTTCAGGAAAACCCAGTGATAAAAAAAAAAAAAAGTACTAGTAGGAAAAATCTCATTCAGAAGCTTCTCGTATTTCAAGAGTTTACCTGAGGGGTTTTTTAAAGAGCAGCTTGTTCCAGAATTTCTGCACATCTGCACCTTCTTTATCTGTTCCCTTCCTGGCACTTGTGGAGAACAGTTCTCAAGGCCTGCAGGAGGGATTGTTTGTCTTTAATGGACAGAAGCACTAACAGCATGCAGCCAAATGACCTTAGGTCATTTAATGAATGCACTCATATCTCAAAGTATTCTCCTCCCAGGGCAGGCCCTTACTGGCAGCTTTTAGACAGATCAATGTTAGTACTTTTTTTGCTTTTCTGCCTTGTTTTTTGACCTCCAAAAGGGCTGGGCTCTGTTCTCCAGCCCCTTTTAGAGGCCTGCTGTAAACACACTTCATAGAGCGCAGAGCTCCTGAAAACAAGCAGCTTTCCAGCAGGGCCTGCGAGGGAGGGGGCTGTGCTTTGTGCCTGGGTGCCTGTGCCTGGACGTACAGACCTGGGTGGTGGTGTCCAGCGGGCTCCCAGCGTGTCTGTGCACATCCAGCCAGGCAGAAAATCAGGCTGACACGGGCAGTGCAGCAAACAAGCCAGGGCTATTTTTGAAACAGCACAAGAGGCGAGGAAAGAGACAAGGTGATGAAAATCCTTTCCAGATGAATTAATGTAGCTGCACTAACCTCTGTGAGTTGCTCTGGGGATGGGCTTGGGGACCCACTGGGCATGTGGCTTTTTGTGGAGGAAGGGGAATAGATGGTTATATTGTATTTTTTCTTCCCTGTAAGGAGAAGGTTCGTTTTTACCCTGTGGCGTGTTTCTGGGTTTGTTCCGAGTCCGTGGATGGCAGTGCTGGGAGCAGGGCGTGGGGCCAGCATGGGAGAGCTCGTGTTCTGAGAAGGGCCAGGAAGAGCCTGGCAGGCTGGTAGCCACACGGAAGTGTTGGAGTGCTTGCATTTTTCAAGATAAGCATCTGCCACAGGAGCTCTGTGTGCTGGATCAAGTTGTCAGTAATAATTTGCTCAAGCCATAAGGGCAGTGTGTAAACCTGGGAGTCTCCAGTGACTCGTGTTGCTGTGACAGTAAGAGGTTCAATTTTTGTGTTATTTTGGAACGGTATGAAGGCCTTTCCTGCAGCTGCTAAGAGCTTGCTTAAAAGTGAGAAGATGCAAGAATAGCCTGTCTGGTTTTCTGTGGAGAGCTTCACAGGAGCCAGCTTTTCAGGGGCAAACCTGGAGAGCTCTGTAGTGGCTCTGGTGCTGTCTCATCCCTTGGCACCACGTAATTTGGGATCTGCCTCAAGTTTTGCATCGAAGCCAACCTTTGCCAGGAGGGGAGTAGCCAGTCAGAGGTGAGGGGTCAGCACAGCCCCTCCTGTGCCCCAGTGTGGATCTGTGGAGTGAGGATTGTGCAGAGCTGTGTCATCCCTTTGCTGCATCATCGTGTGCGGCTGGAGGAGCTCCCAGGGTTCTGCATGTGCAAGGCTTGAGGTTCTCTTGTGGGCTCAGGAGGCTTGTGGGTCCAGGAGAGCATCTGGCTGAGGATGGTGGACAGCTGACCAGAGGCAGCATTTCCAGCTCAAGGGAATACAGGTTTATAAATTGGATAGCTGTGCAGCAGATTTCAAGAAATCGGCATGGCTTGGGGGAAAATGAGAAATTTGATATACTGGAGGATGGGATGCTGCTTTTTGATTTTCCATGCAAGTCCCACAGAGATACGGTGCTGAGATGGTGTGTTGAAACAATGAGTGCTCCCCTCCCATTCTCCCTCCAGGCACTAAAATTGTAATTCAGCTGACTTTTGATGGCAGTGTGGGACTGGGATGTACTGGTGGCTGGGTTGGTTGGTTGGGGAGGGAATGGCTGGCATATTTTTATGCTCCCTCTTTCACTAATTGCTCTGACAGGTTTGGCCGCAGCTCTTGCACTTCCCTATTTGACTCTTAAGTTGTAGTATGACCTCTCTTTTGGGGCAAAAAGCGTGCTGGGCATTCCAGAGTCTCTAAACAGACACGTGTGGGGACACACATTTCTTCTTCCTGACTAATGGGTCAACTGCTCCTACTAAGACCTTCTTCCTTTTTCATCTTGAGCCATTGCAGAACAACACCCCAGTCTGATTTACTGGCAGCTTTGTTCTTTTCTTTCCCAAAAGCCAAGGTAGGGCTCAGCAAACAGACATGCAGCGTGCACACGCTCTCCCCACCCCTTTCCCCATCTCACCCCCCCTCCCCTCCACCTCCCNTTTCCTCATCTCCCCTCCCCTTCCCTCCTCTCCCCTCCCTTCTCCTCCTCTCCCCTCCCTTCTCCCCTCCTACCTCCCCTGCCTTTTTTGCTCTCTCTGACTTCTCCAGGGCTGAATGCTGCTGCATCAGAAGCAATTCTTGGTCTCCTGGAAAAGTGCACAGTAAGACCAGTCAGTTGGTAAGGAATTTTACCCTCTTCCTCCCCACCCCTTCCAAATAATTTATTTCTCCTCAAGTTCTGTGGATCCTGTTCTCCATGGTTAGATTTCATCTGTGTAGAAATATCTGGGAACGTCTATAAGGAGGAAAGGGTGTAAGATTTCTTGCAAGCTAGCTGCCTTTTTTTCTCTCAGATTCCCATTCCTGTTAGCAGCCCCTCTGCTTTTCCCTTGTTTGAACCTGTTTATCAGAGTGCAGTTAATAACCTTTCTTCTCAGCACAAGCCTGGGAGTTATATTTGTGACTCATGGCAGAAATTGTCTCTGCCTTCCCAGGGGTCTTGTCTCATGAAGTTCAGATCTGGGTTTGCATTT
The DNA here is from genome assembly GCA_013397175.1 of Platysteira castanea. Taxonomy (NCBI): domain Eukaryota; kingdom Metazoa; phylum Chordata; class Aves; order Passeriformes; genus Platysteira; species Platysteira castanea. The sequence goes on from VYXC01010095.1 coordinate 44,382, forward strand.
AACTAGTTAACTGCCCATGCTGAAGGGAAAAAAGTACATTTACTTGAAATCTGCATAGTGTTTACAGTTTCCTATCTGGCCTTAGAGGAGCTGTTTTCTCTGTGTCTCCAGTGTTTTGTCTTGGGCTTTGCAGCTGGTTTAGTTGTTTTCTTTGCTGCTGGTGATTGAATAATGCACGTGTTAGAGAGTGTTAACAGTCTGGAGGAGAAACAGAGTAAAGAGCCAGTTGTCGTCCTAAGGAAGTGGTCAATTTATGCTTCTGGAGATGAAAATCTCCTTCTGCAGCAGTCCAGGTGTCTGCCCTGGGAATGACAGTGCAGAAATAGAGAGACGTGCTCTGCTGGAGGAGAGAGAAGTAAGTTTAATGTGGCAGAGATGCAAGAAGGGGCAATCGAGGTAGAGGAGTCCTAGAAAGGAGTTTCCCTTTCAAAATATGTATACTTTATGCTTCTATCATGGAATACTGCAATGAAGTATCCGCTTTTATTTATATGTAACTTCTTCAGTTCAGTAATAGATTTTTTTTAATTTTTAGGCACTGTGGCTGAAGGACGTTAAATGGTAAAGGTGCAACTAAATTTCCTTTCTCTTCCCCTTCCAACAACTTCAAATCTGAAGAAGTGGTCTATAAATAACTGAATTTACCTCATTTTAAACTCACACGACTGAAACCTTAAAGGGCGTTGCCTTAGTGCTGACTTTCTGCAGGTTGTTGAGGTTGTGTTGGAAGGCAGGGATGGAAGAGGATCATTTCTGCAGGCTGTTCTAGCCAAAGCATTCCTTGAAGGGAAGGAGAGCAGTGGCTGCAATATCAGAGTGCTTTGATGTGGTTCACTCAACCTTTTTTCCCTTTTTTTTTCCTTAATAAAAAGCGCAGTCCTATTTGTAAGAGCTCTGCTCTCTTTTTCTTGGCTCCACCTATCTCGACAGTTTCAGAGGGGTGAGCAGAGAGGCACAGTAAGTGCCTGAGGGCTTTTTGTGACTTCCTTATATTTTAAAATGTTTTATTCTGGATCTGAGTGTTGTCAGCAGCTGCTTTATAATCTGTTCCTCTGAAGGATTAGCCAGGTGGTGCTGTCAGCTCTGACTTCCACGAGGGTCTGAAAAGGTTTGGTGTGACGGGGCCGGGGATGGAGACAGGGAGCAGATGGAGCCGCAGCCTGGGCACAGCCAGGTGGGAGTGAAGCTCCCTGACCCCAGCAGCCATCCCTGGGCACAGGCACCCCTGCTCCAGCACACAGCTGCTCCTCTGCCACAGCTACAAATCATAAAGGGAGTGCACTCCCAGCTCTGGGGGAGTTTGTTGCTGTGGGAAGTTTGCTTATTCCCCCGAGGGAGATGTCTTAGGATCCCTGGACACAGGCCAGTTCGTCACTCCTTGCCTCTTGTTTTCTAGATGCTGGATTTTAAGCACAAATGCATTTGATGGGTTCCTGGTGCTCGTTGCTGTGACACTGTTGGTGTGGGGAAAGCGGCCATAGAAGCGTAGAATATCCTGAGTTGGAGGGGACCCACAAGGATCACTGAGTCCAAGCTCTGAGAGCATTGTCCAGACACTTCTTGAACTTCATTTCTCTCTGGGAGAGCTTGTGTTACAAGATAGTCAGTGCCCTCACCTAAGGCACTTCCTAGCTGAGTTGAGTGTTTGAAATTTTTCTGATAGCCAAGATTGCTCTCCTGGGACAACGTGTTCTGCCAGCATTTCCTCTTGAACCTCAAGGCGCTCTTTTTCTCATGGATTTTATGTGGCTCTGTTCAGTTTCGTGTTGAGGGGTTGAAGCTCAGGGAACATGGAGATTTTTTCCCCTGGTGGCATTCTCCGACCTGTACAGATTTTGTGTTGGACAAAATCAGGATCTGGGGTGTACAGGTGGCTTGCTGGGCTGTATGTTTTTCAGGTGAGCTTTTTTGTGTCTCCCAAAACGGGTTTTGTGTGAGTTGCCTGTCCACAGCATTCCTTGTTTATACTTCCAGAACTGAACCAGAGAGACCAGTTGAGCTTTTGAGAACACTTAAAACCAAACTCTAGAAGAAGCTTCAACAGCAGTTAGACACAGTTGTTCTGCATTTTCCTGCTCTTAGGGGTTCACAGGGCAGGGCATGCAAAGTCTGCTCTGAGGTGCAGTAAATCTCTGTTGGACACCTTAATGGGGATCTCTTGTGTTCACTCTCCAATCACATCTCCATTATAGATGCAATGTGTGCTACTACTCCTGCTATTTTTTGTACAGAAAAGAGTTGGTTTTACCTTTGAGACATTCAAAATTTTGATTTGAATATCTCCTGGCACCAGAGACAGCTTCACATAAATCGTGCTGAAATGATTTTGTTAAATAAGGATTTTTTTTTCCTTATGTGTAGTTAAAGGTTTTGCTGTTTAGCAAATGCATACTATAGTTAATGAGTCTAATTGTTTGTATACACTTAATAATAGACACGTTAGAAAACGATAAAAATAAAATAGACAACATAAGAGTCAGTTTCTATGTCTTGGGGGAGGTTTTGTTATATTTGCTGTCTTTAAATCATAATTGAAAGTTAGCAGGTGTTTTTAAGTAACAATTCTGTATTATATTATTGGAGGAGCTTTCAGACATTTTTTTCGTTATTTTCTGACCAGTTTGCAGGTGTCCAGTGGAGCTCACCCTGCAGCACGCTGGCTGTACCCTCTCCTGAGGGCAGGTGTGCCACATTTGTTAATAGTGCTTCCTGGCACTTGTGGGAGCATCCTGGAACATTCCTGCAAGTCAAACCCCATAGGCAGAGGACAGTGATTGATTTTTGGTAGCTGATCTTTTCCTCAAGACTGCCTCATGCTGTGTTCTAGCCAAGCAGGAGAATCTGCAGTTCTCTGTCTCCTCCTAAGTTGTGCCAACTCTTCCCTCAAGTGGCAGTGGTTGGGATCAGGAGTGGCAGGAAGCTGCAGGGAGAGACTCAAGCTTCTCTACCACATCTAATGTGGTTCTCTAAGTCTGCTGGACGAGGAGAAGCACTCCCAAGTTTCCAAGTTTCCCACTGGAAATGTGAAAAAGAGCAACTCTGATCTTTCTGGTTTGAAGCAGTAGATTGTCTATTTACAATAAACAAAGCAGATAAAGAAAGGCTTGCATACATTCCTTACTTACTATTAAATCTGGAGTGTAGGGCTTATATAAGGCCTCCTCAGGTTATTAAAAATCCTTCCACATGTTTCATCCTGTCCTGAAATAATCTGCCTGCTGGAGCTTTGCTTCTGGGTCACATCTGTAGATGAATCAAGAGAATTGTCCTAAATGTCATTCAGTTTTTATTGCAGCTGCTTTAAAAGGAAAAAAAACCCACCAAAGTGCAAACCTCAACTGAACCGGCACAAAATCCCCGCTTTATCCGCTCGACTTTATGTATTAAATCTTAATTCAGCTCAAGAAATATTAATCGTGTATCCTAAATAATGCCTATTACTGTCTGGATTTTCAATTAAAGCATCATAAGCTTTTAACTAAAAAGTGCTGGAATTACCCACTGCCAGCGTGTCAGCTCTGCCCCAGCCACGGGCGATCCTAGCCTGGGGAGCTGTGTCCCTGAGGCACTGACACGGAAGGTAAATTGTCTGTAAAGACAGAAAGGAATCAGCCAGGCTGCATAAGGCTCTGATTTATGGGGAGCCAGTAACTGATAACTCTTTCGAGGCCAGCGCAGTGTGCGTGAGAAAAGGAACAAAGAAACTCTTGAGCCCCTCTGGCCCTCCTCCCTCGTGCGTGTGTAGTGTTGGCACACGTAGTAATGAGGTGTTGGAAATGCTGAGGATTGCCCATGTTCCTCCTGTGGCCATCCCTTCATTTCCTTACCCTCTCCAGAGCAGTTTATCCTGCATTTCCCTCTGGATACGCCCACATCTCACCTGTATTTTGTGAGCAGCACGTCTCCAGTGAAAGTATGTATTTAGAAGTCTGAGGATGGTTTAAATTTCAGGGCAGGCTCTGCACCCGCTGTCCCCACTGACTACAGGTGGCTCCATCCTCCCCTCCCTGGGCTGCTGAGTCATGGCTCAAAGCCTCTTGGCTTCCACCAGTGCACAGTGTGTGACTTCAGGGGGATTCAGGCCGTCTGAATGTAGCCCTTGTTGGTGTTTTTTGCTACAATCTCGAGAGCTCACAAATCCACAGCAGCAGAGAGTGGTTTTGGAATATTTTTGTCTATGCCTCCTGCTGAGTGAGTCACAGCAGCATGGGTGCACTTCCAGTGGAATGTTAAGAGCAGATAACTCTTGAGAGATCTTGAGCAGATCCCCATTAAGAGCAGAGCTGTTATCAGTGGTGTGTGTCCCTGTTCTTGCTTCTAATGTCACACCACAGATGTGGTCTAGTGTCTTGTGATGTGGTGTGGACAGGAAATAAATTCATCCTGATTTGTGGAAGTGTAGAGCTGAACAGAGAGGAGGATAGTACAGAGGTTCGTGAGATTGCAGTGTTTACCCCTAATTATTTTGTTGTTTAATTGCCGTTTCTCTGAGTCTGTGTCACCTGTGGAAATAAAAAATGGGCTTTGATCGTAGGTGTCTGCTAGTGGCTTATACTCCAGTGAGAGTATTTCCAGCTTCAGCAACATCCAGAGCAAAACCTGGTGGTCAGAGGGGTGAGTGTGCAGTCTCAGAGCGTGTGGCAGCGGGCTGCCTGTCCCTCCTGAGCACAGGCTGGTGGGAGGCAGCCCGGCTGAGCCCTGCTGTGCTGCTCTGCAGTGCCTGCTGGAGCAGGGCAGGCGGCTGCTGGGCTGCACTCCTGTCCTCCCACGCTGCACAGCAGCCCTGGCCCAGGCTCAGTGCTTGGTCTCTTCAGATCCAGTAACCTCTGGTAGCATCTTTACTTAAGTTTCTTGGCTCTTCTTTTCCACTGCCCTTAATTTGCAATGCTGGTTGCTTCCTCCTACGTGTAGAGCTCTATTTTGTTTTAATGGCCTGAGCTGCATTTAAAAAAAATTAGTTCTTTTACTGGAACATGACTTTCAAGGGGGTACTGGAGTCTTGAATTGTCAGTGACTGCTTGCAGAGCAGAGCTTGCTTTGGGTTTGGCATTTTCACAAATGTGAAATGGCTTTACTCATTTTTATTACATTCTGAATTAAGACTTTGTGGTGATCCTCAAATGGTTAGTGAACAGCTTAATTGCTTTTAACCCTTTCCCTGAGGAACTCTGTGCATCGTTTCACTTCAGTTTCTTCAGTTCTGAACATCTTACCAAGCTGGATAATGTTTCCCACATCTGAGCAATTTTAAGGCATTTATGAAGAGAAGTTTCTTTCCAAGTGTTCTGTAATATTCCTTTGCCCATGTCCAAATATCTGCCAAAATTCCATGGGCCAAGGGTTGAAAACATCTCTGCAAATTAAATAGTGTGTTTGTTTTTAACTGGAATCAGTTCCTGACACAGGTCACTGTGTGGATCCATAAAAAGTTGTGAAACAACCAAGAAGGTGTCTTGGAGTTGGAAACTATAGGTAGGAGTCAGGCCTCAAATTCACAGGTGTCGGGAAGGGTTTAAAAGAGGGACAGCTGCTCAGAGTGCTTTAGGAGAACTATTGCCTGTGGAAGGGAGCAGGAGAAAGAGAATGAATGGAATTTTTTGTTATGGTGGACTGCACAGGAAGGCTTGGAATTTGCACAGAAGGGGCTGCCAGCATTGCAGTACTTGATGGAATGTTCAAATCATTTTTGTTACAAGCAAGAAAGTTACTGAATCTTTGTTAATTGTTTCACAGACTTCTATTATATGGCATAAGAAACTTTGGGGTTCCTCTTTGCTCCCATCTCTTTGTCCTCAGTTCAGCTGGGGTAGAGTTAATTTTCTTCCTAGCTGGTACAGAGCTGTATTTTGGATTTAGAATGAGAGTAACTGATAACACCCTGATGTTTTAGTTGTTGCTAAGTAGTGCTACCCCTCCATCAAGGACTTTGCAGTGTCCCAGCTCTGCCAGTGAGGAGAGGCACCAGAAGCTGGGGGGGAGTGTGGCCAGGGCAGCTGACCTGAACTGGCCAGAGGGATATTCCATAACATGGAACATCGAGCCCAGTATATAAACTGGGGCTGATCGCAGGGAATAAGTACTTTACACTTAGAGTTTCTCCAGCTGGAGCCCACTGTCAAATTTTTAGGATGCCTACACATTTTCCCAGCTAAATAAAAGCAAGCAAACGCTGTCACCATCTCTGGGTGTCTGCGCTTGGTTGTTTGTTTCAACTTCAGTTCTGCAGTCTTCAAAGGTGAACTTGTTTAAGAATAGCTAAAATGGTTGTAAAATATTAGAATTCCTGTAGAGTCCAGCTTGTTGGTGCAAAGTAAAAATACAGGCTTCAGTTAGCACTGGAAATGGGATAAGATTAATGTAAAAGGAAAACTGTTAGATGGAAATGGGATAAGATTAATGTAAGAGGAACACTGTTAGGTGAAAATGGGATAAAATTAATGTAAGAGGAACACTGTTAGGTGAAAATGGACAAGCAATAGAGAGCACTTGCACAGAAAGGAGTGGGGAGTGGTGTTGAGCTGGGATCATGCACTTGAATTTGCTTTCTTTTTCTTTGTTCTGTTGCAGTTTGGTTTCAGACTTTAGTATCTTGTCGGGTTAATAATGACCATGTGGTGTGTTTTGGTGATTAATGGGCAATATAGTAACGTCAGGGAAAGGAGGAGCTCCCAGCAAAGCTCATCTAAGAGGTTCCATTCTCTGGAAACGCCAGCTGGACCAGCTGGGTTCTGTAATCTCCCCTGAAATGTAGGTCAGGCAGCTGCTGCTCCTGCAGAGCCCCTCTCATCTTTCTTCCAGCTCACCAAGCTCCCAGGTGTCCTGTTCTGCCCCGTACAGGGCAGGGAATGCTGAAGCCATCGCTCACGTGTTGCGTCCTCTTTTTGTTCGTAGGGAACAGTCTTTACTTTGGAATCCGAAGAGGAAGAGTATCCCGGGCTCATTGCAGAGGACAGCAATGACATCTACATCCTGACCAGTGACAACTCGGGACAGGTGAGCCCCCCGGAGTCGCCCACGGTGACCACGTCGTGGCAGTCGGAGAGCCTGCCCGTCTCCCTGTCGGCGAGTCAGAGCTGGCACACAGAGAGCCTGCCGGTCTCCCTGGGGCCCGAGTCCTGGCAGCAGGTGGCTATGGATCCTGAAGAAGTCAAAAGCCTGGACAGCAACGGAGGGGGTGAAGAGAGGAGTGAGAACAACTCTTCCAACTCCGACATTGTGCACGTGGAGAAGGAAGAGATACCGGAGGGGATTGAGGAAGCGGTGCTGTCAGCCGGCGCTGCAGAGACCATGCAGGCAGCGTTTCCAGAAACCTCTGCTTCTTTGCAGGAAATAAAACCTCCTGAAATTGCTGCTGCTGAAAAAGCACATCCCTCCGCACTTCTGCGTACAAAACAGGAGGAAAAGGGAAAAGCAGCTGAAGAGCTTGTTGAACCTGAAATCCCCGCATTAAGTAAACCTGTCCCAAAGTTAGCCCCGTCAGAAGAAAAGGCTGCACCAGAACCTGAGAAAATACTGCTTCCAGGGGAAAAAAAAGTGGGGAAAAGGGCCATTTGGAAGAAATAGAAGAGAAATCCTCAGCTGCAGAGGAGAAGCCTATCCTACTGCCAGAAGGGAAATCTATACTGCTGTACGGCGGGGCTGCTGCGGTCGCTATTTTGGCTGTAGCAGTCGGGGTAGCGCTGGCGCTTAGGAAAAAGTAACGGAGCTCTCTTGAGGAGGAGGGGGGAGAGAAGAGAGCACATCCAATTTTTGTAGTTGTGTTACCTAAAGGTTGAGCTGCCTGCTGTCTAATTGGACGTTTGAGTAACTCAGTGGTGATGAGGTGAGGTTGTTCAATAAACCTCCAGCTACGGACAATCACGTTTTTAGTAGAATTGGGGCGGGGACTGGTTTTTCATGATTAAAGTACGGGGGTATTTTTAAAAAAAAGAAAAAAAAAAATCTGCAAATTTAAGAACTTAAGTGCAGGTGCTGAAGAAAGGGGTGCTCATACTCTAGGAACTGGAACAGAGAATCCCCAGGGGAAGGGGAGAGCCAGCTGCTGCCAACCCCTGGAGATTTTGGCTTCTCAGATTGACCGCTCTTGCAGCTGTGCTGTCTTGTCACTTCCCGTCGCACCCCTGAGCCCCTCCTAACAAACATTAGCCAACCTGAGTCCTGTAGCGAGAGGCTGGTCTCCCTTTTCTCTCAGCTTCCTCTCAGGTACAGCACTGCTCCTCAGAACCTTCCAGGTTCCTCCTAAGCCCCAGTGGGACAGTGCTTATTCTTACCTCTTGGCTCACACTGGTTTTGGCCCCTAACGTTTACTGGAGCCCCATCCTGTGAAGATGCTGCCTCTCTATAGCTGTATTATCTCTGAGCATCCTGGTGTTCCTGGGGCAGAGGTGCTGCCCGGGAGGGTTGGGGGGACACCGCTATTTGCTGGTTTGGGAATCCATTTGCTCTGCTCCTGCCCAGCCCACTTTACTGCAGCCCTTCAGTTATCAGAGGTACGAAATTCATGCTGGACGCGGTGCCGTTGGGATCAGTACTCTGATATCTGGGGTCTACTCAGCAAAAACACAGCAAAACGTGTGTGGAAGCAAGGCCAGTGCCTCAAGTGCAATTCAGACGTTAAACGCTCTGCTGTCCTGTGTCACGCTGCAGTCTGCATTGTCTTTCCCAAGTTAAGCACAGAGTGTATTTAGTCCTAACTCGGTCTTGCCTGTGACAGAACCCCAGATATATTAAAGCAATGGATTCTAGTAACTGAGCAAAAGAGCATTAAACATCTCTGTCTGCTTGTTCCTGACCTGGCCTGGAGTGGTGTTCAGCGCGATTTCTTTTGCGACTGTGAATCTGTAATTAGCTAAACTTACAGGTTCACAAATGATGAGCAAGTTACTTTGGCAAAAAATGAAATGCTCCTTCCTGCAGTCACAACACTTCAGGTGTGCGTGGAAAGAAACCTTTCAAGTATTGCCCTGCTCCTTAGTCGGCTCCAGCCGCAAGCGTCCCTCTTTCAGCGCGTTTGTGTGTCTGTCCTTGTCCATCCTGCAGCTCCGTGGGCAAGGCTTTGGGCTTCCCAGGCAGAGCTGTGGATGCTTCTCTGAGGGTTGGTGCTGGCACTGTGGCTTAGACCAGATGGAGGAAGGTGAAAGGGAACGCGTGATGATGTAAAGAACTAAACATGAGCTTATGGGAATCTTCGCAAAGCACAAACACAAGGTACTTTTATTTCTAAATAACCATATCAAGAGTACATCTCCTGATGAGCCTGTTTCTTAAGGGATCTCAGAATGAAGAGATCTTAGCATAATCTCTATTTTAGGATATTCTTGCTGCATTTTCCTATCCCAGGATGCTGGAAAGTTAGAATGTGTCAGATTCTGAGGAATTATTTTTGTTTAAGCTTTTGTGAAATGGATTTTCTAGAAAACTCACTGGATTTTGAACTGTGTGTGTGTGAAGTTGACTATTAAGAGGAAGGGTTGTCATGTATATACTGCCGCTGTGGACTGAACTTGGGAGTTCTGGAGTTCTGGACTGTACTCTTGATGACTGATTGCTCTTCTTCCATGTACAAAACATAGCAGGTTCGCCTTATCAGAAAAAAACCCGAATCTTTTATCACATTGCAGAATTGAATTGACCTTTTTTTTTTTGCCGTTTTCTAGTGCCCTGCTGGTCCTCATTGCTGTGCTGTGTCCCCAAAACAGGTCCCTGGGACCTCTTCATGCCATGTACTCTGGTGTCTGCCTTCCCCCACCAGGGCAGGTCCCTCTCCTGGTGCACTTTCTTCAGCTCCCTCACGTGGAGGAGAGGTCTCTAAGGTCCATCTGTCACGGACATGCAGGAACAGTTTTGCTTTGTTTCACATCTCGTGTTTACCAAGGAATGGTGCAGTCTGTGAGGTGGCAAGGGCAGCTTTATTGCTTGGTCAGTCAGGGTAGAGCTGCCCCTCTCCTGCTGCTTTGCTGATGGCTTTGGCTTCTTCTCTGGGCACGTTCTCTGTGGGAGAGAACTGTTCTTAACCTACATCCTCTCCTTACTGCAGACGATGAACCTACTTTTGGTACATGCCCACCTCTAGCCACACAGCAGGTTACTCTGGAGCAGAGATGGGTTCTGTGGGCACTCTGGATAACTTGTGAACCAATGGGGGGAGGGCCGAGCCAGGGCTGGTGTTACTTCATCTCTTCTCTGGATGTGGTTGTTTCAGTAGTAGTGTGGAGATGGGTAGAGGACAGACAAGAATAAATCCAGGCCGGCTGGGGAAGAAGTTCCTAACCTAATGGCACAAGGAGTCCTGTGGGGCATGAAATAAAAAGCTTCCACGCACAGCAGTGAGAAGGGGGCAGCAGTAGTAAGGAAAATAAATGAGTGTGTTAGGCATTTCTGTGCCCAGGCAGGAGCCTTGAGTATCTGGTGTGTTGCTACATCTAATGGAGCATCAGTTGCACCAGGTGTTTTGGTTGCTTGGTCCTCTCTTTAGAAAATTCTTCTCCTTCTAGGGTCTTTTTAGATTTGACAAGTCAGCAAGAATTTGTACCCTCCTCTCCCCCACCCCACTGACCACGTGTTCAGAAAATCGATTGTATGAGTCTCTTTCCTCTGGGAACACTCCACTAGTTAACAAGGTCAGCTGTGGGGTTGAGTTCTGTAGAGTTTGGAGTCCTGTGGTCAGAGCTGGGACAGGCCTTGTGGAAGCCACCAAAGGGTGGATAAGCTCAGATGGCAGTGTTCTCACAGACCTGCGCGAGAGGCTGCACTCTTAAGAGGTGTGAATTTGAAAAGGCAAGTTTCCTTCCCCCATCTTCAAGTATGTTACAGTAACCTTAAACTGCAGGGTCCAGTCACCCCGAAAGGTGTGATGCAACCTTTCTTTAGTGGATCTCTTGTAGCTGGCAGAGGGAAGGCAGGAGCTATATACTTACAACAGGGCATATAGAATTACTTCCACTTGTGTTGCTTATCCCCTTCCCAGAAGTGCCTCAATATCTGTCCTCGAGTGGCCTGTACTTCAACAAAATATCTACCTTAGACCCATTCTGTCTTCACTTTATCCTTAGCGTACCGTAAAGCTGAGATGCTAAAACAGCAGAGGAAGGGGTTTTTGAAAAACGTGGCAAATTCTTGAGGAACTGCAGCGGGCAGCATGCTCAGTAAGGAGAGGCTTTCAGGATAAGGTGCAACTTCAATTCAGCTGTGCTTAATTCTAAGCTATGCTTAGTGGCTGGGAGCTGGGCAAGGACTTTCTTCAGCTGGCACTGCAGGAACAAGAGGCTGGGAGCAAAGACTGAAACCCAGAACTCCTCTGTTGCCCAAAAGCCCAAAGTGCAGATGCAGAGCCAGGTCCCAGCCTGTTGGAGCTCTTGTGTGCCGGGTGGAGCTTGGTGGGCTCCTGCCTCCTGAGTCCCTTGAGCTTCAGGAGATCCAGGCTGTGGGGCCGTGGGTGGCATGGCAGTGCTGAGCTGCTCCGCTGGCCCAAACAGGAGCATTACTGGGTGCACAGAGAGGCAGCTTAAAAACTTAGGGTTTTGGTTCTCACTGGGCTGGGTGGGTGCTGAGTAGAGGTTCTCACGGTGGGAATTCAGCTGCTGAGAACTCCTGAAAATGACTTAGATCTAAAGTACTAGGTCTGGCCCAACAAAACAAGCAAAGGCAAGGAAGCAGCACTTCTGCAGCCTTCTGTTCTGTCCCCTCAGATGTGAAAGCAGCTGCTGCTGCACGCACTCACCAGCCCAAAGAGAAGCCCCAACCACAGAGCTGGGCAATGCAGCAGAAGCGTGGTCTCTGTTCAGTATTGCACCCGGGTTTGGTAAAGTCTGGCTGGAGGTGAAGTGCCTGTTGTGGTGGTGTTTGCAGTTCCTTTCCTAACTTGCCCTCTGCAGAGCAAGTCAGTACTACAGGAATCCATCCTTGCTGTGTGTGAGGGCTTCATTTTTCATCCTGGCTCAGGCAGCTGCAGCTCAAGGGCCAGGTGGAAGCTGCAGTGCTGAGTGCTCTTACACAGGACAAGTTTTGCTGCCAGAATCCCATTTCCTTCCTTCCCACATAGCACTGATCACAGCTAGGCTAACACTTTGGACTGGATTTTTAAACTAATAAATGCTTTCTAATGGTCACAAATGAAAAATTTAATTAGTGCTAAGCAAGCAAGCTTCTGAAGTCTTCTTTCATTTTAATGATTGTAGTAGATAAAATAATCTGAAGTTACAAACCTTCCCTATATTTAATGTCAGTTACAGAGGTATGGCAGTAATGGCAAAACCCTAGTAAGGTAGATCTTGCTATTTTGGCAAAAAACTAGAAATGTTTCTGGCATTGCAGTCTCTCATTCACTAAGCCAGAGCAAGCTCCTATTGCAGAATTCGAGAGTGTAATTACTAGAGTCTTTTGCTGTGAAATGGGGGAGTGGGCTGGAGAGGTGCACATGGCCAGCCCAGCTGTGATGCTTCCAGGCATCAGAAGGCCCAGGGCTTCAGTAGAATACCATATTCCAGCCTCTATTTGTGTCTGCTCCTGTTGGAGTACAAGGGGAAGAAGTGTTTCCCGGTGAAAAATTCCTGTTTAATATATTTATTGACGATCTGGATGAGGGGATCGAGTTTAACATTGGCGGATTTTCAGATGGCACCAAGGTGGGTGCAAGTGTCAGTGTGCTGGAGGGTCAGAGGGCTCTGCAGAGGGACCTGGCCAGGCTGGATCAATACACCGAGTCCAGCACTACCAGGTTCAACAAGACCAAGTGCCTGGTCCTACACTTTGGCCACAACAACCCCCTGCAACACCACAGGCTGGGGACGCAGGGACGGGACAGTGGCCAGGCAGAAAGGGACCTGGGGGTGTGACTGACAGCAGCTGGACATGAGCCAGCAGTGTGCCCAGGTGGCCAAGGAGGCCAGTGGCACCTGGCCTGGATCAGGAATCTGTGGCCAGCAGGAGCAGGGCAGGGACTCTTCCCCTGTGCTCGGCCCTGGTGAGGCCGCACCTCGAGTCCTGTGTCCAGTCCTGGGCCCCTCAGTTTAGGAAGGATGTGGAGATGCTGGAGCGAGTCCAGAGAAGGGTAACAAGGCTGGTGAGGGCTCTGGAAGGCCAGACCCGAGGAGGAGCAGCTGAGGGAGCTGGGAGTGGTTAGTCTGGAGAGGAGGAGGCTCAGGGGAGACCTCACCACTCTCTACACATCCCTGACAGAAGGGTGCAGCCACGTGGGGCTCGGGCTCTGCTCCCAGGCAACAGGAGCAGAGGACACGGTCTGAAGCTGGGCCAGGGGAGGTTTAGTTTGGACATTAGGAAGAAGTTCTTCACAGAAAGGTGATTGGACATTGGAATGGGCTGCCCAGGGAGCCGGTGGAGTCAGCATCCCTGGAGGTGATTAAGACTGACTGGATGTGGTACTCAGTGCCTTGGTCTTGCTGACAGGGTGGTGTTTGGCCATAGATTGGGCTCAGTTTCAAAGGTCTCTTCCAGCCTAGGTGATTCTGTGAAACATGGAGGGGTGAGGCACAGTATCTGCTCTACCTCATGAGGGCAGAAGCTGTGCATGACTTTAATTTGGCTTGGACTGCCTAATTTCAGCACTAGGAAGGCTGCAAGAACAGTATTGCTTTGACTTCATGTATGTACCTGTGCTTAAAAGTGCAAGCTCTGCCTTGCTGTAAAAAAAAAAAAACAAAACAGGGGGGCACAGGGTGGGGTGGTGTTTATAAAATTTAAGCCAGCACTACTTGACTTGGGTAGACCAAGCTTGCAGGGCCAGGTCTAGGCAACAGAACTCAGTTTGTGTTGACAGAGTGACCTCTCCTGACCAGGACTCAGCTGGGGAATGACAGCAGCTTGGAAGGGTCAGTAGTGTTAAGTCCACACATCACTCAGATCCACCTCCTTAAGTTAAATAACTATCGCTTTTTTTTCTTTTTCTACTGAGAGCTGACCTTCTCTCAGTCTCTTGGGTAGGCTGACTTGCTTCCTCCAAGCTAGAGGTCTATGGTCACGCTGTAGAAGTGGGGGAGCTCCAGTTAGCTTCCAGTGGAAGCTGCTTTTGATCTCCCTGCAGTGTCTGCAGGGGAGGCAGGGGACACTATCGATGTGGACACAACAAACTGCCGAGGATGCATCTTACTGCTATACCTTTAGGGGCTTTGTCCTCATTTTGAACTTGCAGGATAAGCTTTTATTCAAGTGTAAACCTAAGTCCCACTCAGACCAAAAGAATGCCACTTGATTTGTTAAGCAGCGAAGAGTAACGGGACTGACTCTGAAGCTGCAGGTAGTAGGGGATCTCTTGTGCTAGGCTTCTGCTGGGTGTAAGCAAATGGTGACAGACTTGCAGGGATTTTGGATTCTGTTCTCAAGAGGCCTGCCTGGGGAAAGAGGCCCTGACTGCTCCTCAGGTCACCCATTATCCCAGGAACTCGTCATACTGTTCCTTCCAATATGCAAGTGCAGCCCTCTTGGGGAAAACTGTCTAAAGCTTCTTGTGCCATTTGGTTAATAAAAGTGTTTCCACCTTGACAAGAAAGTTCTTTCCAGCTTCATTGTTCAATATTCAGTTCAAGTGAAGGGGTATGTACAATTTTTCCCTCTGCTAATGGGACACTGCTGTAAGACCATGCCCCCAGGTTGCACTTTAATAAATGGTACAGTTTTCAAAAATAACGTGTAGACTACTTCTGTGCTTCCTCCTCTCCCCCTGTTTTAGTGCAGGCACCAAAAGAAAAAGTGGTTTTACTTATATGAAACTTGCTTATGCAAGTCGCAAGGACAGGACCTGAGTGTCTCTACTGCTGCCAGCTGCATCTTAAGCCATGGTGAATTAAAATGCCATGAGTACTTGCACAAAAAATTGTCAGGTGGAAACAGAAAGTCTGCAAAGCTGTAGCAGCCATCAGAAATGAAATTTTTATTTAAGTTAAAAAAACCTGCAAAATATTTACATTCTTAGAAAGTCCTGAGTCCAAATTTGTTCAACCTCAGATGTTGGTAACAAGACATGCTACTTAAGCATATCCAGGTTGCATTGCCAAGAAGACTTGCTCTGTGCCTACCTTGCCCTTTTCTTTACAGTTTTTCTGTCAGTTTTAGTTTTCAAGCCAGCACAGGTGTAGGGTGATTGATACTGAAGTATCCTCAGTCTTCTCTGGCCCTACCCCCACCCATCCCTCAGGGCCCTGTTCCCTCTTCCTCCTCATCAAGATAGGCCTGATTCCCACCCACCCCCCTTGATGATGTCTGCTATCAACCACCCATTCCACAGCCTGACACCTTCCTGCAAACAACACTCAGCATGGCTCAGCTGCAGGAGCAGAGCTGGGAAGCGAGTAACTAGAGCAAAATACTACGGCTGCTTAGAAAAAAACCACAGAGGGCAGGCCCTGTGCCCCCTGGGCCTCTGGAGGCACAAGGACTGCTGCTGCTAAGAAAAAATAATGTAAAAGGAGAGAGGCAAGCACTACTCTCTACAGGTACTGGCAGAGCTGGCAGGCAGCTCACACTATTACTGCTGTGCTAGTCTACAAAAGCCTATCTATGAAGCTCTGCCATCCCTTTCACAGCTGTCATCTCAGAAGTTAAGAATAAAATCAAGTAATCTTCATCCATCAAGGAAAGTCTTCAGGAATCACAGAGGGCTGGAGAGCTCACTCACCCAGCTAGAGGGAGAGAAAGAGAAGGGCATTATTAGCAGCAGCACAGTTCTCCCGCGGCAAGCCCTGCCCTGTGCCTGCCCAGGAGCCCGACAGCTCCAGCACCCAAACCGCGCATCAACACTGCCACCTGCCGCGCTCCTTCCTGTGCCAGCAGCAGGGACAAGGCCCGGGGCACGGTGTGGGACAGCCCCTGGGGCCCAGCTCCTGCCCTCTCCCTGCCCTTGTGCCATGAGCCAGCAGTACCAGCCAGTCTCACACGAGTGGCTCATTTCTGGCATAACTCAGCACCCTGGAGCCAAACTGAGTGAAGGGAAGGGCAGTGCCGAGTGACAGTGACACGGCACAGTGACACCGTGCCCAGGGTGCTGGGTGAGGCAATGGCAGCCAGTGAGCCGGGCCCCTCTGCAGGCTCTGCCAACACTGTCCATGGCAAGGCTGCAGTGCAGGAGCGTCCCACAGGCCTGCTGTGCACTGCTTCACAGGGTGGCAGAATCACAGCCCTGCCCACTCAAATCTCATTCTCGAGGACCACCGAGCCTTAACACCAGTGTGTTCGTCCTCTCCCCTCCCCAGACTCGTGAGTTACTGAAGCTGGGGCCAAATGCCCTGGCCTCTAGCCTGGCTCGCCTGTGAGCTGCACAGCCTCACCACCTCTGCTCAAGTGCTAGCAGGGAACAAGAACAGGTTTGACCATTTCTCATTGTTCCTCTGCTAGTGTTAATTCTCAGGAGCAATTCCATTCCCTTTCCAGTTCTCCCAGGCTCTGGGGAGCTGAGGAAGACAAGAGCAGAGACCTCGGGGTCAAGACACTGGGGAAATGCAGCCAATAGAGCTCAGCTCAGGCTTTCCTTCCCTGAGGGAATGAAAGAATCATTAACCAGAATCTTATTGGCACAGCTCCCCAGGGAGATTGCAGGGAGATGAGGAGCAGTCACAGCTCTCTGCCTGATAGAACAAATGCACTCTGTTCACAGGCTGCTGTGAGAGAGGGGCAAGCAGAAACTGCGACATGTCCCCCTCAAGCACACTCGTCACCAGAGCTCTGCAGGGACTGACATTCCCTTCTGGCCCAACCTCCAGAGCACTACAGGGAAACCAGCAGGCAGTTCAGAGCTAGGCTGCCCCTCAAGGAATAACCCAGGACAGCTAAAAGGCTGGCTGTGACTCCCACAGAGCTGCCTGACAGCACTCACCATTTCAACAATGTAGTTGTGGAACTGCTGGTTCATGTAGTTCACAGTGGTGTTATAGACGCGGTGTAGAAGGGAGGGCACTGTATTCACAATTTTCTTAGTCAAGACCATTGCTAGCACCAACATGGCCTTCTCCTGTTCCATGTCTGAGGGGATGGACCGTGTAAGCTCTCTCACTACCCTGGACATGTGCTGGATTATCTCCTGTATGGAGGGAAGAGAGGGATCTCAGTGCAACAGCTGAGGCAGAAAGGGGTCTCAGCACAGGCTGCCAGGACTGTGCTAATAACTGATGTGCTTCTAACACTCCACAGGATGCTGCTCCCCTTCCTCCCAGCCATGGCAGCCAGCCTGTTACATAAAAGAACTCCCCTCAAAACTATGGCCCTCGATCCAGATGTAGAGCTAATCCTTAGATCGAATTCTTTTTCCTTTTTAACACAAGAGACCTCAAACTCTACTTCTCTTGCACAGCAGTAAGGCTCGTTAGATGCTGGGCCACCTGCATCTAGGAAGAGGCCACCCCAGCAGGTCACCCAGCCAGGCCTAGACCCACTGCTGCTCCCAACACTGCACCTGTGAACACACTTACAGCACCAGAAAAGGGTCTCATGACTTGCTGTCTCTTCAGTGCTCAGTAACAAGCACAAGCTAAGCTCCTGTCACTAACCTGCTCCATTTTCACCCACGTGATGATCAGCAGATACACAGGACTTGGCACCAAAGTCTAAAGATCTTAAGTACTAAAAGTAAGCCTTAACCAGACAGTTCATTTTCCAAGATAAGCCACTGGGCCATCAAAAGAAGGACAAAATGCCTCGGAAAGTCAGTCCTTTTCTACTATCACCATTCACCATCTGCAGAAAGGAGATGAGCCCAAGGAACCAAATTTACACATTAACTTCTGCCACAGAATCACCTCTAACAAATCCTCAAAGGTAAGTGCTTGGGATGAATTTTCAGATGCCTTCAAAGCCACAGCAGGAAGGCTGCAGAATATTTAAAATGAGAACTGCTCATCAGGTCACTC
The DNA here is from genome assembly GCA_013397175.1 of Platysteira castanea. Lineage (NCBI taxonomy): Eukaryota > Metazoa > Chordata > Aves > Passeriformes > Platysteira > Platysteira castanea. Next base: position 62,234 of record VYXC01010095.1, read on the forward strand.
TTCGCTCACCTCTTTAGATAGATTCTCTTTCAGAAAGTGCTGCACTAGGTCATTTACTACTCTTGCTTGGATTTCTTTATCAAACTGGTCTCCAATCTCAGCAAGCTGAGCAGCAATGATCCGGATAACATCTTCATTTGTTGGAGCCAATCCTGCCAACACAAAATGCAGAGTTTAGTTCCCAGGCTGTAGTCAGACCAGGTTCAGTGCAGGTCACAGCATTTTGCTCATCTCCACTAGCAACCTCCTTCCAACCCCAATCAGAGTGTATTCATGACAGGTCTAAGCACAATTTTTTTAACTGCACCGAGGTTGCTAACCAGAGATCAGGGCAAACACGGTTTTTTATCTCTAGTTTAGGTAAAGTGCAGCCTCACCCTGGCCCAAAAAAAAAAAAAATCACTACAAGGCATGTTAGAACATCCCTAACCAAAATTCGAACAGGAGAGTTACACCCAACATCCTACCCAGAGATGGAAATTGAGAAGCTGTGCATGACCTTGAAGGTCTTTTCAACCAAATGATTCTGGAATTTGAGTGACTTGTCAGGACTCGCCTCTTAAGCACCACCTAAAATACAGCACCTCATAAAATAGTTTGAGTTGGAAGGGACCTTGAACAGCCATCTCATCCAAACCCCCTGCAATAAGCAGGGACATCTTCAACTAGATTAGATTGCTCAAAGCCCCAGCCAAACTGACCTTGAATGTTTTCAGGGATGGGGCATCCATCACCTCTTTGGGCAACCTGTGCCAGTGTTTTACCACCCTCATTGTAAAAAATCTTCCTTACGTCTAGTCTGAATCTGTCCTTTTTCAGCTTAGAACCTTACACCTTGTCCTACCTCCTTCTGGCAAAGCTTCCCATAGTCACTTTCGGCACGAGACCTATGCAAATTTGTGTGAGAGAGGGCTACTGACTGTAGCAGTTCCTCCTCGCCCTGCTTCAGTTGAGGTCAATGTGCCAGCTGACACTCCCTGGGCAAAGGGCAACAGCCACCCTGCAGATGGCTAGTGAAGCAGGAAAAGGACCAGAAGCTATTTGAGGAACAGCTTCCACCACACTGGTAGAGCAGAAAGGGATTCAGCCAGTACCAGAACTCGAGTTGTTCCAAGATCATAGCCCAAGTACTGATGGAGCAGTGTGAGGCCTAACTTAACTGCCTTGTATCCCACTCCTTGAGGGCAGCTATCACCAGGACCAGCCTTGTGCCCTTGTCTGATGTGCTGCAGACAAAACCCAGTGATAGGTGCTCTAGAAATCCATGGAGAGTTAAAGTACTAAGCACCAGCTGTCTTAACCTAAGTGTTAAATTCCCAACCAACACCACCAATAACCACATGGTGAAGTTTCTCAATAGAGAAAATATTACTCCTCTGAAATCAACAATAGCAAGGACAGGAAATAGGGAAAGAAAAACACGTTCAAAGAGACATGTGGGATGGAGAAAAGCCTGCTCACCTAGGTCACCATTCTGAAAGTGGCCACTCCGATTGCCATCGGTCTGAAGCTCATCGTCATCGTTTGCTTGGCACACCAAAATCTTCTGCCTTTGCAGAGAATGCAGCTGGTCTCTGAAGTTACAGTCAGAGGATGCCTCCAGGAAGGTGAGCAGCAGTGCATGTTCCATCTGAAGAGATCCATTCATCTGAAACGTTAGGAAATCATTGTTAAGCCCACACCCTGAAAATGTCCCACTCAAAGCACCTAAGCAGGCACCGTTTTCCACCTCTGAACACGTCTCTGTGGCCTCCTTTGGGCACCCGAACAGCATCAGCCAGGGGCTCCACAAGGCCTCAGCAAATGCAGACTGACTCCTGGATGTGGATGCACACAGGACTGTCCCACGGTGAATGACAGCAGGCTCTGCTCTTACAAACTGGTGCTGCAAAAGCCAGCTCACCTTCTCCTCTCATGTCCAGCTGGGGCAATAGCAGCAACCCCAATCTGAGCTCCTCCTCTGAAACAGGTGTTTCAGCAAAAACCATCCATTTCCCTTACTCAGACATCTGTGTTTAGAAGGGTTTTGCCCCTGTATTTGGGAATTGGGCATTCTACTTGCTGTGCATAGAGAAGGCAGCAGCTCCCCTGCTGTCAATGTAATCAGAGCAGAGCAGTAACAAGGTGGGAAATAGAGATAAGAGCACAAGCCTGCAAAAACCCCCAAGGTTCACATTTCTTCTCCCTCTTCAAAGGAACCTCAACCAGCTCCACAATAAACCTGTTCAGCTCCTCACAGAGAGCCAAGCAGCTGCTCACAAGAAAAGTGGCATGAGATAGCAGATCACTGCCACCTCCAGCGGCACATTCACCCCCAGTAAACGGGCACATGCTGCCTCCATGGCCACACAACCTGCAGCCTTCAACCAAGGCAGCACAGAGTGCCCAAATTAATTAGGCTGAGGAGGTCCATGAGGCAGGCAGATTGATGGGAGCAAGAGGCCCCACTGGAACACCAGGCCTCATAACCAACTAAGGCCTCCAGAAAACCAGGAGACTTCTCCAATCATTTTAGTTAAACAGCTAAGAGAGCAGGATGTGGTGTAAGCACAGAAATAAAGTAAGAAAGAAAATCCTTACTCTGGCACGCAGATGGCCTGCCTGTAAGAAAATATTTAGGCTTAATTTTATCTAGGAAGAAGAAAAATAGTTAAAGAATGGTTTGTTATGCCAGCAACATGCAAACAGGATGAACTGGGTAACTGAGAGGGAGTTTTGGGGAGTGGAACCTTGCAAGGCCATCGACATAACCATATCTGAACTGGGCAGACAAAAGGAGGAACTAAGTCAACAAAAATGCAGAGCTGAGAAATGGAAACAAATGGAAAATAAAGTATATGATCAGTCAGAGATGAACCGAAGGCACACCTTCCATGATCTGAGCATGCACGTTTACAGACAGCAGTGCAGTTCACCTGGTGACCTGAGCTCACTGGGGCACCAGTGGCAATCCCCTTCAACAACTCACTGCACTGGTCACTGGGTTAATCATTGATACGTTTTTTATCATATTGTGCTCAAAAGGCTTGTGGGAGGGCAGAGTAGGGGGTTAGAATTGTATCCTGACATGAGCTGGGCTGGGGAAGGATGAGACATTTCAGTTACAGTTCAGAGTGTAAGATTTAAGTGTGCTATTAAGTAACAGCATCACAACTGCATTTAACATTGCACAAACCAATGCAATACCCTGATCACAGGGCTGTGCCCATTCATTTATTAGTTTTAGCAGTTTGTAGCTTTATCAATAAACATTTTAGTCTCTTACACAGCTACATCTCCAGCCTGCAGTCCCAAGGGGAAGTGCCACACAGAGATAGCAAGGAAGCAGCTTGTAACCTAACTGGTTCCATCCACTTCTCTGTATTCAGAGCAGTGGCAGGAACCCTGCAGGAATTCCGGGAGATTCAAGAAGGGCATGAGCCAACACTGAGACTTAGCCCCTTCTAAGTAAATCAGGATAAGATAGGATAGGATAGATAGGACAAGATGCACCAGAGAACCACTGTACACTGTGAACAGCTGACTTCAGACATGTTTGACTCTAACCTGTTCCATGGTTGATTCAGGGACAGAGCAGCTCAGATCACCCTCTGCTTCAGACCAGAAGTCCTCGTCCTGTGAAAGAGTAAGGAAGAAAAGAGTAAAAGAAAAAAAAAATCCCATAAATCCACATCCCTTTTAGTGATGTATATCCCTATTTCTGGAGAGAGNATCCACATCTTGCAGCAGTGCTCCTGTGTCTGGCTGTGTCTCATAGAAAATGTCCCTTTTAGTGGTGCATATCCCTATTTCTGGAGAGAGCTTCCCATCACACACCGTCAGTCACGAAAAAGGGCTGAGGAAACCACACCTGTCTCAGTGAGAAGGGCCCTGTGCACATGACTGAGAGGCACAAATCTCCTTCCTGCCACAGACACGTGCCAGACAGTGGAGTGACATAACCTACTAACAGGGCTTTAAAGAGCTGGTGCTGGGGAAGGGAGGGACAACCCTCCAGGGTGCCAGAGGCTGGAAGGAAGAGCAGGGTTATCAGAGAGGAACTCCTGAGGGCAGGTGAGCTGATGGGCTTGCATGCACAGCAGAATATTCTGAAGTGAAACACCCAGCTGGCATTGCTACACATCTGCAGGGCCTCAAGGGTGCCTCTCCCCACCCTCCATGCAAGAGATCCTTGTGGATACTGAGGCTCACTTCAATACCTCCCAACAAATATTGTGATGGTGAAGCCTGGATCAAGTGCCACCAAAGGCTTCCAGTCACGAGTGCAACTCTGCTGAGTCTCCAGGGAGGCCAGCTAGGAAGTAGGGAGAAAGCAGGACAGATGCCAGCAGCTCCCGTGTCCCCATGCTGCATGCCCAGGGCTGACAGCCCGGCCTGTCTTGAGGCTGGGCAGTGCCCAAGGGAAGAGGCACCCAGGGAGGGAGAGCACAGGGCACAGGGGAGCCTCCCTCCCTAGCAAAGGGGAGATGTAGGAGCACAGTGCTCCCTCCTCATCCTGCCAGGAGCAGCTGATGGGTGGGTCAGAACGTTGCATTTGCTGCCTTGGACACAACAGTCCCTCAGCTGCACACAAAAGTCTCTGGTTGAACTCCTGATGAGCAGGGCCTGGCTGGAAGTGGGTACTACCTCCCCACCAACCTCCTTCACCCTGGGCAATAAACTGGTTGTTATGCAGGCACCTTCTAACCAAAAAAGGTTAGAAGCACTAAGGAACCCAAACAAAATGCCTGCTAACCATCAAAGGCCTGGGCTAGTGATGAATGACCCTATTTCACAGTAACAACCCCTCACATCTGTATTTTAAATAACTAAGTGTGCTGGTAGAAAAGAGGGAAGTGAAAATAGAAATAAATTCAAACTCTGAAGCAAACCACAGCCATATTTCAAGAGACTATGAATCTCCCAACTTTTCAAAGGCTCTTAGAAGTCCAAGACCAAAACACAATCTCAAATATGTCTGAAACACACACCAGCCCACAGGAAGCCTCTTAACCATGAGCTCTTTCCATGGAGTTGCTAAGTCAGACTAACAGCTACAGCACAGGCTTAGCCCTTGCTGCTTTGCATTTTCCTCTGTTCCATTCTAATCCCTGTTGCTGCTACTCACCTCTACCCTAAGGAGTGTTCTGGCTGGGGAGAGTCCTCTGTCCTGTTCTCTGGGACCTGAAGGGGCTCTAAAACAGCTCAGTGTGACCCTTCTTCTGGGCTTGACTTTGCTGGAAGAGACACAGATGTTAATTCAAGTTTGAGAACTCAAAACAGAACCCTGAGATTAAGAGGAAAGTGGGGATTTAGAATTAAGTCTGTGGCAGGACTTTGGCTTTGTGCAAACTCCTCAGGAGCTGTCCACACCAGCAATGTTTCTGTAGGTTAGGTAAAGCCTCAGTTTGCACATACTCTGGTTTTAGAGATAACACTTATTTTCAATTCAATTTTCCCACTCTCTGCATTAAATGGAGAAGCACGGACTGCTCCAGCCCGGCCAGGTACCTGCTGCACCTGGAGATGTCAGTGGTTGTGCAGGGAGAAGAGACCTACAACACGTGTGGGTTCTTCCCTTCCCTCAGGGATGGAATCAGCTCTGTGTAAATACAGACACTCCTCAGGCCAAGTCCACAGAAATAGAGACATTTAAAACAAATCACCCACCATAGCTGAAAAGAGTAATTTGGTCTACTGCACATGAGCAGAGATTAAACAAACAAACAAAAAGAACAATGAAAAGTTCCACCACACTCCAAAGTATAATATGGCAAAAAATGGAGACAAGGGAACTGGAACATGATAACTTCATGAGCTGAATTTCCTAAATCAAAGACTGACCACCCATGCAGTGAATGCACCTGAAGGCAATACCTGCCCTCAGCTAAGAAAGTTCTGCTTGGGTGGTCAAAAAAATATCAGAGAAGAGGAAAAACGATTTCTCCCACACCACAAAACAGGTTCCTACTACTACAACATAGGGCAAATTATTTTTTATTTTAGTTAACTAGTAATTACAAGAACCTCAAGTTTTACATAACTAATTTGAATCAATGCAAAAGACTTCTACAGTCAAAAAGTTCCTCCTGAGAAGCCGTATTCCTTAACGGAATCTCAAAAAACTCCCAAAAAACCAAAACAAAAAAACCCCAAACCAAAACAAGCAAACAACAACAACCAAACAAACCAAAACAAACAAACACCAAACAAACAAAAAAAATCCCCTAAAGAACAAACCTCAAGCAGTCAAATGTAATTGTGCTGATACCACACAGATTTTTTAATCATTAAGACTTTGGAATCCTGGTAGTTTTAGATTCATATAAAGACTGTTTCTGGTGGAGGGAAAAAGGTTACCTTATATTGGGTAAAAAGAATCTTTAGTTGGAGAAGGAGAAAAGATGGATAAAGGGTACAAGCACCATCTGCACTCAGATTCAGAGTCAAACTAGACCATTTGCTAAGGCTGCATTAGGATTGCTGAAATCTTGGAATGAATTTTTACAGAATATGGTATTTTAATTGAAATACCAACTAATTTTAATGCATTATTCATTTTTACTTCAATTCACTCATTAGACAAATGAGCTTTGTGTGTTAACAGCTGCTTCTGAGAAATCACTAAGTGCCTTGAAGTGTTCAACCCATAAGAATACAACCATTTCTTTAGACCTGTTTTTTCTCACTTTCTTTGAAAAAAATGGAGGGGGTACTTTAAGCACAGGTTTAGGACCCTTACATCTGCTCTACACAGTCAGTGTAGGGCATGTTCATTCCAACTCAACATTGTATGGGATGCAGGACTGTGGAAAGGCATATGGGAAGAAAATATAATTACAGTTAGAGAAGCGCATCCACCAGCAGCCTGTCAGGGCAGTAGGAAAGACCTCATTCCACCCATACACAGCAGTTTTCACAAGTTCTGTGGAATTCTGTGGATGCTTCCTCCAAGGCAATCACAGCTCTTTAGATGGGGCTGAGTACACCCTGAGGGATGGTACTTACTGCTCTCCAACACCACAGCTCCTTCAGGCCTGCTGTCCCATCTTCTGTTTCGCCCTCTCATCCCCAAGTTGTGGTATCCTTTAAATCTCACAAGGACCTCACCAGAGGAGCTTTTCCCATCTGCAGTCCACCAGTGAGTGCTGGCATCACTAGAGGCAACAGCCAGGGCAGAACCCCCAACTCCAGGCCTTAAGGAGAGATGGCACTTCGAGTTTGCAGGGTGGAAAAGAGGGAGAAGCAGGACTGCAAGACAGTTGGCACTCCATGCCTCTGCTCCACACCTCACCTCTTCCCGCATCATGCAGTGAGGGGCAATATCCAAAGGAAAAGCCTCACACGCTGTATTACACTGCTCCCACAGCCCTTGCTGATGGTGCCATGCCACCTTGGGGAAAGGGGAAGCACTGGGCCTTGTGCTGGAGAGACCAGACTAAGTCCTCCCTGCCATACCACTGCCACTTACTGTGGATGGCGAGGGCAAGCACTGCAAGCATGCATTAATCTTCCCAGGTGGGGAGCTACACATGCAAACAGAGCAGCTGCAGAGCGTGCAAGGAGTCTCCTGCACTAAGCCCAGCATGGGGTTCTGCTGGTCTCCAGGCACTGCAGGCCTGCCAGCAGCAGCTCCCTGCAGGGCGGCAAAAACCGGCCAGGAGCCTGTGGTTACCCGCTGGGGGAACTCCCAACGGCTCTCAGGGCTGCCACACCAGCACCAGGCCCCAGAATCCCTGCAGCAGCAGTGCTGAGCCATCCTACAAATCAGTTTTCATCTCCACGCTTGTGCTACATCTTCATGACAGCTCAGAAAAGAAGCCACCCCACAAACAGTACCTCTGCTTACCATCACTTGCCCTCAGATTCTTCACCTCTCCTCACAGCTCAGCCTGGGAGTTACTATTCTCAGCTCTAGCAGACACTGCCTGCTTAGGAAAACACTCTTTTCAGCAGGGAAGCCACAAGCCTGGAGGACTGACTCCTTTAATACTGTGTCTGGATTCCGAGACACCTCCCATACAAACACCAGACAGTCAATGGACCTATTGTATGAGCTGTCAAGATGTTTATCTTTATGCCTCACGTTTGAGTTGGGAGCAATTAAAGTCTCCGAAGCAGAAACCGCAATAAAGCATCAGTCACTGTGGAGTCAAAAACTTCCACCCTGAGCACTGCTTTCCCTGTGTGGCAGCTGAAAGGTAAGAACTTTGGGTGTGGCAGGATGACATCATTACTGGAAGAAATAGAACAGTGCCTATTTGTCCCTTCCTGGACCTGGTGGCACTTACCTGTCTGGTAGGCAGATGTTTTCACTGCTGAGCTAAAGGGCTTTTTACAGAGCAAGGCATCGTTTTACAGGCAGGGCAACCAAGTATTTGACATGTCCTGACATTTTAAATCCACATATGAAGCCATAACCACTCAATTTCACTGTCTTCATGAGAACTTGCCACAGGCACAACTACTTTACATAGCCAGTCACTACTGGAAAGTAAAGAAAGAGGAACAGCATCACAGACTTAGGAAGTTCCTTACTTGAGGATATTCTAAGCTGTGCCACTGTTGTCTGCAGCACTTCAAGTCATGAGCGTAACCAAATACCACATCACAGAGCCCAAAGTCACCAAAGAAAGCCCCATCACTCTGCAATGCTCCACATCTAGCCCATAAACCCAACAGGAACTGAACAGCCCAGGGAAGCTATCTTGTTGATGTGCAAAACTAACAGAGCTGAGTAAATAGGATGTTATCATTACCACAGAAAACCTGTCCCCATCGCTCCTTACTCTGCAAAGGATTTGCCAGCCTGTGTTTAGAACACCCCAAGATTTTGCCTCATTTGAGACTCACAGCACTCCTAAAGTAGAATTTGTTTCTAGGCTTTAGAAAGAGAAGCAGGGTGGTGGGAGAACAGGGATATTGCAATGTATAAGCCAGGTGAAGGATGGGCTCAACAAGACCCTCTGGGCACGTATGGATGCACATACACAACTGTGAAAACAAAGTGATGGTTTGGTACATCTGGTTAACACCAGAGCTATTGGCTTGGAGAGTGTCAGGACTTCCCCCACCACAGGGAACACTGCTTCCAAACTAAGGGTATTTTCCATCCAGTTGCCTCTGAGGGAGGATACAGCATGGAGAGCTCAGTTTGGACCTGGCAAAACTGATGAGCCATGAGGAGCAAACTTGGAGATGCCAGCAGCTCAGTGTCCCAGAGCAGGACACACCTCCTCCCCCAGTCACGTGCAGTTTATTTGCCAGGCGCTTAGGAAAGATGCCCTGTTTGTCAGGCATCATGGGACTACTTAAAAGCCAACCAGGACAACCTCTCCCTGATACTTCTAAGCAGGACTGCTTGAGGTTTTCAGCTTTTGTTTCTCCTCCTTTCAGCTTCAGATTGCATCCTTCTTCAGGATGCAAATGATGCCACTACCAATCCTTCCAGCAAGGGAAAACAACCCACACTGACACAGAGCCGTTCACTCCTCATACCTTTGATGCAGAAGTACACTGAAACATGCTGAATACTTACCACTGCCTTAGCTGGGGCATTTTTACCTTTGCTTCTTTATGCTGCCTTAGTACAGAATTATCATTTCAGCCAAGCACTCACAGCTGTGTATTTTGGCTTAGAAATACATCGCACACTTTATTTAAAGGGGGTTTATCTTCCTTTTTGGAAGAAAAACTTTATTAGAGAATTCTAAAAAGAAAGTGTCAGTTGGCCTTTTTGATAGAAATTTATTTAAGTTCCTGAAGGTCTTTTGCCATTTCATGATGACATGAATTGCAGCAATCTTCTGGTTATCAGGGCAGAAGTTTCACTTCTTAGGAAGAAAAACATCCAAATGCCTCATCAACCACTCTTCTCATTTGGCTCAAAAAGCTCTGGTGACCAACCCCCACAGCACATGAATGAGTAAGAAGGAGCACTGCTATACTGCTAATCCTCTTAAAAAACAGGTAGGCAGGAACTTTTCATCAGTGTGGTTTCTGTATCAGATCAGTGACAGAGGCAGCATGACAACACTTTCTTCTTCAGAAGCCAGCCTACAGACACAGCTGAGCTTAAACCGAGTCAGCAGGAAGCCTGCAGCTGCAATTTGAATTCAGCTAACTACAGCTGGACCCAAACAGAATTTCCACATCTCCACGTTTTGGGCATAGCCACACCTAAAAGGCAAGGGCAGGACTTGGATCTTGGCTATCAGAGTGCAAGCCATTTCTTGGATCTGGCACTGGGCTGTTTTTCCCCTCTGGTGTTGCACAAAGGAACTCCAACCAGGTAAGCTCACCCTGCACTTCACCTCCTCAGTAAGGTTAGGAAAATACTTCTACCTTTCCTAAGGACCTGGCTGGAGGGAGCAGAGTAAACCCTGATGAAAAAGTACCATCACCACTATCACACAAGACTGCTGGTCTTTGCAGGATTAGCCTCCTATTCAAAATCTATTTCAGCCCAGCAGCTGCAATAGACCCCTGCTATAACAGCACAGCATGTGCAAGCAGTTCTTATGTTTGCCTCTCGGAAAAGCAGGAAGGGCTGAGGAATCATAGCTCCAATGTTTTGACATCACCAAGGAAAGACAGACTGAGAGCAGGCAGCGCAGGGACAAACTCCAGCCATCACTGGTGATGTGCAAGTGACAGCATCCAACCAGGGAAACACAAGACTTGCTTCCCACTTTAGATCATGCCCCAGCTGGGCCATGGGCACTGGACCCTTGCACTCTGGCAAAGCTGCTTTTACACTGGAGCAGTGACAAAGTGCTCAGTTCCTGCAGCAGACACAGTCTCAGCACTTGGCAACAGTGCTCTGATGGGCGCAGGTGTCACTCGGACAGGCTCTGCCTGCCATAAGACCTCAGAAAGTGGGACTGGATACAAGAACTGCTATGCCACCTACAGGACAAGAGAATCTTCCTGATTTTAGTTTTAACACATGTACCACTGTTCTGTGCCAGCATGAGCACGGACCACCCATTAGTCAAAAAATCAGAAACGCCACATCATTTTGCAACCTGGATGCATTTCCCAGCTGATACCAACAGTAAAGAGGGATGTAAATCTGTCTTTCCTTTGCTTGATTGGCAAGTTAGATAAGCAAAACCAGAAACTGTCAGAAGTAATTAAAAAAAGAATTCAAAAAGACAGCTGTATGGATACAGGTGGCTGCTAACAGTAGCATTCCCTCTGCCTTTGGTTACCTTCAGGCCACACGAGTAGACAAGAACTCCCTTTCTAGACTGGTAAGCACCAGGAATATCTGCACTGCTTTCTGGAACAAACAGAAGCTGTAAAGATGCTTCAGTGTGAAGTTTAAATACTGGATCAGAGTGGCCCATCAGAGATAACACATCCACAGAACAACACTGCAGCACTTCGGGAGCTCCCTGCTTAGGTAAGACAGGGGTGCTGATGCACTCAAGGAGCTGCTAAGCAACAATTCTGTGCACTGGACAATTTACTGTCAAGGGAATTCTCACAGCTGGTACTCCCCAGAATGAGTTCAGTGGAGCCTGCTCAACCTCTCAGAGTCTGAACATTCATCATAAAAAGACCCAAAGCATTTCTAGAGGAAGGGATACAAAGACAAATCTTCACAGCCACGTGCTCGGAGAGCATCCACAACCCTGTGTAAATATTTGACAGCTTTTCCAAAATATGAAAGTGAATTTTAAATGGGCTTCCCTCCTCCTAAACATCAAGTGTATCAGAGATGTAAACATCTCTTACGCACCTCACTTCTATGAAAGAACTGTGCACCAGCACAGACAGCCAGAGATGATCCCCAGAAGGAAAGTCTGACACCGATCCTTTGATTCCCTTCTCCTGCTGTGCTGCACTGCAACCTCCATTCTTATCATGACAGTTAAACTGATGAAGACAGTACAAAAATATTAAAAAAAAGAAATCAAGGTAATCTTGAAGGCATCTCTTACGATAGGAGCCCAGAAATCCTCAAGAACCCTAAAGAGAAAGTTGTGCATCAAACCAGGCAGCCAAAAATGATGGTAATTCAAAGCAGCATTCATAATCCTGATCAAAGCCGTTTGACAGCAGCACCTCATACACTGTGAGCATAAAAGAAGTCATCATCTCTTTTAAACACCTTTCACAATGTTACAGAGCTACAAAAATACTCCCTCTCAAAGAAACGCTGCAGGAGCCATTTGGGAACTGCGACAGGAAAATTACCAATAGGTGCCTCCAGGAGTACACATTCCCTAGTGCCAGGCAAACAGGAGATGCCTCAGCACGTTGCTTCTTCCACTCAACACCTAGGGGCTCTCTTAGCTGTAGGTCTACAGCACAGTGAAAAAGTACCTTTTTTTCTAGGAGAAAACACATGACTGTGCATTAAACAAAGCAAAACCATTTCACTTTCAGTTCTACCTTAGGAGGAACAGGTTGATGTTGAAACACAGGAAGAACGTATAAACCCACAATACAGCAACTGCTGACCTAAGTGGATTTGTTGGTGTGGCTGTCAATCTAAAGGCACTACAGCAAACTACCAGAAGCTACACTGACCAAGGAATGTAGAAAGGAGATGAAGGAAATGGCCCGAAATGTTTGAGAGACGTGGGTATTGCCCATTCCATAAACAGCAGTAACAGCACTACAAACTGGCCAAAGGTCACAGTCACAGCATTTTACCAGGAAAAAGGGCAGGTTTGCAGACATTTAAACAAAAATCCAACATCCACGTGTGCCACGATTGCACACACAGTCCAATGCCCCAGCTCACTTCAGTGAAGCTGAATAAAAGCCCTGAGTTTAAAAGAAAGTGGGGAGCAAGCTACTGAGGTAGGAGGAGTTTACAGCCACAATGACACTGTCCTCTCATGGGAGAAAGAGCAGAATTCCCATAATGCATGAAGGGGTACAACCCTTTCCTCATGTTTGCCAGCAAGGCCAGTCCAGCCAAAACCCACCAGGGCCAAGAATCACCTCCAAGCAGTGCCACAGTGGTGCAAAGAGACAGGGAAAGCAGCAGACTGGATCAGGAGCACAAGTTCCCAAGTGCCCAAGGCAGGGCTAACAATGCTCCCAGCCATGGGGCTACTCAAGGGGAGGGCGCTGAAGGATTCTTGGAGCAGCTGTTGCCAAGAAGGGTGTGAAAGAGACATCAACACAGCCCTATGCTCTACACTTGGCAATTGCTTCAAAAAGCACCCAGGAGGCAACCCCTGCCATCTCATCCAGGTGCAAGGAGGTGCCTGATGGCAACTCTAGAGAGCCCTGTTCTCTTCCCAGAATAGATGAAGTAACAGCAGGGTACCAGGACATGGCTCACTACAGACATCTGGTACAAATCGAGGCCATCACAGAAGCTTAACAGATTGCTACCAAACCTAAAGAATGACACTGGACACTGTGTGACTCAACATTTCTTTCTACATTTTACCCCTCTGTTCCCTATATCCTTCCTATCTTGTCTGGGTCAAAAAAATCAGACTTGTAAAATCTCTGAGGAAGGGACCACCCATGCACATACTGTAATCATTACTGATAAGGTTTAATTACAGCTAAACTCAGCCCCCTGCAACCTCCTCCAACCCCCAAGGAAAGCCATCCAAAACTAAAAGGGGCTCAGATTTCCAAGAGTTTTGCACCTTTGGCTAAGCCACAAGTTCCACTCACTAACTGGAAATACTTGCATGTACTTGGCTTTGCACAGCACACATACACAGGTAATTCCAGCCCCCAAAACTCTGTAATCTGACACAGACAAAAAGCCTTAGCATGCCAAGAAAAAAAGAAGGCTCCTTGAGAAAACAAACAAACAAACAAACAAAAAAACCTACCCAAAACTGACAGTAAATTCTGCTGTTTCACTCATCTAGGAACTGCTAAGCAGTGAAAATGAAACCTGCCCATCTGCACACAATTCCCCTCAGCAGAAAAACCGCAGACCAGGCTGGCTCCTTCCTGCTGGGGAAGTTCATATCCACAGGCCAAGGGAGCTGCTTTATCAAGGAACCAACACCTCGAAGCTGCTCGTCTACAGTCACACCAGCAGTCCTTGCACCAGACACAGAAACCTGTTCAGAGTTATTAGAGACAGTCCCTCCTCCCCCATCCAATGACTTCCAAGCACCAGGCTGCTCCAGAAAGGTCTCCAAAGGTGACAGTCACTAGATTTATGTGTCTGCCTGCTTCCACTATAAACATTTTCATTCTATTACAGGAAAAAAAATTTGTTTGATCTGTCAGCTCCTCAGACTCCTGCTGAGTGTGGATGACTCCTGACATCCTGTTACACAGGAAAAACACAATATAGAAAAACATGGCATAAATGACCTCAGGTGAGAGTGTTCAGTGAATACACACACATCCCCCATATAATTCCCAAATTATATGTCACAGTTCTTACTGGTTTAACAGAAATAAAAAGCCACACTGAGCTCCTCTACAAGGCCCTCGCATTATCTAGAGGAGTAGTGTCTTGGTTCTGTGTACAGGCATGCCCAAATCCCAGGGGCACAGACTCCAGGTTTGCACAGGCAGCCCTGGTGGAGTGCTGCACACTGTTCTGCTGCCCGTGCACAGTGCAGAACTGAGCTGAACTCACAGTCTCAGCTGGCCTAATCTGGTTTTAAGAAATTGGGAGGGCAGGAACCCAACAAAACCACCTAACCAAAAATCAGTCACATTTTTCTTTCTAAATTCAGCAAATGTCACCAGATGCAAACAAGAAGGTGCTGACAAATCAGAAGGGGAGATTTTTCACAGCAACCTTTCTCGGTACAGGGCAGCCTATCCACAAGCTTTACAATCACCTGTTACACTCTGCACATGCACAATGGAAATGTTTTGCCTCGGCAGGCCCCTAAGCCCTGCCAGTTACCTGTAATGACAGACAAGAGGCCTAGAAAGGAAGACAAGAAAGTGGGAAGAGACAAGTTGCAGAAATTCAAGCGAGTAACACAGTGCTAGAATGCTACTTTTTATACAATGCACTCTCCCCGTGTTTTTGTGTAACACCAGTGGCACAGAGGAGATCTCCAGGAATAGGTGTTGCAAAGTTATCCCAAAGAAGACACTGAAGACACTGAACTCATGTAAATAGGTTGAAAAGGAAAGGAAAAAAAAAAAAAAAACCCACACAGAAAACCCCTTCTTTTTAAATAACACCTTTTGAGATGTTATGCTTCCACAGGCAGGTGAAAACAGTTTCAGTCTGATTAGTGACAAAAAGTTATAACAGAATAAAAACCACTCTTCCCCACAGGTGGACTTTTGCAAAAAGTCCTTTACCATAAAACCAAACCAAAACAAAAACTTAAAAAATAATTTCCTGTTGGGGAACCACTCTGCTCCTTCCTCCACCAAACATTTTAACCATTTAAAAAAGATAACAAGTATCTCATGGCAAGATTATGGCCCAGATACCCCAAGAGACATAAAGTCCACCACTTCTGAAATCAGCATTGACTTTCTGAATCTAGTGATTTAAATAACTCTGAGGCACTGTACCATCTTTTTTTTTTAGTTAAAGCTACAAAATATTATCATTTAAAAGAAGACAAGAACAACCCCCACCCCCGCTAAACCCACCAGTTTCAGAGCCACTGCCGCTCCAAGGTACAGAGACCATCACCTGAGCACGTAACTTACAGAAATACCCTTCAAGGAAGGGCACCTGCTCACTCCGTTCCCTTCTGCTTCACACTCTACCCAGCCTCCTGCTCCAGCCCTCACTCACCCTGAATCCAACACGTCCTTGTGTCACCGGAACGTGAGCGCTGCTCACTGGAAACAAAGGACAGCCAAAGGCGCTCAGCACCTCAACAGGCAGCCAGACACCTACAGCTTTGGGGAAGGCAAAGAGAGCAGAGAAAAGCTTAGCACTGAATTGACTCATCTGTATCAATCACCTGCTCTTCCTAAAAGCGCTATTATTAGAAATCCTTTCTTGCCCCGCTTTCTTGCTGGAGCTGCCACTCCCACATCCCTCTCTTGCTGGAAGGCTGAGGCAAGCGCAAGTCCCTCTGGAGTCGCACTCCAGAATTAACTCCTTCCTCTCCCCTGCCCGGCCAATATCGCTCCCGACAACTCTCACCAGAAACCGAGGGCGAGATGCTGCACCCTACCACGCAGTCCAAAGGCAAGGGAGAACTTTTTCTGCTTTTATGAAATACCACCTGAGCGGGAGGGAGGACGGTTCGCGACAGAAGCAGGGAAGAGGGGGAGGCGTGGAGTGGCTCGATCCCGCGGGGGGAAGCAGCCGAGGGGCCGGAGTCGATGGCGGAGCGGAGAGCTCACTCCCAGCACAGGCGAGAAGGGACGAGCGGGACAGCGGCAGCGACCGAGCAGGAAACAGCAAAGGAAGAAACAACCGCACCGCTGAAAGGCAAGGCCGGATTCGGCGGGCAGAAAGGAACACGGGGAACGGCCGGGGGGCAGAGGAGTTTCCAGCACCCATAAGAGAAAGCAGAACGCGCACATAGCCCCTCGCAGGGCCACTTCACCCCTCAGGCTGCGGGGCTGCGAGCCGCACCCAGCACCTCCAGCCCCGGCGCTGATGCCCCGCGGCC
>VYXC01010095.1:78854-238812 GCA_013397175.1 Platysteira castanea
CCACGCTCACCCCGCGAGCTTCCCGCCCGACGCGGCGTCCCCGTCAAGCCGCTCCCGCGGCCGGGGTGGGGCGGGGGGCACGGGCAGCACTCACCGGGAGCGGACCGTGGGGCTGCGGCACACGGCGGTGGCGGTCGCGCCTCCCGGTATTTGAGGGCCGAGCCGGCCCCGCCTCGCGGGCGGGCGGGAAGGGCGGCACACGCCCCCTGCGAGCCCGCCAAGGGCTGCGCGGGCCGAGCGCGTGAGGGCTCGGCGATGGCCCCGGGAGCCGCCCGGGCCTGGCCCCGGCACAGCGCTCCCGGCAGCGATCCTCGCTCCGGAGCTCCCGTGGGTCCCGACCTGGTGCTGGTCGGCCAAAGGCTCCTCACGCCCCACCTACAGCCGCTTCCCTCCCTGCCGAATAAATGCACGTTTTCGTTTAAGATCGTTTTACGGGCTTAAAGTCACGGAATCACAGAATCAGTGAGGTTGGAAAAGCCCTAGGAGATCATCGACTCCAACCTGTGACCCAACACCACGTTGTCCACCAGACCACACTGAGTGCCACGTCCAGGCTTCCCTTGAACACCTCCAGGGGCAGTGACGCCACCACCTCCCTGGGCAGCCATTCCAGTGTCTGATCACCTTTCTGTGAAGAAATTCCTGCCAGTGTTGAAGATGAACCTCCCCTGCTGCAGTTTAAGACTTTGTGCTCTCACTCTGTCACTTGTTGCCTGGGAGAAGAGGCCAGCCCCCACCTTGCTACAACCTCCTTTCAAGTACAGTAATACAGTCCTACTTCAATTAATTCCTATTTTACACAGCCTTACACTTCATCACAGCTCTGTTTAGAGCAATGCTTACCTGGTATTCAGTACAGGTGTCCTTTCTGTCGCATTTTTCTTCCTAACATGCCCAGTCACGGTGCCAGTGCCACGCTCAGGCTTTGGATTGCCCCACAGGGCGTGCCAAGGGTGCCTGACCTTAGGGTGCTTTTTAAAGTTCCCAGGATTCTACAAAAAAAAACCGGAACCAATTCTGATTCAGCTTTGAGTCATGTTGGTCAACCCACCAGGCGGCTTCCCGCTGGGAATGGTGTTGGGGAGGAAAAAAACAACACGCAAATATGTAAATTTCAAGGAACTGACGAGAAGTTTGTTTCCTCAAACTGTTTAGCTTTGTCTTGGAAAGTCAGCACTACCCCCAGTAGACCCCCTCTCTCCCTTCTGCCCACAGTGTATTTCTTTCTTTTGAGAAATCGCTGTGGGGGTTTTTTTGTATCTTTTTGTTTCTGGTGTCTGAGTAATATGGATTATATATATTTGTATAGAAGATGTGAATAATAAAAAAGAGATGTTATCTTTTGCCTACGGAAAGCCACGTGATTTCCGCACCTGAGACGTGCAAAAAAGCACCACACACTCAGCAGGTTAGGAAATACTAGTTTATCCACCTTGCTGGTATCTGCGGGCATTCACACTGTTCCCAAGGTGCCAAGGCAAAATGGCACTTTTTCCAGAGCTGGTTTCTGGAGCAGGGGTTTTTTTTGTGTTCCTTATTTTGAGTGCTGTGTAAAAGGATGTTGGCTAAGGAAGGAGGCAACTCTTCATCACATCCCTCAAGTAGCATCTATAAAACGAAGCAGGAGACCCCCTTCTTCCCTGTGGCTCCAGGAGGAGATGCAGCCACATGCTAGCACTGTTGCTTTCACCCATTACCATCTATAGGATCGTTTTTCTGGTAACTGCTCCACTGCTGCTTAGGATTTAAAGCAGGAAGATACACTCAGGACCTGCTAGAATTCTTAAGAGACATGTGGCCAAGTAGAATCCTTACAGGATTAGGTTTGCATCGTCTGATAGGCAGGACGTAAAAATGCAATTGCTAATATAGGCAGCATTTACTAATTGCTGTCACAGCACTGATGGTGAGGGCTTTTCAAAACAACCCTATAAAACACAAGGGAAGCCAGAATGGCCGGGGGTTGTAGGCATGACTTTCCCTTGCTTATTTTTCCTGACAAGTTACATTCATTGTCTTCAGCCAGGCCGAGTGCAGCCAGGAGGGCTGGCTAAGATAACATATATCTGCTGCTGCCAGAAAGAGGCTCTGCACGCTTCTCAATGACATCCTTCTCCCTGTGCTCCCAAGAGCCGAGGGCATGTTCACCCTCCCACCTTGGCACCTCCGTGCAGAAGGCAAAGAGCCGGGGATGGGTTGTGGGTCTGTGCCAAGGGGAAGGGCATTGGGTGGCTGGGGCAGCCTCGTGGGCACGTAATACCACGTGTGGAAAGGGTCAGAGGTTTCTGAAGGCTACTTTCATTATCAAGAGAAAAGGAAAGCAGCAGCTGCCACCAGGCTGGGCTCCTGGGGCAGGTTTTACTTGTTAGAGGGTGTTTTTCTGGTGTAACTTCTTAGGCACGTGTAGCTAATCTGTGCAGGAGCACTCATCTTGGGGGGCCAGCGTACGTCTTTGCCCAAGCAAGCAATAGATAAAGCTCTCCCTAGACCCGTTGTTCCACCCACAGTTTATAAAACAGCAGAACGTCTTTGTTCCTGATTGAGATTGAGAACTAACAAGTTTGCAGTGTAACTAAAAAGCCACGATGACGTGTTGCAAGACTGGTCTCCTAAGTGATGGATGGGAGCCAACCTCCTGTGTTCCAGAGTCCACCAGTCTCTTTCCAGACATCCATTTTTCTTTTGGCATCACGTGAGAAATCCTCAGGGACTGGACTTTCGACAGCAGAGAGATAGATCCCCCATCCCCGGGTAACCACAGTTTTCTCCCACTACTATTTTTACTCCCCCAACTATTTTTATTCCCACTACTATTTGGGAGCAAGAGACCAAAAGAACAGGAAGAATTATAAGGTTTGAAACATACCCAAGGAGCTGCTGCCCTACTGAGCTGCACAAATGAGGCAGCAAGCGCTGTCACTCCTGCCACCTGCAGCACAGCCTGCTGGCCCAGCCTCCAGGCGAGGGGAAATCCGAGGCCTGTCATCCCTCCTGCTGCAGTAATAGGTTTCCTTTAATCACACCACCATAGGAACACCAGGGTTTATCCTTTGTTTTGAAAATGGTTGAGTGGGCAAGAAAATCAAACAGATTGTTTGGGATTTCCCCAGCTGGGATTTCCCCCAGCATCCTGTGTGAAACTTCTGCTTCTTTAAAAAAAAAATTTTAAAAAAAGTCAGCACAGAGGCATTCATGTAATTCTCCCAGTATTTTACTGAATGCTCCTACACCAGCATCAGGAGTTCAGGCTAGTACTGCAGGCTGAGGAAGTGAGCTCCAGCTACAGAAATGAAATCCTCGTTTCTACAATCCCAATTTATATTACCTTCATCCCTTCTTGGCTGTTAACTGTAACTGCTCTTCACAGAGAATCTGAAGAAATAATGTAGAATATGTACATGTACTGGGGGCATATCACTGATTTCTTTGCATCAGATGATTCAGAGTGGCTGAGAGTGAGCCAGTAAAAAGAAAAATTGAAGCCAGGCCCTTTAACACCCAGGTTTATCTCTAGATCACCTCTTCTCAGGTCCTCATCAATCATCAACCAAGGGAGTGACAACAGAGGAAAGAAACGATAACACCGCCAACAAAAAGGAAAAAAATAATTAATGACTTTATTTTTTTTTTTAGTTCAGTTGGCCATCTGAGGTGCTAAAATCTCAACACCAATGAAGCAAGTGTGCATAAAAACAAACGATAAAACACAACCAAATAGAAGAAAACAGGCTGGAACAGAGTTGGTTTTGTACAGGTAGGGTATTCGCTTTTCTGTTAACGCTCCATACATGCCAACCGTAAAAGCCTTGAACAATCTGAATATCAGAGTTCACTTTCATATAAAAGGGCAGATGCCAAAGCAACTCCCTTTGCATGGATTAGACTTCACACACACACGCATGCACCCACAGATATGGAGTATTTAAATTACTGCAATGCCATCAGAACATGGCATCCTCCCCTTCACATCTGCTTTCAGTGACATCCTCATCTGCCTGCTACCCTGCCTAGTACCTGCCAAGCAGTACTTGAACAATCCAAAAGCGAGAACTTTTGGAAAGCTCCTCATCTCTGTTATTTTGCAAAGGCCAACAGCCAGCGATCTCTTTTTCTGTGAACTATATACAGGCTGGTTTTCAGTACACTTTAGAGCTCTCTTTCTTGCAGACAGTGACAACTGAAATTCCCACTGCAGCTTTTCAGTTTGTACACGGGAGATTTTACAACGCAACACCTCTCTCATCCACTGGTGTGTGGTGTAAACACTTGATGGAAAACTCATTTTAGAAGAATGTTAACCAAACAAGGTGTAGCTGCTCACAAAAGGGAACTGCCGGCTGCTCTAGATCATGCTGTCTAGACCACTTAGAATACTTCATAACGCTCAGGATTAGGATGTATAAAAATATTAAAACCCACCAGAGTGCACACAAATGTGGTGACTAGCTCTACGCAAGCACCGTGTTCTAACAGAGGCCTAGGCATTGCACAAAACTCAGATTCTTGACCGTGGGGGTAGCCCAAGGATCCACTGGTGCCTTTACATACAAACAAATATTTACAGAAAATGCAGAGACGGAGAGAGAAGGACAGACTTTTAAAACTTGCGCTTTGCTCTAAAATATGTTCAGCAATGCAGTTTATAACATGCCCTAGTGAGACCAGGGGGTACTGGTTAACTGAAAGAAGGAATATGTCTGAAAGTTGGAGCTGAAATGTCTTGTCACCTCCCCACACATTAGTTCTCTGAAGCTCAGAATTTTACAGCCATTTGTGACTTTTAATGAGATTATGGTTAACAGGAACAGAAGAGTTTTTTAAAAAATGGTACTGTGAAAACAGCAGATTAGTTGTTCTGGCAGTCCTCGCTCCCCCATCTCCATTTGCCTCCTGGGCGTTTCCTTCCAGGAGCTGGTATTCCCCTCCCTTCCCCGTAGGGAGCTCAAGTGCTTGCCCCCCATCCTCAGCGTGCCCATTTCAAAACGAACACGGCTCGGGTTCCAAGCTCGGCTCTGTCGCCACCTCCTGCCGGGATGAAGCGGCCAGCCCCGGGTCAGGCCCGTGTCACCTGGGGACAGACACCCTGGCGTGCCCACGCCTCGGGAGCTGGGGGTCCCTCTGCCCTCCTCACTCGTGGAATGGACACACGTCATTGAATGCACACGGCTGAGTTCACTGCTGCCGCCCACACGGGCAACGCAAAGAGCTAGAACATCCTGCTTGGATTCGGATACAAATAAGGAATCTTGTGCTCACAGGAGCCTTCTTCAGCTTTAAAAATACAAAATTTTAATTAAAAATATTCCGAGAGTAAAAAAACCCACTGTCTGATATGCAAGTCATATTCTTAAAGTGCAACTGAACAGCAAGTACGAGTTGTGCCTTTTACAACCATTTTGATATAAAAAGGCCTTTTAACATTCCCTTCTGTGTATTTCTAACCAATTTGTGTGTGCGATGTTAGCTCTTCATTTTCATTCTCGCTGCTGGAGGCTTTCAGCACAACCCAAAGAGTTTAGGGTTAGAATATGTGGGTTTTCTGTGCAATAAGGTATTACACCCTCAAGTGATATCACTCTTCAGCATTCCAAAGATCTGGCCAATGACGCCCAGCATGAAAGGGAAAAGGAACCATCTGGTATTTCTTCCTCAGGACTTTTTTTCTGTTCTACAGCTCACATTCAATGACCTTTTGTTGCAAGTTAGATGTGGTCCATATACCCAGTGCACTGTAAAATGGACTGAGGTCAATTCTCTGCACAAGGCAATTTACAATAAACTTTCTTTCTTCCCTCCTCCCACGCTCCAGCCTCCACTGGCCCCTCAAATGCAGACTTTGTAAACTACCATTGCCAGTTTGACTCGGGCAGCAGGCCCCTGCAGTGGCAAACGGGCGGGAATTCTGTTTCTTCGACATCCTGGTGGTAAAGCCAACACTCGGGGATGCTGGTAGGGCAGGTACCACTTGCTAACGTGCACAGTTATGAAGCAGCACTGCAGCTGCCTGTCTGCTCAGTTTCACGAGTATCTGGATTTAATTTGTAATGCCTTAGCATAAAACACTAGGGGGAATAAAGGGAGAACACTTCAGGTGGAGAACACGTGTTTCCACAGTTAGCAACCAGCACTGCTCAGAGCCCCCGTGGACACTCCTACCCATTCTCCCTCAGCCTGGGGTATTCTCCCAAGTCAGAGGTGAATTCAAATCATAGACCTTGGCTTACAGGAGACCCCTCTGAAGGAGGCAGAGAGCCAACAGTGACAAACCATGCAAACTTCTGTGCCGGGGCAAAAGACTGAAGGATGTTCAGCTGTGCTGGGGGTGCCTTGCACCGGCAGTGTAAATTCAAGCTGGAAGAGTCAGTACGCTGTACAAATGTGCTTGGGAATGGGACACGCTCTCAAAGACATCAGGAAGCAGGCTTAGTACTTCTTTAACAGGAAAAGAACACAGTCAGCATCCCAAGGTGGGAAAAACCTCTGAACACATTGTGTGAAGGATGGGACGCATCCGCAGTGCACGGTGCTGTTTCAGCTCTGCAGGGTAAGTTAAGGACACGGTTTGCCCAGGGAGTCTGTCCAACAGGGAGTGGTGCTGAGCTGCTCAGTGCATATCCTGCTCATCAGTTATTGTGTGGTCAGGGCCCTCCTGGCTGAAAAGCAGCAGATTTCACTTACTGGGCCAAAAGGAGCTTCTTCCAATAGATGCAGCAGGAAATGTGCTATTTTTGTTTTCATGGAAATCCCTCTAACTGTATCAGGAGTGTGAGGATCCCCTCTTTCAGTGAGAAAGAGTCATATGGGATAGTTCTACCTCACAGTTTTGGCTTTCTTGTTATAAAAATGTAAAATGTAAATAAATATAGGTTTGTTAGTCCAAAAGAGAGAATCTGGGATGTGGAAGAAAAGGACGCTCAGAACACAAATAGATTCTTAAACTCCATGAGTGCACAGGATTTTTTCATAGAGGAAAACTCCTAGGGCAGGATGCATCCATGGGTACATAAAGGCTGCCCTTGCTGTGAAGCAGGGACCAATCCGCAGTAGTGTCTTTCTCTAACAGAGTTAAAACACTCCCTCCACAATCAAATATGTGTAACAATCAAATTATTAATAAGAACACTAATAAATAGCCACAGGTAACAACGTCCAGTAATTTTGAAGTGGAAGTTGTAGGATGCAGCAGGCACACACACCCATCACTCGTCCATTTTTTTCCTAAAAGATACAAAAATGAATCTTCTTTCAAGTATTAAAAAAATAAGTTAATTGACATAAAAGGGTCAAAGTGACTGAGGGCCCAGGCAGGTCTTAAGCTTCGTTCCCAATGTGCAAAAACAAAATACAGAGGAAAAAAAAAAAATGAAAACACTGAAAAGTCTTAATGGTGGTTCGGTCACTTAAGGGCTTCTCCCTTTTAGGGGCCTAATAACCAGGGAATGCTGCCTGGGAACACCCCTGCCCCAGCACACACTTACCACTGTCCCACAGCAGTATTTTCCAGTGTCAAAACAGTCACAATAAAAACAGAACAAGGAAGCCCACCAGCCTCTGAGCTGTGGCCATGAAGACTAAGGCCAGCAGTAGCTGTCTCTCCAGTGTGTAGCAAAGCAGATGGGCATCTTCCCTCTCGCTTCTGCTCCCCTTGTTCCCCACAAGAAGATTTAGGAGGCTAAGGTAGGGAAGGAGTCCACTGATGCCCACGTCTCTCCAAAAACCAAGAGGCAGAGAGTTCCATCACACGTAGCAGTATCTTCTCTGCCTTGTATTTCTTCATATCCATCAACTGCAGGTTTCTTTGGTGGGGAGGAAGACTAAAGCAAAGAAGGTGTTGCCCTGGGCTTCTGGAGCTCTCCCGGACAGCTGACTCCACTGCTACAGGCTGCTGTGGTTTCTCAGGGAGGGTTGCCACTTCCCTCCCTTTTATTAGAACTGGTGTAGTAAAAACAGGAAAGGAATGGACTGCCTGAAATCCATTGTAGTTAAGGGTACTTCTTCCCTTAACCTCCTTCCCCACACATGGATTATTCCCCCCTCCCTCCTACCACACACACAGAAATACGGTCCGTCGTACAGGACCTCAAGGAGACTCCACAGTCTCAACTCATTTCTTCAACTTGGCTTGCAGACATGTAAAACTTAAGCTTCTGGAACCAACACACTTATCAAAAGGCCTCTGAGTGCTTCAGACCAAATCCCTGCATGCTGTTGGACCCGTCGGAGGTTTCCCCTTCAACTTCTTCCTATCCATGTAATTCTGGCAAACTCAGGGTAGGCCAACTGGACAACACAGACCAGCAGAGGTAAACGTGTTAAGCTCAGGACCAGTTCAAGCTAAAACCTTTGGAAAGCATGACTGCCTCCAGGTCCTTGTCTTCTTCTTTTTCTCGAAGCCGCTGCTCCTCAAGGAGAGCCACAAGAGAATCTCTCTGCTCCACTACTTCGAGCATTTCGTTCAGGATCCTCTTCTCCTCCGAGAGCTCCTCATCTGTCTTCAGATGATCTACAGAGATACCAAAAACTATCAGCGTACACAAGGCTAGAAATACACACAGACAATCCATGAAATACTCCCTTTTGCTCTCACCTTCCACTGCCATCCTCTCACGGAGCTCCTGCTGCAGTCGACTCTGCCTGTCTTCCAGTTCTAGCTCCCGAGCACTGAAAGGGAAAGAGCAGAAATCCAAGTTCCAGGTATATTAAAATACTGCATACATTGCTTCCTATTCATTCTGCTCCCTCTCTAGATACCTGCTGTGCATTTTACCAATCTGGTTTGGAGCAACTCTTAAAGAACTTAGGATATGCAACTGTATTTTTAAAAGATTTAATTGCGCTTTTAGCATTTCAGGTCCTTTGCCTTCAGCCAGGAAGTGCAATGCCAAAAACGGAGTGAACTAAATATAGAGCAGAGTCAAAGGGCACATAAATCTGCAATACCTCTATGTATCCCCTGCTACTTCCCACTCTAAACCCAAAGTTACTTATTAACAAATTACTTATTACTTAAGGACATGTCAGGCTATTGCAAACACCACCTTGGGACCTTTCTGCCACTAAGGCCATCAGCTTCCATGTTGCTGAGGTGAGCTGACATATTCTGAAATGAATTTCAGTGAATTTGCATAATGGTGACAGAAAAAACTCCCAATTTCATTAACAGGAAAACAGCTTTACCATCTGAGCCCACGTGAGAAGCACTGGGGTCCCACTACAGGCAGAAAAGAGGGCCACATGGCAAAGGTGACTGAATTAAATACTTTTGGCTGTGCTTAGAAGCTAACTTTACCAAAACCAGAAGAAGTCAGACATTATTTCTGCACAGCTCAAAAACACTTGCATGAACAGGATGTGTTTTATACAAGAACAGCATGGGAAGGGCTCACCTACCTGTACTTCTGCATGTGCATAAATAAGTGGGACTTTCATCCCTTACCACTATTATTCCTCCTTCTACCACTCCTCTGAAATGTACTTGGATTCCTACCTTGGCCACGAATCAGCCTAAGAGGCTGCTGACCTCCTGGCCTTACAGGGATGACAGTACTGACAGATCTTCCACTACTATTTGTGATAAACCCCCCATTTTTTCCACATTCACTCACAATATCATCAGTTCAGACTCGTAGCGAACCAAGGCATTCTTCTCCTGCACCAGCTTGAACCACTCCTGCATCAGCTTGGGGTCATCCTTCTTACCCATGCCTGCCAAGAAAGAAGCCTGGTAAATTTTCAGGTGATGCCCTGCAATCCTTACAAGCCCAAACTGCAAAAACAACAATGGGGCAAAATGTGCAAAGAAAGCCGAGCAAGATGCTGCCAGAGCACTCCCAAGCCGGGTCCATTCAGTTTGCCTACAGCACACAGTTGAGTGGAAGTCACCTCCAAAAGGATTCTCTTCTCTTTGGAGCCTGCTTTTTTTTTTTTGTTTCTGATATTCTTGTGATTACTTGTTTCCTCCTCACTCTTTCTGCAGAAAGCCCCAATTTCTATAAGTATTTAACTTTTCCTTTCATTACAAGAGTTTTATAGATGCTCATGCCAGCTACTTAAACATATGCTCATCAGGAAAGGATTCAATTGCCACTCCATGTGTTTTACCTTTATTTTCTTCAATTGCATGTCCTCAAGATTTTCTTTTCCTAGCCAAAAGTAACATCTTATCTCTTCTTTTTCCAACAGTTAAGTAAATCCTTCTGACTGCTCCTCCTAGCCACATATTTCTATTCATCTTGAAGATCCCCCTGCACAGTGAACACAGAAACTAATTCTGCTGTACTGCATACCAGCACTAGAAAGAAAAAGAACCCCCAGACACATTTGCTAATATGAAAGCAGAATAAAGAAACCTTGGGCCTTGACCACCTAGTACAGAACTCTTAGCTGGTTTTTAGAACGAACTCCTAAACTTACTCAATGATGAATCTTGTGTCTGTCAGGAGTCATGTGGAATAAATGCAGAATGCTGTTCCCAAAGCCTTCTGTTGATATTTATCAAACACAAGAACTTACCAAGGAGGCTCCTCCTGGTAAGCTCTTGGTCTGGGCCATTTATTCCACACTGAACCAACCTGCATATGAGTGCTGTGATTTACATCAGACCCCATCAAGGCCAGGAGCAATGCAATTCCTGCCTGTGTGGAAGTAGAAGCAGGAGGAAGGCCTCAAATCAAGCTCAGCACCACTTTTGGGTTGCTGCATCCCATCAGCTTGCACTGCACGTGACCTAGGCATCCCAAGGTAACTAACATCCCTGTCTCTGTTTGATATTACAGACACAAACTCTCTACATCAAGAACAAAAGCTCTCAAATAGTCCAGCTAATGCTCAAATAATCAAGCAGCAAGCTTACTATTCAAACTCTATGACAAAGACACACCACAAATACCACATTAACTTCTACTTAATTCAGACCCATGCCCTGCCTCATCCTCAGTATGTCAAGACAAATGCTGCCCTGGAGCTCCTAGCAAGCTGCAGCCTGGGCTGCCTTTCACCTGCCTTTGAAAACGTGTCACACCAGCCCCTCGGGGAATACCAGACCCGGCTGTACCACCCTAAGAGCCCCCCGGCTCCGGGGACTTTATCCCAGTGTGTTGCTCAGTTCCAAGCATTCCTTTCTGAGCATCTCTGCACAATATGCCCACGTGGCGACAGGAGAGGGAGACTGTACATGCAGATGTCCAGTGCTGTGGCGCCATGAAAACACTGGGAAGTCTCCCCTTCCTTTCCGATGCCAGGATGTATAGAAAACAAATGCCTCTAAGAAAAAGCCAAAAACACAACGCTACTGACCTATGGAATACGTAAGTATTTTTAAACAGCCAATGAGTAGAGGAAAAATGGGAGGATTGGAAAGGGAGCACTGACAACTGATGTGAGGGAGCACCATGGAAAGCAGATAAGTGGTTAGCAAAATTACACCATGAACACACATAAACAACCCCTTCCCCATGCCTTGGCAATGGAAACTCTAGAGCAGACTCCATTTGGGATAGTTAAAGAATGCACTCAGCAAGACAGATGGGGGAAAACTAGTCTTACTTAAAGTCTGTTGGTTTTTAAAGTTCAAGGATGTTTTTCAAATCAGTCCTTATAAAGACACAGTATTCCTTTAATCCCTATATGCTAATCAAAAGGCCATATTTAAGGAAACAGATTGTCACCCCTTATCCCAACTTCCAAACATCTTTCAGGAGGAATAGAGAAATTGAAGCCGCCAAATGAAAATAGAAACTTTTGAGTGTGACACTTCTGGTCCCAGAGCTGCTGCCCATCGTCCCTCCCAGTCACTGCACCTTCTCTTGCACAGCTGGGACTAGCAAAAGGGATACTGTACCTTTAACAACTTGCCACAGGCTCAGAGAAGCTGGTTACCAGGTAGCTACAGACAAGGTTGGCTTGGGGACACAGCAAGAAAAGGGCTGGGGGCCTTGTGGTCACTAGCTGGCTAGTGCTGCTATGACAACCCAGCTGTGGTCGGGGAGGACACGGGGGGTGTGAGGTTACGTTACCTTCATGGGCACAGCAAGGGCAGAAGGAGAGAGGTCTACGACGTGGTGTCCCGGCATTGGGCTCAACTTCAATAGGACCAAACGAGGAAGAGGAAGAGGCAGGAGAGGAAGAGGAAGTTGGAAGTGGAACGGAAGAGGAGGAAAGGGGTGAAATAAAAGACAAGCAAAGGACAAAAAGCATAAGAGTGAGAAAGAAAGGAAACACAAGAAGAAAAGAAAAGAAAAAATACAAGAAATGGAGAAGCAGAAACAAGGGATACAGTCTACAGATGAATAATGTCCCTGATAAGCACAGATAACAGGTAAGAGGTAAGACTGAGGTACTGGTGAACTCTTACTGAGCTGTACAAATACCAGGCAGGAGGTTACTGTTACTGCACGTTTCCTAATGTACAGTTTTCAGCTGCAAGGTCTTTAACCAGATGTCAGGATGAGTCAGACATATATTTAACTTCTGCTGATAAATGTCAGATTTCAAGTAGGGTTACAGTAAGTCTCACCTGCATGCGTAAGACACCAGCTGTGAGCAGCCACCCTACCTTAAAGCTCTATCAGGACCATGCTCTTATCACCGTGGCAGCATCCACTGATGGTAAAAGTGTCCTTTATAACAGAATAGAATGCCTTCAGACAGGGAACATCACAGGGAGAATCTGAGTACCGTGGAACCAGCCTGCCAGGATCTGCTGTGTCAAGTATGGTTGAGTACATGTACCCCACTGGATTGTTGTGCTTAGAGGGGAAAAGGCTTTTACACGGATAAAGTGATTCACATCAGGGCCTGCAGGGGCAGTGACCAACTGAGGACTTTGCAGAGTTAAACCAGTAAATTTAAAGCTCTCCCTTGATGGTCTCACTCCACAAAGCATTTTAGAGCTTATGAGTCCTATTAGAATCGGCCAGTGACTTAGTGAATCTTTATCATCTTTTCCATCAGCCAGCGAAGGACAAACATTTCTCATCTCTCAAAAGGTTCAGCTGTTTTAACACCAAGAATTTGCTTTTCAGCTGTACTTAACATTACAAAGATAAACAGTAGGCAGTAACCAATGTCACTAATAGTTACAGGAGAACATGCACCAGGGAGATGATGAACTCTGAAACGTCAGAGCTACCAGAGTGGAACACTTACTGGGCTCAGGGCACAACTGCAGTTATAAAGAGGAGGCATTTCTGTGTTGGGAAAAGGCATAAACTCCACAGCAACAGCATGGGTAAGAATAACACTCATTTTGGAGAAGTCAGCAGAGTTTGATGTTTGTGGTTCAGAGAAAGATCTACAAAATTAGAGTACCAGTGAACTGGGAAGGCTTTAGAAGGGACCATCACAGAACTAGACCAGCACATGGAGGACACACTGGAGCAAGAGGGAGAGCACACCAGCTTCAAAGCCCGTGGCTGAGCAGCACGGCTTTCTCAGAAGAAGAAACCTCTGTACTGGAAGCAGGAAGGGGCAGCGTTAGGAGAGGTGCCACAGCTGGCCACAGGACAGTTACAAATGAAGCATCATACCAACAATAGTTGAGACAGTACCAGAACATTAATTACAGTTGTTCTGAATTTTCCAACTTCTTCATTTAAAATGTGAAAATACTAAGGCTTTTTTTCCTACAACCGCCATTTCACAGATCAGGTTACAAAAGCAAAAACCAAACAAGAAATACCCCAAACCACAAAAGTACAGTGAAGAATGTGCTTCCACCCAAAGCAGAGCATTTAGTGCATGATACTTGCTAAACATTTTTTATTTCCCATCCTATCTTGTTCAAAATTAATTCTTCTACATAAGCTTTAACACTCTAACTTGGTCTAACCACTATTTTGAGGGTGGTCAGGAGACGGAGATTTAACTGTATGGAAAAATCCACTTCTTTCAGGGTTTGAGATGTCATTCAGAAGTGGGGGGTGGGGGATTTGATAAATTTCAAGCCATGGACATAGAGATTTGGTGAGGAACTTCCAGTTCTCCATATTTGAGCTGAAAATAAATACCCAGTATGTGAAGATTTCATTCACCTCATTGTGAAACGGCCACAAACTACTAGCTTTGGTCATCAGTGAGCAAGTGGTCTGATACCAGGAGAGGATCCCATCTTTGATCTCTGGTAAAAAGCCCCAGGGATCACACAGCACCTGACTAATATGGAGCTCACTCCCCACAGTTGTATTTTCCTTCCCTGCTCTTAGTTATCTCCCCATTCCTGTCTAAAGAAAATTTGTCCTTGAATTGAGTTACAAAGTCCACGGTATCTACATTAGTCCTGCTACTAGAAAAGTCAATATGTTTTTTCAGTAAGATAATAAACACAACCTTTGCAATTAAGAACCTTTCCAGCTACTATAGATATAAATTGCAGTTAATTACATCAGTGAATACAGGTTATGATCATTACAGTTACTTTGGAAACAACTTCTGTCCAAAGTAGGATGATCAGCAAGGCTTTAGAAAGTGTTCCTTATATATTGGAGGTCCTTAACAGCAAAAACAAAGTGCAACCAGAAAATTTACTTCCCATGGTTCTCTAAAGCTTATTTCACGGCTCATTGCTCCAAAAGCCATTACTAATCCTACAGTAAATAGTATTATTATTATAGCATTGTTTAGAGATGAGAAATCACCACCTTTTAGTCTCATTAAATGTAAAATAGGATCATCACTGCAAGACAATTTTTCTGGATGTGGAGCCAGGGCCACATAGGGAAAACCCCATTTGTTGTGCAAATTAAAAAAACCTCGACAAACCTAACCCCCTTTCTGTTTAAGCCTCCTTCACCACCAAAAATATACTGACACAGGTCTTCATCCACAACATGGAAAGAGTGCTGCTGGCAGCAGCAACACCCACTGAAGCAGTTTGTTTGGAAGGAGCCGAAGGGCAAGACAAGAACTATTCCTGTGACCACTCCCTTCTTAGGTTCCCCCTTACGCTGCCAGCCAAGTCTAAGGTGTGGCCATAGCTTCTGGACAGAAAATTACCATTTCTTTTCACCAGAGGGATAAAGCTATCAACAGACTGTGTTAGTCACGAGCTGTTCCCCTTGAATGCCACAGGCCAACTCTTCTTGTGTGTAGAGCCTTGGCAGCAGAGCTCAGCAGCCCAAGCTGGAGCATGGTTTGGAGGCAGGAGCTGCAGCTCGTTAAGGAAAGGAGCGTGCCCCAGTTCCTGAGCACACTGAATATTCTCGAGAGGCAGAAGCTCTGACTTGCACATCAGACACACCCCATCCATCAAGTGACTGGAATCACCGTGCTTCTGTGTGAAAAAGCCACAAGAATGACCTTGTTTGTCACAGTATTCTTGAGAGATTGCAGACTTTGCTACAGCGGTGGAAACCAGGAGCCAGATCAAGAATAAATACCATAGCTTCAAAGCCTCTTCCAAACAAGGACCAGAAATTGTATAGCCACTACGAAAATTCACCTTCATTTTCACTGCACACTGTTCTTTGTTACAGAAGCTACACTGGACTATTGCACTCTTCTCTAATCCTTATTTACCTGTTGATTAAAGAGCAATTCTTCAGACTGGTTTTGTCCTTTTCCTCTCTAGCTCCCTAACACTCCTTCACATACAGAAGCACAGTGGTCAAAATGATCGCTCAGGATGAAGAAAGCACAGTAGAAAGTTTGGGGTGGCAGACCCCATTATGCCCAAGCTACAGCTCATACCAATCCCCTTCACTACTGGCCCCTGGAGAGCTGAGATGATTTCTGAGAAGTGGTGAATCACTGCAAGTTCAATTTATTTGAACAGATATACCACAGACCGGGTGGTACCATATCCTTCACAAGCTTTGCATCAAAAACTTTGATTTCTATATTGTTGACTAAAATCATGAAGGTTTGGAAAAGCCAGGAAATCCAGCTCTGAGCCCAGTCTCAGCTCTACCGAATCATTACGTGGCACTTGCCCTCACAAGCTAAAAGCATGACATTTTGGAATTTTATCCTACTAACAAACTTCATCCTTCATTTCTCAGGAATACTAAAAGCTCTCATTTTAAATCAGTGCTTAAAATATGGATCAGTCCAAAAGAGATCAGTAAGGCAAACTGCACTGATCACAGTAAACGTCCTCTTTTCCACCCTTTAAAAAAAAAAAAAATCAGGTTATGGTCAGAAACCCAAGTACTGAAAAATAAAGCATTCCAACTTTACTATTTGGTGAAGTTGTTCAACAGGAGCATTGTTAAAACGGGGTGGGAGGGAAAGCCAACTCTTGGAGAATAGCATCCACAGAACTGAGCGTTGAGAGCAAGGATTCTGAAGTGTCCCACAAGCACATCACTCAGCGTGTCTGACTGAGCAGTTTATTAAATCTGGGTCAAACCCAGTACCCTCTAAAAAGCACAGTCACTAGAAGAAACCTGGGGAGACCTCACAGACCACTGGACTGCTGTGCAAACTGAACCACTTTTATTTACCCAGCAGAACGGGGTGGGAGGAAGGCAGAGAAGGGAAGGAAAAAAATGGGGAAAGCAATAATTGGAGCAGAACACACACACACACAAATGACTCCACAGAAATCTTCTGCTTCTATAGACCTTGAGGCAGTCTGAAATGCAATCAGAACAAATACAGCCCTGCACTGACCCTGCCTCCCAAGGCTGTTGTTTCTGTGTGCAGAGAGAAGCAGGTAAATGGCAATTGCCTAACGAGTACTGGTACTTAACAAGTTCTGCTTATCAAGTGCTCTTTCCTGCTCAAAATTTACAGCAAAGAAAACATGCTACCAATTCACTTCAGTGTCAAAAACAGCTGCAGACTGCGAAAACAATGTTTATCTTACAACTCCACTCCCCTTTCAGGGGAGCTGTGTTTGCCAATCACAAGAAATAGGACTGATCCCATTTGAATATATCGGACTCCAGCCTTGCAGAGTTAGACCTGCAAGACTTTAAAGGACATAGTAAGCTCAAATATTTTAAATAAGTTAATAAAAAGTGAAGTTGTTGTAGAGTGTGCTTTAAACAGAGTATACAGATTAAAAAGAAAAAGCCAATTGCACTTCCCTGCCCTGTTTACCTGATGTTTGTAAGGCTCTTGTCAAGAAGGGAGAACATGTGTCTGAAATCAACACTATCAAATGCACCAGGTCTCTTCCCTAAATCCTTCTTGCCTCTCTTGGCACGCTCCAGCCAAGAACAAAGCAAGACAGGAGTGTGTGGCTGTTTACTTAATGATTCCCTGCGGGGTGCAAGGAAAAGGAAGAAGCTGCTCACTTGAAAGCAGAGGAAACAGCGGAGGTACTTTCCACAAGCAGAGAAGGAGCCAACCAGGACGAGGAGCTGGTGGGTTAGGAGGAACCGAGGCTGGGACTAAGGAGGCAAGGTGACTAAGGGAGAACAAACAAAGGAGAGGGGAAAAAAGGGGAAGGGGTGAAAGGAGAAGGCAGATTTGAGAAGAAGGCAGGACCTAACATTTTCCAGACAAATAATGCTGGGCAGAAGAGGGAGTAGAGCCCAAAAAATTTTGGAAGAAGTCCAAAAGCTGGGATTTAGACCGTGGGGTCTGTGTCAGTGGGAAGATCAGAGCAGGAGTAGCTAGTGGAGAGGAATAGGAGGTCTGAAGGGTAGAATGCTAGGATTTCTTTGTCAAGAAGGCAAGATTAAAATTACATTCCTGAGAAGGAGAAACTGGGACTGAGAATGAAAATGGAAGTGGGGTAAGGAGCTCTGGATGAAATAAGACAGGATCAGGGCATGGACTGTCTCAAAAGAGGGAATAAAAGGACAAAGAGTATATATCCACCAGACCACTGCATCCTTTCACTGTCTGGCTCAGAATCCATATTTTCAAGTCTCACTATGCCACAGCTGCCAACAAACATCTATAAAATCCACTGATGGTGTCCCATTTCCTCTCCATAAGGATCTAGCCAGATGATGACAACCTAGTGTTGCTACCCATTATTCCATAAGGACATGAGATAGCTCTCTGTGGTGGATCTGAAGGTTATAAAACTGTTGATATAGCAATCTAATATAAAGTCTTAATTTCAGTTGACTTTGCAACCTCTGTAATGCTCTTTTAACAACACCACGCACACAATATACACACAGGAATAATTACTCAGAATTGAAATGTGACCATCTGCAGCGTGAAATGAAACATCTGCGTTACAGCAACGGTACAAAACATTTCAGAACAGGAAGAGAGGATTATGACATCTGAGCAGAGCAACGGAGCTAGTTAAGATAGCAATCTGTAATCCTACAGGCTGGAAGTTGACCAGGATGGCAGAAGTTACCACTCCCCTTGCAGAAGCTGTTGCGCAATCTGTAACAACTAAATATTACCAGTTTACAGATAACTTTCCAAAGTACTTTGCAATTTTTGTTAATATTCTATGACAGCATGACTAGAGTCATGCCCATGCCTCAGAGACTCGGGTTGCCAGTAGAATCCAAGCTGCCTGCAGTGCTCGGCAGGACCTCCAGGGATTTTAATGGCACTCCACCCAGATGCACATCCTGCACAGACATGTTAATCTTGAAGCTGAGCTCTGTATCTGCTGCTTGAGGTGACAAGTATCACCAGAGCAATGTATCCCTTCTGGCAAAAGTGTTCTGGCAGCCCCAAAAGCAAATATGAAGCAAATTACAGAGGCAACAAAATAAAACTATAAAGCCACATACTCCAGGCTATACTAGCTCACTGCATTTAAAGGGATACTGCCCAATATAGTTTTTTTAAAATTTGTTTTGAAAACGGTATTTTTGAGATGAGCAGAAATTTTAGACAGAGTTTTAAGATGTATCAACCATTTTTAAAAGAACATGAATATAGTCTCTGACTGTTGGAAGCCCAAGTGACTGAGTCACCATATAAATAAAAGCAGCCTGTTCAAAAATGACCACTCTGAGGTGACTGAGCTCAGAGAAACGGAAAAAGCGAACACGCAAAAGAGATAAATGGTAAATTCCATTTCCAATTAAGATTTTCTGCAACACAACAATTTTTTTAAGTGACAGTGTCCCTTTAAGTGAAGATTATTTTGCTTTTCTTAAAGCCACTATTAGTGATTTGGATGGGATCGCTGTCTCTAAAGAGGCATTAGGAGCAGAGGCAGGAGGAGGGAGAGGTGTAGTGGAGATAGCATTAAACAGGGATAAGGGTCTGTTAAGTGTAATTCAGCATCAACCCTTTTACAGCTCCTACTCTATGCGCATGTGAGTATGGGCCAGCCCTCGTGGATAAAACCACAGAGAGGGTTTCAAAGTCTCTCTGCAGGAGACACCCCAGGAAAGAATGCCAGAGGGACTGAACAGTGAATGAAGCACAGGGCTAGCAGAGGACTATCACATCAAAATTAGCACAGGGGAACTGGGCAACAAATTAGATCGACTGAGGAGAAAAGTCTTCCATTCTGAATCTTGCGCTTGGGTGGATATTCTTAACTCAGGTGGATGTTCTTCAGTAAAAGTCTATTGTGCCATGAGTAATTCACAGCAGATAGGTACAGGTAGATACTATGTGGGACAGCCTCCCTGGAGCAGGAGAAAAAGTGGCATTTAAAAACCTGGGCAAGATTACGTTTGAAGGATCAAATGCAGAACACAGTGACATCAGGGGAGACTTCCAGTGATGTGTCTTGGATCAGGCCTAGAGCGTGTGGATCTTTCCCTCTGCAGAGCTGGTCTGCAGTGCACTCCCTCAAAAAAACACAGCTTAGAACAAGCAACTTTATACTCTGAAAGATAAACTAAATGAGACCCTCAGAAAACAAGGCAACTGAGCAGAGTTTGCTTTCTCTTGGATCTGCTGACAGACAGATGTGTTCACTTCATAAGAATAGATTTTGGGTGGTTAAACTAGCAAAGGAAGTTTTAATTTTCAAGATAGGCAAATGCTAAACAAATGTCATTTGCAACCCAAAAGTTAATCACCTACTAAGGGACTCAGGAAGTAACATTAATTAAAGCAAAGGCAGAACCATGGTATAGAGTGATGACCAGATTCTTAAGTGAAAATGAGAACTAAACACTGTAACGTGTGTTTAGCACTAAATGGGATATTAAAGCAATAGCATAGCAAGAATCCTAATAGCTGTGTAACGATGCAAACTGGAGTGACTGGAAACTAACAGCAGATTCCAGCAAAAATGACTGCAACTCTTAACAGCAGATTCTCTTCTAACCTTACAGTAAGACAAAACAAGAAAGAAGACATATCTGTCATCTGCAAGTGTTTTCAAAGTCCCTTGAGGGAGCATTTTCATTTTGTTAGATCAACAACACACTCTGGCTTTTTTCAAAGAAAAAAAAAAGGTCCTCAGAAGGGCAAGACGGAAGCAATAGCATGACTAATCCTTGACAGTGCTGTTTGCTCTTGCTGTCCCCTCTTAAAATATTTTCCTAAAGAAAACTTCAGCGATGGAGTTGGACTTTCCAAAGGAGAAGCAAAAAACCAGAATGACCTTCTACTGCTAGCAGGGAAGGTGGCTGGAGTAAAAACAGTAAGCAAATTTTGAAAAAAATCAGCGCCGTGAAAAATAGAAGAGGGAGCCTTACACATGGTTTGTGGAACGTGCCAGGATCTCCTCTTCCTGAGCTGGAAAAGGGGTTCTGCTATCATCAGTCATGTGCAAGGGCTGTTTCTTCTCGTTTGTGAGCCAAGGATGGGAGAAGTAGGTGAAGGGAGGGGTGGGGAGGAGTGTCAGCAGGGTTAGTGTCAGCAGGAGGTTCAGCCATACATACCACCCAGATGCAAGTCGATGAGGTCACTGTAATAAGACTCTCCCCAATAGTCTACAACAAGGAATTGGTGAAGACAGAGTTATTGAGTCAGATACCCACCCTAGCCCCATACAATCAAAGCAATATATGAGAAAGACATAGAAACAGAAAAAGGGCAAACAGGAGACAGGCAGCTACACGTGGGCACACACAGATACATACACAAACACTGTACATCTCTCTTTCTCTGTATATATACATATATGTACAGACACACACAAATAGATCACAAACACGTGTATTGGGAAGATGAAGAGAAAATTTCCAGCAGGCAGGCAAGGACTTCCAAGGGGAAAAATCGAGAAGTTTACACAGACACACTTCACCTATTTGTATTTGCAGCAGTACCTGTCACTGATGTCTCTCTGGTTCTTGCTGAGAAAAGCAGAATTAATCCTGTTGCTTTGGAGCTGAGCAATGTGTCAGAAGGAAACAGTGTAATTTCTTAGGACAGCTGCAGGAAAGGTGTAAGGGTTGGTTTCCTGGCGGTGAGTGAGTGGAGGATGGTGTATGGCACAGGGGTGGGAGGCACTGAGTGAGTGCCCGCGCGAACGGCAAACACTCCGGCGTAGGAAGATGGGATTGTGTGCTCCTGCTAATGCAGTCTCTGTGCCAGGCAAGAACTGCACAGCAGTTTTCAGGACAGAGATGGGCATTTCCACAGCTGCTAGAGACAAGGGCACCATGAGTCTAGCGCTGTGGAACATTTCGTTGGGAGGAGACAGATGGAAGTACTGAGAGCAATATTTCTCACTGCATATGATTCATTTGATGTAAAGAGGTGGCTCTTAAACTTTTCAGTATTGATCTCACAGGAGATGTTTTCCAAGCTCTTAAAAATTACTATCAAGGTTTATGCTAAAGGGAATAAAAGAAAGGTCCTGGAAATTTCTGATTTGACGTATCTTTAGGTTAATAATTGAAAAAAAGAAAAATTCACAGAGGAAATCAAAGTCATTAGCATGTCCAAACAGGCGAATGCACTATAATACAAAGTACTGTTGCATTAGAATTATATTACATTCATTAACTCATTCAAGGCGTCTCTTGGGACACTACAGAAAACTGAGACAATTCTTCACTGAGATCCTACTTTACCAAAGTAGTGAAATACCACAGTGCAATAGGAAAGGGGGAGGGAGGGAAGGAAAACAAGGGATGACAGCAGCTTAGACCACCTGCGTATGCCCCTGAAACAGAGCTTACACTGCCACTTGAAATAGAGTTTACCCTCCTAATCATTCATTCTTGCTGTGAATGCAACTATCAAAGGCTGAGAGTTTCAAAGATGATCACAGAGAACATATTAAGGCAATTAAGTAGTCATAGGTTGTGAGATTTTCTGAATCAGAAACTAAATGTTAGATGGAGCATTCAGCTTTTGAAAGACTGTGCCATGTCTGAGGCTGAGCTAATTTAAAAAAGGAAAAGACAAGGAGGTAGCCAAGAAGGTACAATTATTTTGTCACAATTAAAGTTGATGGTGACCTCCAAAATGCTTCTTAGTTTGATTCGTCGGAGAGCAGGTATCACCCTTTAAAATATTCCAACTTGACAGATAATGTGTGAAACTCCTGGAAAGAATATTGAGCTGCCTGTATCTATTGCTAGGATCTAAAGCTGTAACCTCTCAGGAAGGCCGCAGGGCATCACTGTGAAGAATTTATTGACAGTCTTCTCAGTGTAAGTTATTTGCCAATACCATATTAAGGATGATGCAAAATGGATAGAAAGTAGAAACAAAATTATTTTAAGTAAACAAATTTTTACCTGTAGAACTGGTTTTGTTCTTACCAGTCCAACTGAAAAATACTTTTTTCTAAAAATGGAAAGTGGTCCAGAGTTGAGAGATCTGAGGAACTAAAGTTAGTGGAAGACCTCTACGAAAGAAAAATTTGCTATTCTTTACCGACAGGAAAGATGACTAAGAAGCAATATGCTAGAAGATGATAAACTACATAGAGAAGTAGTTCAGATGGTCTTGTCTGCCTTTTTCTATAATAGAAAAAGAGAAGAATCTTTGCAAGTTACAGAATTCTGTTTCTTCTGTCTGGATTTTTAGGTAATAAGAAACTATAAT
The DNA here is from genome assembly GCA_013397175.1 of Platysteira castanea. NCBI lineage: Eukaryota > Metazoa > Chordata > Aves > Passeriformes > Platysteira > Platysteira castanea. The sequence continues at coordinate 101,688 of VYXC01010095.1, forward strand.
TAACATTACCCAGAACTTCATATTTAAATGCTGATCAAGAAGTGATTTTTTCTTTCCCTGCAGGGAGGGAATCTGAAAAACCCACTCATTACAGAGCCTAATATAGTTGCCCCAGAACAGTAAATACTGGCTGCTGTCTATGGAAGAGCCATTATTTTGATGCTGTACTGCAACCCTTCTCTATTTATGTGGACAAACTAAGTGCACCGACATACCTCCCAAGCTCCCCCATTTTTTCTCCTTGTACAACCTTAAAAAGAGATTTTTTTTTTTTTTTTACATGGCAACACCACTTTACACACTGCCTTTCCCTTTTTGAACTTTCATTTTCATAGTTTCATTAGGGGAGGGACTGATCAGAGACAAGAGCATGACTCCACACCTTTTCACAGCAGCCCTGGCTGAATGTAGTGGTCACTCCTAGCTCACAATGCAGAAGACAGAAAAATGACACTTCCCTCTTGAATAATTAGTGGATGGTGCAGGCAGAAATTAACAGTATTTATGGAATGTGATGCCACAGATCTCAAAAAGAAGGAATTCAGTTATTTTATTGCAAACATATGTAAAATGTCTGGAGAAGAGGAAGCTGAGGGGAAACCTTATTGCCCTCTACAGCTTCCTTAAAGGAGGTTGTAACCAGGGGGGAGGTCAGTCTCTTCTCCCACATAACAAGCAACACCACAAGAGGAAATGTCCTCACCTTGTGCCAGGGGAAGTTTAGATTGGACATCAGGAAACATTTCTTCATGGAAAGGTTTGTCAAGCCCTGGAACAGGTTGCCCAGGGCAGGGGTGGAGTCCCCACCCTGGAGGTATTTAAAAGAGGTGTGGATGTGGCATTTTAGGAGCGTGGTTTAGTGGTGGGCTTGGCAGGGTTGGGTTAATGGTTGGACTCATGATCTTAAACTTCTTTTCCAAACTAAATGATTCTATGGCCATGCAAGAGTACCTAAAGACGTGAAATATGGAATTTATTTTTAATGTTGTGTTTCAGTCAACACAGATTAGAACATGCTTTTTTTTCCACCCCAATGGAATGTGTTTCTGGCTGATCCCCTGAAATAAGGGGAAGAATTGAGGATGGTGAATTCTTTATGTCAGAGTTAAGCTTCTGCAAACACAATGTATGACCTGTTGATAGAAACATTTTGCAAGAGGAAAGCATACCCTAGAGGCTTCCTGAAGAAAGGAGATTCCTTTTGCAAAGCAGGACCCACAGTTTCACAGCTCTGCTAGGAAATTCGCAAATACACGAGCTCATCTAAGACTGCTTCCATTTGGGAGAGCTGGGAGTAAGAAGCTATTTATCCAAAGGTTTAATTCTGCAGTCTCCCATATAAAATTGTAATATCTTACTCATATTCTGTCCTCTCTGAATGTATTTTAAAGCATTTCATGACTCTTCAGTGAGAAAACTCTATCATGAATAATATTTTCTCAGCTGCTAAGATTTCCCACTTGTGCTGGCATGTCTAACATGAAAGTCATTCAGCAGCTCAATAATCAGGATGGACTTCTAGATGAAAAGAAGAAAAATGAACAGAACCACCAGAAACAATGGAGGTGGGTTAAGTAAGTGCAGTAACTGGCAGGCCAGAGAACAGAGTGAGGTTACACAGGAACACACAGCATAAGGAAGGAGGCAGCTCTGCAAAGACAGGGGTTTGCACAAGGCTCTTTTTTTGATCCCACAAACGAAAAAGACAGCCTGACCACAAACACATTGAAGTCCTCAAGATTGTTCTTCACACTTGTGGTACCTCTTTGCTTCGGTGAGTGCTCAGTCCTGCTTCTTTGGCACACCCTTATAGAGCACCAGACATTCCTAATTCTGGCTGAGTAGTAATTGGCAGGAAGTCACAACTGACTTTTTCTCTGGTGCGCCCTCGCTGCTTAATCAAGCTCCATCTTCAGGGGCATAGATGTGGCTCTTCAAGCAACAAGCAAACATCTTCCAAACACCTGTTCCAAACACTCTTGCCATTTCTGAACTCTGCCCCTAGTGATCAGCTACATAACCCTGCCCTAGTCAGGTACACGCACACTGCATTTGCCTGTTGGATATTTGACTCCTTGCAAATTGAGGATTTTTTTTTTTTCCAAATCATTATACAACTATCAGCATTATCTGAACCAGGTACTCCTCCACTCATATGCTTGCCAGATCAGATGATACTCATTTAATTTAATTTCAAGTACACGCAACATTTCTTTAGCAGCTGGACACGGATACCTTTCAGTACCACATGTGCATTTCTGCTCTGCACAACTTTCTCAGAAGTAGCCAGTGTGCTGGGCTGTGCAGTGAGGAAGATGTTCTGTGATGGTCCCTTGTAAGGACACTACCTTGATCATCCAACACAATAGAGAAAGCACACACAGTTTCACAATTGTTTCCTTAACATACAGACAGGGTTGTCTTACTGTGACAGCTTTGTGTGAATGGTACCTAGGAAAGCCCTGCAATTTTCTAGCTGTAGGATCCAGTTGTATGCAGAAACAGTCAGCCATTACTGGTAGCTGGAGAATTACCTCCTACACCTTAGGTAAAGGTAAGTGAACTAAGTCTGCCAATAGGGAAGTTGCAGAATTAGAAGAAATAGGAAAAACAAGGCCTCAAAAAGGTAGTAGAAAAGGGAGAACGGATTCACATTGGGCTCAGTCTCTAGGCTATAATGGTCCAGTGGCCTCTAAAATCCAAACAGCTATGGATTACTGCACAAGCACTTGATAAGAAAACATGGAAAACCAAACCAAGTTGTGATGGATACCTGCTTCTCCTCGAAGGGCCTTCTCCACAGCAACACCTCTCTCCTCGAGTTGCCTCTGCTTCTCTTCCACTTGTTCCAACTGCCGCTGGATAATCTGTTCAGAGAAGAACGGAGCAGAACCTCACCAAAGCAATTCTCTTGCTCTGTCTGCAGCACGCATCCAGCACTAAGAGACTTCGGTCAAATCTGCCTTTTCAGAAACGAGTATTTGTATTCAACAATACCCTGCTTCAATAGCAAGCATCACAGATTCCGGTGACAACATCCTCCCCCACCCTGTTGCATCTTAACTCTTAAATTTGCAAACACCTTGATATTCATTTATTTGCTACAATTCCTATCACCTTCCTGAACACTGAACTGAAAGGCGATGCTATTCAGTCAGCTGAGCCTCTGCCTTGAGTTTTTGACAAATCCCATCACCTATAGATGATGTTAACTGTTTTCCAGCAGATTGTCTGGTAATTAAAGATTAATTTGATAAACGCTTCACCCACCAGCATAACCTAGCAAAGCAATGATAGGTGCAGCTCCATCAGACATTATCTGAGTATCACTGTTCCATTCAGTGCATGATGGTTCACCCATCTCCAGCTAGAAAGGTGTTACGGGCATTATTTTTCTCCCCGTAAAACTCTCATGATAGGTTTCAGCCATTCTTCACTTCTCTGTGGCACGACATGAAATTTGAAAGAAGGAGCAGGAGCACTCATGTAGAAAGAGAGGATTCTGTCCTGACACACTGAGAGGAATGTCAGGATTGGGGTGCTTTGACACGGAGGTAACTGTGTGCCACGACAAGAGGCTTGTGAGACTACCTGAGCTCTGTGCAACCTCTTCAGCTCCTCCTGCTTGGCTTGTCTGCGGGCAGCTTTCTGTACTCGCCGCGTCAGCTTGGCATTCAGCTCCTCTTCTGTGTAGGCCCTCTGAAGGAAGGAAGAACAGCAGCAGATCTTACTTACATGCTCAGAGTTATGGGGACGGGGATGACCATTTTCTCCTCCAAAAATCTCAGAAGGGAGGTGTTCTGTCTTTGCCATGGCTGTGTCAAAAGTCAAGCTTCTGTAGGCAAAGGTGTTCACAGTGCAGTGAGCAACAATTGCAGGATCAAATCAGAAGTGAAGGAGCATTTAAGCCAGCTGCAAAGCTGTGACTTTATATAACATCCCACCCCTGCCTTCCACTGCTATATGAAACCTCTTCCCAAAGATCAAATCAGTTTTTATTCTCAGTAATTTTCATTTCTCAGTAAATTTAGCCAAATGGATTTAGATAAATCAATGAGTACCATACAGAGGGTTCATCTTGATAGGAGTCCCCTTGATTTCATTTTAAAAGAAGGTAAAGGCTTGTCTACATGAACAGTTACAGCAGTGTAAGGTAAGAAATTATTATAGACTAATGTAGAATATTACAGCACCAGAAGCCATCCAAAAGGGGAAAAGCTATCTTTGTTGAAATAGAAAGGTATTTCCTCTTCTTTTCTGTCAGTGAAACTAGTTTAAGAATATGTCTTTCTAACATTACTGAAATTGGGTTTAGATCTTACCAGATACACCATCTGGATATATTTTAGCCTAGAAAGGCTTTCTCAAAGAGTTTTAAAAGTGTCAAAAAAACTTCACAACTGCACTAGGTAAACTACAGTGAAGAAAAAAACCTCTTTTCTCATGTACACATAAATAAGCTTTAAGGGACTGCTGTAAACATGTGTCTTCCACTTCTGGAAAGAGATCTCCTCCATGGACAGTCAACTTCAAGAACAGAATGTTATCCAAGACCACCCTGAAATTTGCTTTATCTAGTTACTGTACTGCCACTTTGGTCAGTCTACCTCTGTTGATGGTTCTCAGTGAACTGGGTTTAAGGTAGGTTCACAGCTTAATTAAAAACCCCTCAGGGAGGTCATTGGCAAGCACCACTGTTAAAGCTTCAAGAAGCTCATACTTTTTTAAAAACACAAAATCCACAATGGTACTCAAATCAGATGGTAAAGTGACAGAGCACAGACCTTTCTATCCCCTGTAACACTGTTGTGGCTGTAAAGACAAGACAATAAGAATTTCAGAAAGCAGCAGCTTCTGCCTTGATTTTAGCTTGATACAGAATTTCACTAGGATTTGAGCAAACTCAGTAATTTTGAAAGCTGCTCATTCAAGCATGATGATTCATTTGAACTCACGTTCCAAGTACCAAAAAAGAAGAATATGCAACCATATTTAAGTGCCTTGAAAACCAATTTGTTCTGAAGCTCCCGGATCATCCACATCACTGTACAGTGGTGCACCGATCAACGCATGCATTCCAACCGGACAATTCACAGCTTAATGCATTTTTGGGAGACATCCCCTACAAAGAATTTGCTGCCCATGTCTGCTAACATCTCAGGCATGCACAGTCAGTGTTGATGTTAGTGCACATGTGGTGGGGAGCTATGGATTCAATGGGTTAATGTACGGGGGACATGCAATTCAACAATGGCCAGCTAGTGGGAATGGAGACACTACCTTTGACGAGTATGATCTCTTGAATGCCAAGGCGTGTGGTACATAGATCGACTTTAAAGGGGGAATGGTAAAGGGAAAAAAAATAAAACAAAAACGTACAAAATGAAGCAAAATCAGTTCAACATTGAAAACAGATGCACAGTAATAAAACAAAGTGGATTTTTACACGAAACAGAATTGTGCAAATGCTGAACGTCACCCAGACTGATGAAGCACAACGGAACTTCTGGCCACAAAATCAAGTTTCTAGCACTTTCCTGAAGGCAATTAGTTTTGGCAGCCTCCTTGAAGATATAGTCAACTTGGAAATACCTTTTTCTAGAGGAATCATTTGGCCTTTGTCTACCTGTATGAGTACAAAATTCTGGCTTAAGATTTGGTATAATGGCTTATTTCTGGAGTATATTTGGTTTGAAGTGGCTGGGCCAATCATGTATTACTCTGTCACACAACTCTCCACTTCCATTCTGATTTACAGTCTCTCCTAGGAGTTGTGTTTATTCCATAGCTTTAAATTATCTCTATTTCATAGAAATTATAATTATATTTAACCAGCATAATAAATCTTATTCACTGCTTCGTGAACTAAGAAACACCAGATGGGCTCAGAGTGGGTTGTGTGTCCTGCAGTAATGGAATCTCCTTGTCTAAAAGGAGAGCCTCCAAAGATCTTGAGGAGCTAAAACTGGAGGGGGAAAGGAGCAGGAAAAGGAGGAGGAAATCACTTCTTACTCTAGCCAAGGACATTCTATGCTACCCTGTACCCAAATATAAGGCAAGTAAAGAACTTAACTTTATTTGCTAATAAGAGAGGTAAATTTTCCTTCATGTCATGAAGTCCAGAAGGCATTGTGCCACTCTGGGCAAACAGACAGCATTTTGCACTTTCACATTCAATTAACTAAAACCAGTCACAAATGAGAAGCCAGAGAACAACACCAGCACGTTTGCACGCCCCAGGAAAAAGCAAGCTGCCTGTGGTGGTACAAAAGACCTGAGCACAACAGCACAATGGCACAGGAACAATGACAAACACACACAGTGACACCTACAAACACAACACCCACAGGGTGCTCACGTCAGGAATTCTTTACAAGATGCTGCTCTTCCAAGACACCACATTAAACAACACTGAATTAATTCACTGCTGATCACAACGTACAGGCTAAACAGAGCAGGCTGTCTGGGAAGCAAGCTCACTACATTACCAAAAAAGCTGCACGAACAGGATTTCAGTTTGGAGAAGGGGTTCACATAAAAGTTAAGTAGCGCACAGTAAGTCAGCTCTTACCCATAATAAGTAGCAGGCAGTTTGTAACTTAAAAAATACAACTCCTGCCCTAAATCAGTACAAACCCAGCTTGGTCAGACTCGAAGTTTGGTTACACTTCTTTTGACAGCAAGGCATTCCAGTGTTTGCATGTATATTCTACATCCATGGATAGGATGCAACAAAACAAGCTAAGTCGAGTTTTCACATCCATGTCCTCTAAATAAATACATTCTCAAAACTATTCTTAAGAAAACAGGCAGATGCTGAGTAAATAAATTCTTAATGTAACTTCAGCAACAGCAAATGAGGGAAAATGAGACACTACCACCATACCCTCACCAGAGCTTGTGAGATATTTTCAGTATGAGGGTTCCAGGCATCTGCCACTGTCACCTATCATCCCCTCCAGTGCTGAGAGATGCAATCTTTCCTTCTGCAAAAGCCATTTTAAATCTAAGTGACTCAGAATAGAAAAAAAAATTACTATCAAGGCATACCAAAGCCTGCAAACAAGGATGGACATTATTGCATCCCTGCCTCCTCTGGAAGGAGCTCCCAAGGCAGAGCAGTAACTCTGTAACTCTTATCTGAACCCCAGGTATTGGGCATGCCCTCTGCTGGTCCCAGGTACCTCATTCTTCTGCATCTCTTGGAAAATGCAGAATTTCTCATGAAACGCCTTGAGGGCATGCAAGGGGGAATGGAAGGGGGAGAGAAAAAAGGGAATAAAATAGAAACAAAATAATCTTCCTCTCAGATGAGATCTAGACCAACTAGGGAAAGAGATTAAAAGAGAGGTAAGTAAATACAGAAAATTCCTATTTAGTCCATCAATTTCTTCCACCAGCCTTAATTTCATGAGCTATTCTAGTTCATTCTACTATGTATACTTAGAAAACACTTCATATGACACTTCAATCTGCAGTACTTCCACACCTTTGCCATCTCAGCCAAGGATCAGCTTGTCATCTGAGACTGATTTGTGCACGTGGAATGACAGGGTTGAGACAGGAGGCACAGCTCACTGTGCCTGTGGCATTGCCCTCCCAGATACTCTCTCTTCTTGAGCTTTTTTAATGTGTGTACCAGGCAGCACCAGGAGAGAACAGTGGGAATACAGTTTCCATTCTGGTGTACCAGAAGAGCCTTAGTGTTCTGTGGGGTCAATAAAAGCTCTTCTTATTCCTCCAAACCTTGCCAATTCTGTCTAGCAGAGCTTAGATGCTCTCAGCAATGAAAGTAGGGTTCTTCATTACTATGATCAAAGAGTTCCTTAAACTAGTCCCTTGTTTTTGCATTATCAGTGCCATTCTAAACTTGAATCAAATAGCTTAAAAGCAATAGCTTTGAAACTTTGCTTTCCCCATGTATTTCCCACATATAAATGTGTGCAATTAAACTAAATCCTTATACTAGATCCTTAGGCCAGTAGGAGTGTGCACAGCAAGCTCCCTACCCTGGACTTCAGGAGAGCAGACTTTGGCTTCTTTCTGGATCTGCTTAGTAGGGTGCCATGGGATAAAGCCCTGGAGAGAGGAGGGGCCCAGGAAAGCTGGTTAATATTCAAAGGTTGCCTCCTCCAACCTCAGAAGCAATGCATCCCAACAAACAGCAAGTCAGGCAAAAATGCTGGGAGGTCTGTGTGGGTGAACAAGAGGCTCCTGGACAAACTCAAACAGAAAAATTAAGTCTAGAGAGGGTAGGAGCAAGGACAGGTAGCCTGGGAGGAATACAGAGAAATTCTTCAGGCAGTCAGGGATCAGGTTAGGACAGCTAAGGCCCTGATAGAATTAAATCTGTCCAGGGACATCGATGGCAAACTTCTATAGGTATGTCAGTGATAAGGGAAGACCAGGGAAAACATGGGCCCTCCTCAGAAGGAAACTGGAAAGCTGGTTATCCAAGATACAGAAAAGGCTGAAGTACTCTAACTTTATTGCCTTGATTTTCACCAGCAAATGGCTCCAGCCACACCATCCCAGTCGCAGAAGGGGCTGGGAGAATGAAGAACTGCCTGTGTAAGAGAAAGTCACATTTGAGAACATCTAAGGCACCTGAAGGTGCACAGGTTCTGAGGGAACTGGCAGAGAAAGGGCCTAAGCCACAATCCATCATATTTGAGAAGCTGTGGCAGTCTGGTGGAGTTCCCATTGATTGGAAAAGGGGAAGCAAAATCCCATTTTTAAAAAGGGGAGAAAGGAATACCCAGGAGACTACAGGGCAGTCCATCTCCTTGCAGTGCCCAGTAAAGTAATGGGACAGTGAGACAATGGATCCTTCTTAGAACATTAGGGAGTAGCTTGTCATCATAAAAACAAGTGAAACCATCTTATTTTAGATAGGACAGTCAGTGGACTTACAGGAAAACCTGCTGCATGGGAGAAAAGAGTAAAAACAACAACATTAATCATCCAAGTTTCTGATGTGATTCTCCGAGTCTGTGATCTGGATGGTGCTAGATCCATCTAAAATGCATTTCCCACCTACGTACCTCTCGTTTGGATTTCTGGGAGGAGCGTTCCAGAATATCATCACTGGAGAGGTCAGAGTCCTCTGAGAAACTCAGGTGTTGACGGAGCTGTAAATCTGCAAAGTCGGGAATAAAAAGGGCAAGTTAGAGAAGTGGTAACAATCCTTTCTGTAAACTCTTCAGAGCCCAGGTGAAGGTTGTTTGAGCACGAAAAATACTCAGTCCTTTTATGTCAGTCCCAGCTGCTTTGCCTGTGAGGGACCAAAGAAGCCCTGCTCCACAAAATGACCAGCACGAGATTGAGCTTTGTTTTAAGAGAGCATCGCTTTCTTCAAATGCTCTTCAAATGCTGTTAGAAATAATGGTCATGGTTCTCTCCTTCTGTATCAACACTCTCAGCATAGATACAGCACTTGGCATGGCAGCAGCTGGTCTATTTTGGCTGTTTGTACGCCAGAGAAAGGTAACATGTTTGCTTTCAGTCGCACTTATGGGTAACTTCTTTACTGTATCTCAAGTTGCCCTTAAACATCTCTGCCTGCAACTGGTGGGCATGTGAAAAATTTACAGGAGGCTGCAAAATCCCTCCTTCAGAGATCAGCAGACAGCCACCAGATTACTGAGAACAGGAATAACAGCATCCCTGCAGTTTTCAGCTCCCACAGAGCCAGGTGGAAAGAATGAGACCAGCCAAAGGAAAGATGAAGATCAGATTTAACGTAGGGGCGAAATGTCACAAATTCCAACAAATAGAGCTTATTCCTCTAACCTAAGACATAAAACAGATGTGCCTTGGGCATATTGAGAGTTAAACTTTTATTTAGGGTTCAGTTTTTTTCCAGTGGATTCTATCAATCTGCAGAAACACAAATCTAGTCCCTAGCACTTACCCCGCTCTGCCCATTTGACACTGGGGAGCAGTAGCATTCAGCACAGCAGCTGAGTGACAAAGCAAACCAGAACTACTTTGAAGGATACCTCAGGAAAGCAGGAAAAGCACACAGTGCAGAGGCACACATCTGTTATACCTGCAGCTGTAATCAGTGGAGAGGCTTTGTGCTTGCCAGAATCCACAGTGGCATTACTTGAGGGAGTACTTGGGCAGGATTTCTCATCAGCCTTTTTCTTCTTGTCTTTCTTATAGCCAGAGAAAACAGACTTCCATAACGACCTAGGCTTTGTTGCTTCCTCTGTCCCACCACTAGATTTGTCAGAAAGTCTGCTATCGTTTTTGGATTTCTTCTCCTTTTTGTTCTTACGAGGGGAGAAGAGAGAACTTCTTTTCTTACTCTTCCCACTGGAGCCTTCTGAAGAGCTGACAGACCCTTCAGGTCCAGCCATATCAGCAGGAGGAGTGGAGAACTTCTCAGTAGCAGAAATATGTTTTCGTGCGGATCCTTCTGCTAACCTCAAGGCCAAATGCTTTGGAGAGTCATAAAACAACTCTTTGGTCTTCAAGGGCATGGAAGACGCCTTTCGTGCCCTTGTGACCCCAGTAGCAGCAGCAGCAGCCATCTCCATGTCCTTCATCTTACACAACTGTTTAGCCATGGCATCACGGAGTGCCTGGCTCTTGACAGACTTCTCTCTGGCTCTCATTCTTTCTTCAGCAAGCTCCTTGGCCTCCACAGAAATGTCAGGGAACACTCTCTTCTTTTGGTGAACCCCTCCTTCCAATGAGGGTGGACCACCATTTTCTTTGACCAAGGGCAAAAGATGTGGTTTCTCCGGCCTTGGCCTACTGGTAGGAGGTGTAAAGAACTTCTCATGAAGGCTCGAGTCCTCTGTCCTGTCATCATATGTGTCCTCCACATCATCAGCAAACGGAATCTCATCCACGCTCTCTGCAAACGACTTCCGCACGTCGTCTCTCTTGGCCGGGGGGGGCTCCTTGGCAGGAGGGGCCGGCTCCTGGTGTCGGGGAGCAGGAGGTGTTGATGCTGGTGTTGGAGGCGACCTGGCTTCAACCTCATTGTGCCAGAGTGCTTGGTACCTCTTCCTACGCAGCGTGGCTGGTTCCTCGTTCTGAGGAGGCGGTGGGGGCGGGCTCGATGGAGGAGTCAGCATGGTGGAGTCGGAAGTGTTGAAGCTCTGGCTAGCCATAGTTCTCATGTTAGATGAGCTCTCCTGAAGGCCAAGCCCAGAACTGCTGGATACATCTCCCCGTACTTCACTGGAAATCTTTAGCTCTTTTTCTGATGGAGACTTCGGAGTGAGCAGAGAAATCTGCTCACTTTCTAACTTGGACAGTCCTTGTCTTCTTGGAGCAGGCTGGGGTTTCACAGGAGGGATCCTTTCATCCCCTGAAATATTCCTGCTGTTGAAAGTCTTCTGAGGAGTTGTCTCCAGAGCAGACACACTGAAGTTACTATCTGAGCGTTTGTTTCTGTCCACAGGGGTGAGCCCTAAGCTCCTCCGGATTTCAGCACTCTTCAGCCAGAACTCCTCCACGAGGCTGCTCCGTTTCAGGGCTTCTTCTGCAGTAGTGGGGCTCCCCAGTTTTTCCACCTCACCATCCTGGCCCCTAAGGGCCAGTTTGGCCAAAGGAGTAGACGTTAAGGCTGGGACAGGTTGGAAACATACTGGAGGCTCTACTGGGGATGGAATGGATGTTTCAGCAGAAGGCAAAGGCTGGGAACAGATAGGCATTTGAGGAGACGCTGGGGATGAAGCCCGTGCTGGTGCTCCTGGCTGAGACTCTGCCAGTGATGGGGGTGCAATGGCCTCTGGTGATGCAACGGGCTGGGACAACACTGGAGATGGTGGCACTAAAGGGCTCTTAACTTTCCTGTCTTTGGGAATTTCATCCTTTGGTCTTTCCTCAAGAATGAAAGGCTCAGGAAAAAAGCGTGGCTCTGGGGATTTTATTGCACGGCATACTTCAGCCAGGGGATCTTCTCCATCCTACAAAAAAATGAAAAAGAGAAATAGTGAAATAGTAATAGTCACTGGGCATACGAGAATACGTTTTTTTTTTTTTTTTTTTTTTTTTGCTTTTAACAAAGCTAGAAATAAGGAAACCATCCAATTATCAAAATATGAAAAAACCCACATGTGGCATCCCATTAGCAGGCTTTGAACATCACTTAGGATTTCTCAACAGGTGTGGTGCATTTTTCTGCCCCATTGTAAACTGTGCTTGGTCGATGACAACAAGACAAATTGCATTTTTTGAAGAAAAACTGCTAAACTAAATTCCAGAAATCCATTTCTATCTTTTCTCGCTCTCCCTTCGAATCTCTGACTCTGTGTGTTGTGGTGGTCCCTAATCTCTGACAGATTTGATCCAAGTCTCCCCAGCTCCCATTCGTACGGCACTTTGCTGCTGAGAAGCATCTGCTGCCATGTTTTCTTAAAGCAAGGAGTGCTTTCTCTGTTAAGAGTAAATTAGGCTGCAATTCCCTTGACCCTTAATGACCTGAGAAATTTTGATTTGCCTCTCCAACCTCCAGACTGCCATTTTATTCAAGAGCACAGTTTGTTGTTTGACAATTTAACCCTGACTGAGTTCTGCTGTTACTTTTTCCAACAGCATCTTCTGCTCCAGCTTTCTTTGGAATGCAGACGTGCTCGTTAGAGCATCAGCCTCTCCCACTGTGGGTTTGTGTGACACTTAAACACACAGGTCTTGAGAACTGCATTTAAGCCTTGTCCTAATGACTGCTTGCTAAACAATAACTGTGTCTGATAGAATCATTACATGGACATCAAAAAAACCAAACTTTATTTTAATGGAAAGCAAATGTTGTTGGCAATTGCTGCCTACAAACGACACCCAGCCCACTGTAAAAGTAAACTGGTCTATGCCAAAACTCTCCAAGATACTATTTTAGCAATTCCTTAATAAAAACCAAACCTAAAACACTTGGAAGGGAAAATTGGAATTGAACATTTTAAGGGTCATGTACTTCTAGCTCTTACGCTCTACAGTACACCTGCAATCTGCTCAGAGGGCTGACAACATGACAGCACAACACTGACACGCCTCACTTCCTTAAGCTGCACTACGTTGAACTCTGGAATAAAGAAGTACTGCTTTGGTTACTACTGTAATTTTCAATTGCAACTGTACAGAATCTGCTTTTGGTACATAAAAGACAGCCAGACCAGGCTAAAGAGGAAACACCTTACTTACAGCTCCCATCATTTATCACACATCCCTGTGTTAACTGCTCACTGAAATTAAAATACCCTGTGTAGTTCCTCCTGGGGCTTTGTGATGAGAACTTGTGTGACTGGGATAGAGCCACTGCACTCTGAAGACAGGAAAGAAAGATAGCATACATTTCATTTTAAGCCTAAATGAAGTCAGATTAAATTTTAGAGACAGGAAAGGAGGAGAGCTCACTGCTGTCAGTCCTCATTAGTTCATCCAACAAAGTGTTTTACTGAACTACAGGTGCTAAGTAGAAAATGTCAAGAACTCCCTTTCTTACCTCTGCTTGTTTTGCTTTGGGACTAGCAGCTGGAGACAGAGGAAGAACACTGTCACTAGAGGGCTGGATAGGGATGGATGGCTTGCATGGATCTAGGGAAAGGAAAGATGTTCCAAAAACATGTAAGACCATTAATATTCTACTTCTTTTAAATGTTACACACAGCAAGTAGTGACAAATATCTCGGCTTTTTACAAATTCTAGTTTGGACATCTGCAACACAGACAAAAACTTTTAGATGTCTAAAATAGTACAAGCTTTTTAATGTAACAACTTTTACAAGAAAAAGCAGTTAAAAGTCACACTTTCCAGAGCTGTAATTAATGGATTCAGAACATTCTTCTCAAAATGTTAATGCAAGCACAGACATTGCCACTGAGAGTAGCGAGATGGTTCAAATCCAAGAGACTCTCTTCTCCTGAATCCCACAGCTGTAAATGCAATCAACATCATTCAAGCACTGAAGAGAAAGTGATTACCTTCTGTCACACTGCAAGAAGCACCTTCTGCTTCTTCTTCATCTTCTTCATCCTCAGAGACTTTCAGTTCTGGCCCCTCTACACGTCCCTGACGCAAGCGAAACTCCGCCTCTGCATCAGACGCGATGTCATCTGATCACGGATGGGGTGGGAAAAAAACCAAGAGAACTTGGATACAAGTCCATCAGGACGTAATGCTTTCTATTCACATGGTGCTAGCCACTTTCATAACCTGAACTCCTAAATGTTCACTCCTTTTTTGGTGTGATAATTAGTCATTTAAGCAGTAAATGTAAGCGGTAAATGATTGGACTGTTAGTACAAAGAGTTAAACCAGTAACTGAAGTCCTGCCTTATCAGTTCTCTGGAAATTTTTCAATGTTTTCTGCCACATGCAGGTAATTTTACAATAGCAGCGGAAGGATTCTGACACAGCATTATGGACCCTTCACAAGTTTAATTCTATTTTTGTTATTCATCAGGATCAGTAGAGAATACAGACACAAGACACGTGGTGAGAGGACATGAGAAATTCATTACATAATCCAGGATTCTTTCTTTTTGTCCCTCACTCCTGGCTTCCTCTCGAATATTTGAAACAAACTCCCACACCTCTAAAAATAAGAGCAGGTTTAAGTACCCTCATGCAAAGTGTTCATTGCCAACACAGTTCTGTTCACACAACAGGTGGTACCCTACCATCGTCCAGCTCTGCACCCGTGTCTCCCTCTTCACCTGCCTGCCCTTCTGTGTCTGCAGGCTCTGTGCCCAGCTCATCCTCCACATCATCCTCCTCACATGGAGCTAGAACATAGTCAAAGGTTGAGGAAAAGAAAGAAAAGAAAACAAACACTACACAGTGAAAAAGTTCTATATTGAACTGTACCAACAGTTTATACTGGAGATATTTATTAATTACTGTCAAAACAAGAAATCCTGAAATGTGTCACCTGGAGAGACATCTAGGGTGAAGTGACACTTCCAGACTCCAACGAATCAAGGAATGCCTGCCCTTGGGGCGTCTCCAAGGCACTTGCAGTGAAAGCTGCCAGGGCTTTTCTGAGCAACAGGAGTCATGAAAAATTAAACAAGAAGGGGACTGGGAGGACATCAAACCAGAATAAAGGTTACTGTTCTTCCAGGAAGATTTTGGTTTTTTCTTTACCACACCAGAACAGTTACCACCACTTGATAGCATGTGTGTATTAGGCCAAAACTGAAACCTCACAATTAACCAGGAGTGTTCATCCTGAAATTGAAACAGGCTTTTAGGGTGTAAGTCAAAGACAGAGTCTAGGTATGAGACTGACCATTATCACACTTGGAAACTGTTTAACTCTGTGCAGCTACAGCCGTCTTTGGTAATAAGGTCTAAGAAAATGCAAATGCTGTACAAGCGACTAGCACACAAATTGAGATACTTAAAGTAATTAAAATGACATCTATGAAACCTTTTTTCTGTTACACATCATTAATTGAGACACTTTTAAGTAATTAAAATTACATATTCAAAACTTTTTTTTCTTTCATTTACAGACCACAATTTGATTTGCTGGGTCAAAATAAGAAAGAGATTCTTAAATTTGTAACCCTGAAAACTATGACATCTGACACTACTGCTTGTGACAGGGTTTAATTACAGGAGAGACAAGACCAAAGTGTGGGGTATAAATTTCATTATTAAATGATACTTTAAAAAACTGTGGAATGGATGATTTCCTGCCTTTTTTTTTTTTTTGGTTAAACCTTTTCATTAAACATAATTTCACTTTTTTAAAAAAAGCGAGCACTTCCAGTTGTTTTTTTTCCCCACAGTAGCACCAGTGAACTACAACTTTAAAAGTGTGCAGCGAGTTATCAATTCATGTTCAACATGCAGGCATTTAACTCTGTTGTACATCCTGCTGCAAGTGTGTACACAGCCAGCACGTCTTATTAGGCAATTTGCCAATTTTCCACATAGGATACAGATCTATAACGATGAGAAAAGATGTTTATAACCACCTTGGTTGCACTTTTACCAGTAACCCAAGTGGTGCACATCTCTAGGCCTGAACATGCAGTGCCACACTGTCCTCCCGAGGAGGGCTCCAGGCACAGCTCCCAACAGTGAATTCCCAGGGGAGGGCTCGAGGCTGTTTCCACAGGCAGCCCGAATGCAGCCCCCTGATTCTGGATGGCACAAGTTAAGCCATGAGGGAGTGAACCATGGTGGGCCAGCTTCCTCCCAACTCAGGGAGCAGGCCCTGATCCTTTGGTTTTTCACTAGTGACCATGTGGCTCTTGGAGCTATTTCTATCATAGCATTACTAATTAAGACAATCTTGAAAACAAACTAACCCTCCCTAAAATGGAGGTCTTGCAGCCTCTCCTTTAATACGGGTTTTTGCTTATTTCAAAGCACGGCCTTCACCAGGTGGTTTGTCTCTTTCCTTCAGAGAATTTCCTTTTTTCCATGCTCTGTAGTATTATTCAGACAGACAAACGTATGGACTAGTTTATTTTCTGTCAGCTGCTGTGAAAAGGCAGTTCCACTCACGTGTGATCCCACACTGGCCTATTCCTTTACATCAGAGGATTATCAAATCCAGACCCCTACCAATGTCAAGCACAGGAAAACTGAATCATGTGGCAAAGGCTGGACTGCCCACAGGAGAATTTATAAATCTACTGAACAAAACTAAACCATGTCCCAGTCTGATTGTTGCTTAGGGATGCAATAGCTTATGTTATTTTGGAAATGATAATGTCATGGAATGGCTTTATGGTAACAGCAAATGTGAGTAATCTTAATCAAAACTTGCAAAAAACATGACTCATGTTAAGAATATCTGAATCCACTCTGTATGTGTGGGTCTTCAGATCCAGAAACCATGAACGGACGTGACACACACAGATTGTGTTGGAGAGAGAGGAGAAAATCAGGTTTTAAATAGGTTGGTACACAAAACTCAATGGAAGATTACAGATGCATGGATAAGTAACAACTTGGTGCAAGGGTGGATCCCCTCCTGAGGGACACGGAAAGCTTGCAGGTGGCTGCTTATTTATACAGATACTGTGCATATACATATATGCAGTTAGGGTAAGGAGCAAGAGGCCAAAAGCTGTCACACAACAACCCAGAAGTTACACACTATGGCAGCCAGGAACTGGGATCAGCACTTGGTTCATATTAGCTGGCAGCTGTGAGCAGCCTGCATCGTGTGCAGACATCTCGTAAACACTGCTGACTTGCCAAAGCAGCAGCAGAAGCAAAGTTTTAAAAGCAAGCTGGCTATTCTGATGTGCCAAAGCAACTCAGCTGCAGATCAACTACCTAGCACAGACTGCTCCACTGGTTTAGACACCTTCACAGCTTTAAACAATGTACTCCCTCACAGTCATCCCAGAATCTTCATGCTCATTGGTTTGTAACAGAGCTTAGAGGACCACGCAAAAACATCAGCTGAGCTCCACCATCCTTCAGCATTCCTGAGGCTTTCCTGAATAACGTGAATGCCAGGTCAAAAGAGACAACAACCACTACTATGCCTAAAGATCTTAGCTTTGACTTACTCTTCTTTCCTGCTTTCTTCACCACATAACTACAGTTTGCAGTTGCTACAGAGAAGTGCAATTGCTTTAAGCACTCTCTGTCACTTAACCTTTCAACTGCAAGAAAGCCCCGTGTTCCTTTAGTCTAGGGGTCGGGGCAAGAAAAACTGGTCCCATCTTCAGTTTACAAAGCAGATCAAAGCGCTCAGCTAGATCCCTCCTGCATTATTCCACCCAGGAGAAGCTGTCTTTGGCCTGCCTTCAGAGGGGTTACGATGAGTGTGGAGGTCATGCAAGAAGGGGCTGCCTGAGCAAGGCGGACATGCACACTCCCCTTCCCCCCCTCCACGTCCACTCATGCAGTAGCGACAGGGCCGTAAGTTCCAGGGTTAAAGTACCAGCTCAGCTGCTGAAGGCATGGAGAAGAGACGGGCAGGGTTATTGTGCATTGGAATACATAGAACATCACCAAACTACCTCCAGGGACCGTCTCCAGCCACGCCTGTACCGCCTCATGGCGTACGGAGGGAAGGTCGGATGCTGAATTTAAAAAACAATAAATTGTAAGAAATCAAATTAGACCATCAGACAGCGTCTAAAACAGAAGAGTGACAGAGGGAAACTTTTCAGTAGCAAATAGAGGAATAAAACCTATGAAATTTCAAACAACCGATTCCAGGCTTGAGAATTAAATCGAGATAACACAGAGATGTCAGGGGCCTAATCTTCCTTCAGGATCTGTAATGTGAGAGGAAACGTGTGTGGCACAGTGAGAAGAACACCACATCTGACCAGCAGGCTGCTGCTACTCTGCTCCCCTTGAAACTCTGCAGAGGAGGGAAACTGAGAGAAGCAAGAGCTGAGCAATGAGAGGGGTCCCAGGTGTCCCAGAAGCTGCCCAGGGGATGGAGAAGAGCTCCCAAAGCAGAATGAGAGGGACTTCTGGGAACTGTGACCCTGTCCCAGGCTGTCACATCAAACCTCATCATGCTGCTGCCGACGGGCTCCCCAAGCACCTCGGCTCACAGAATACAGCTCCTCAGCCAGGAACAATCTGTCTACTGAACTTACAGCGTGTCCACAAACACATATTGACAACAGCTTTCTAAATACCCAAACTGCTGATAACACCTGCACACACCTCTACCATATGACAAAGCAATAGAAGCAGCTAATCACAAATCAGGATAGTCCTAGCTTGGCCCAGTTTCAGGGGACAGAAAGGAAATACTGACTCCCTTCCCAAAGGAATTTGGAGAGACCACAAAGTCAATTTGGGAAAGATCATCTGTTGCTGGCGACTGTAATAGTACACCACAGAAAAGTAAGGATTATAAAATATAAATTAAAATTTGGAAAAAAGAGTGACCCAGACCCCCAAGCAGAAGCACAAGCAACCTTAATTGTTGTAAAGTTAAGAAGCTGTGTTAACATTTTTTACTCAGTATTTTTTAAACCTTAATCAACCACCCTAGAAATACTGAAAGTTACACACAGTTGGACACAGCGGGAACAAAATACCCATCTCTTATTTGTAGGGCGCTGTTTTCATACAGAAAATCCCAGTGCATTCCACAAACTGCAAATATAAGTATAGCCAAACTGATCTGGAATTGTGTACCAAGCTAGACCAGGATTTAAAAAAACCCTATACCAAACATTTAAAACTGTAAGGAAAAGATAATCATCTGGAATAGAAGAGAATCAAGTAACTTGAGGTAGAGCTCCAGACTTTTTAACCTAATTTCACATTTGCTGTGGAAATTCTCACAGCATATACACTCCCTCTACAATTCTGTCACTGTGGTTGCAGACAGAGAAGACCACTGCTCATCAACAGCATGGTGAGCTTTTATTTAAACCCACAGGTAAAGCACTTACGACATACTTACCTTAAGACATGCTGTAACATAGCCTAGAACAAGGTCAGCAGGGAAGCTGCTCACGTGAGACTTAGACTATATAGCATTTCCCCCCCTTAAAGTTTTCCTTTGAGAGACTGACAACTTGCAAAGGTCACATCTCCCATTCGAGGTAGATATACTGGCAAATCCTAAGCACAGGGAGTCAAACCCCTCACTGATCAGATTTGCAAGCCCTTTGACTCCCACTATTCCCTGCTAATACCAGATGCAGTTACACACTTGGAAAAGAAGCAGCAGAGAAATATGCTCAGTACAGAAGCTGACCCTGTTCAATCTTTGTTCTAATAGCTACACAACACAACCCCTCAGCTTTCCCTAAAAAATGTAGAGTTCTCGCTGCCACAAAAAGCACGAGACTACTGCTGTTAGCATCTCTAGTCAGTTACAGAGGGCTGATTGCCAGCACTACCAAATCGTGTGTGATGAGGACAAATGCCATGGACTCAAAGCAGGCAGACAAACAGGTCAGAAGTCACACCATCACAGACCTGAGAAAGCAGCAATTTTAAACACACACTGACCTGAAAAGCAAAATGTTTAACCAAGTGTAATTTCAGTGCAATTTGAAAGTAGTTCCTCTCAATCACTGCTGCCCCTGCTGAAGTCACTGCTCTTGAAGGGCGCAGAAGCAACAGAGTTAAACAGCTGCAACCGTGATCCAAGAACTGATGGTGTGGGGCTTGGGGGAGATTACCTCTGGAGGTG
Source organism: Platysteira castanea (assembly GCA_013397175.1). Classification (NCBI taxonomy): domain Eukaryota; kingdom Metazoa; phylum Chordata; class Aves; order Passeriformes; genus Platysteira; species Platysteira castanea. The sequence goes on from VYXC01010095.1 coordinate 121,793, forward strand.
GAGGACTTTGAGGCTGAGACCATTTTTTCCTCCTCCTCTTTTTCACGGATGTGTGTCCAGTGCACATCTGCCAGGATCTCCAGAGGATCAACCGGATTTACAATCTGCTGCAGCCTAAGGTTTCCAGCTAGCAGGAGGAGGGCATGGCATAACAGGTTGCAGGCAGGGTGTATGAAGGGCAGGGAGGAAAAGATGGGAGAACAGTGGAAAGGAAAGGTAGCACATCATAGGAAAGGAAATAAGAAAAGAAAATATTATTGGCTAAGGTCAGTTGGCAAGACAGAAAAAGCTCAGCATTGTGTGTGCACGCATACATCAAATACAGCGCTCCTCAGGCTTCCCATCAAAGCTGAACAACGCCATTCCAAAGGCAGAGGGATGCTGCTGAAAACATCATTAGAGATCACCTCTACTGCAAGAAGCTTTGCTGAAATGAAAGACGTTCTCTGGGTGTCCGACAGATTGTGGTATGTAAATACCAATTTAGCAGAAATTTCCAGCTCCTTCAGCCTATTAGTTATGATTATTGCCAAAGGTGTCTTGCTGTTAAAGGGGAGGGACAATCTCCATCTGATTGATGCACCAAGACAAAAGGTTTTTCATTCCCTGCTTTTGGGTTAGGCACTTCTTTCTAGGCTGGGTGCACACTTCTTTGTGAATTAAATAACACGATGGATCTGAGAGTTTCCCGTGTGCATGTGTGTACGCACACATGGGCACATGCTAATTTAAGCACCTAAAACACCACTTTGTTTACTCCTGGCTCTTTTGTACTGACTTGTTCAAACGGAGAATTTTTTTCTGAAGGATAACAGCATTTTGGTTGTGATTTAACAGCTCCCCAGCAGGGAATTCCTGTCACACAAATTACTCTGTTTAAGAGAAATTGCATTACTCCTCAATTACCTGCCTACACAAAGCTCAGCTACTTACGGAATGTCAAAGAGAACAATGGGCACCTAAAGCAATTGATGAGCTTGTTTAACTTCTGCAGAGCAGCTGCCTTGGGAGCACTGACTCAGAGGTATTAAATTTATAGACCCTGTCTCTTGCTATCTGCTCTGGGACTGCAACTCATGCTTCATTTATCCATAATAAAATAACTGGTTCTGCAGGGGACAGGTTTTCACCTGTTCACCGTCTGCAGGAGTGGTCTACAAAAGCAAATGTCTGAACCTCAAAGGAAAATGCCCACTTTATAAAGTGGAAAGTCAATTTTCACAACAACTGTATTACCACTGAGTAGGGCAAAGCACTGTTGCAGCAGTTTAGAACCTCAAAAGCAGTTAGATTTTCATATGGTGCTCTATAGTGTCTGAAGGAAACAAGACACATTAGCAGCATTTAGAGCTTGCACTCATTATCTCCTGCTGTCTCATTTTAACAAGTTCCTCTCTCCCAGCCATGTTTTCCCCAGACATGACAAAGTGTTTGGGATTTCCGTTTCAGGAACATTTCAAATCTCACTATGTGTGAGATTTGGCATTAAAACCACAGAAGAAACAGGCAGAAGGAACCACAGGAAGGACAGAACCAGCAGACGGTTATTAAAGGGAAAAGGGCTCAGAGGCACAAACTCAAAGGCAGAGCAGGATTCGCAATGTAGCCAAGTATTCTCTGCAGCTTGCAGTCTCTTTTGCCTCATCAGGGAGTTTTTGTATCAATTGGCACAACCACATGGGCTACCAGAGGCACGGGACATCCTGCAGGGACAGGAGCCCGGGCTGTTCTTGCTCCGTACCAAAGCGCTCGCATGCAGGCCCCAGGATGAGTAGAGTTAGCGCTTGCATCGCCACACAAAGTTCTGTGTTAAAAGGTTTAGGTTTGCCAGCAATGGCTGAGAAGTACAGAGTCACTCAGCAAGGCTCGGAAAGAGCAGGTCCCACGTGATCTGCAGGTTTTAAAATGGATTGCTCTGGGATTTAATATATACACCTTTGGTTTCTGCACAGAGGCCTGAGCCTGTCCTGCCCCTCTCACCTTTTCCAATAAATAATGAGCAGCACAGCCAGACATGAAGGGCTGCTGCTTGGCTTAGAGGCAAACCTAACACTTCTTTTAATGTTTAAGTGCTTGAGAATTTCAAACAACACCTAGCACAGCCTTTCCTCAGGACTGCCTGCTAAGCTTGGCAGGAAGCTGAATATTAATTGCACTTGGATTTGGAATGGTAGCTTTCCTCCATTTCCACTGTAGCACCCACCAGAACTTTATAAGCTGTGGGCAGGCTCAATGTTTTCACTTTATTGGCTCAATGTTTTCACTTTGTTGGAATAAGGAGCCACCTGCAAACCAACTCCTTAAGAGTCAGGTCTGAAGCACCCCAGCAACTGCAACAGGGGGAACTTCAGGTATGCCCTTCAGCCACCTTACTAATACTTCTCATTCTTATCACAGAAATGTTAAATGGCAAAAAAATTATAACACTTCTTCCTTTTTTTTTTCCTTGGGGAAAAAAAAGGAAGTTGGAAGCTAAGCTACTGTTACTACAACTATAAACTGCAAAATATGCAGTTTGACAACTGCATATGCCCCCTTACATGCAGGAAGGCATGTTGATTTTCCTCTTATGTATTCTGGCTCTAATGAACCACATTGAGGGAATAAGGGATGAACAAGCTATTAGGACCAAGTGTTACAAAAAAACAACTATCAAAAATAAACTGCAAGAGAATGCATCATGGAAAATGACACAACCAGTTAGATTTGAATGTCTGATTAATTTTATGACCATTATGTAACTGTTTGAAGAATCTTGAGGGATTGCTGTAGCTTGATTAGTTGCTTTCCAGACTCTCCCCACAGACAGACACACACAGAGGACAACAAGAAAAGCAAATTTGCTGACACAAGCAGTCTAAAGGCAGTATTTTGATGTGTCCCATGTGTCTGAGATAATGCACAGCTGCAAGTAGTCTGAATGTATAGAAAAAATCCAGAACTCCTTATTACCTTGGGGGTCAGTGTTCATGCAAATTGTCCAGGTTTTCTAGGTTTCCTGAGGTACTTGGCAGCTTTACCACCTGCCTAAAACCAGTGGCAATGACAGTTCTGATTTATGGCACTTAAACCAGCAGATGAACAACCACTACTTAATCGGTTTTGAGGGAGCTGGTAACACAATTAAATAAAACTCAGAAATTCTTCATGTGGGACCTGCTCTTTGATACATTCCCCGCTCCTTCGGGGAAGTGGAAGTGGAGATGGTGTAGGGGTACCTTTGAGTGTACCCGAGTCCTCTTCGTCTGAGAGACGTTGAAGCCAGAGGCCTTGCTGCAGCTCTCTCTCCCAAGGGTTATACTCCCCCTCTACAGCAGAGGGAAGCACACATCCACATTGAACACCAGACACGCGTGTACACACACAAGCCATGGAGAGAGGGAAAGAGAGAAACAGAGAGGACAGGATCAGAAAGAGAGACTGTCTGGAAATGCAGCAACTCCCCGTGCTCGCGCTGTATCCAAAGTGCCTGACGGGAAAACTGCCGGAATGAAACAACACCCGTCCAACAACACCACAGCTCAGCAGACTGAACACACCACATGGATGTTACCACACTTAAAAAGAAGTCTTTCCTTCCACAGATTTCCACAGACTTCACTCATGGACATTCAGCTCCTATGTTGAGAAAGTAGCCAAGGAGCCTGCTGAGCTCATCAATGACACTGCCACTAAGACTCACAAAACTGGACCTCTGCTTGCAGTAGGCAGCCAAAGACTTTTACGAAAAAGCTCTTTGGAGCCTACAAGTCTCCACAAAAAGGAAATGTGAGTATAAAGACAAAGACAAGAGCAGTGAGAAATCTGGCATGGTGGTGAAACACTGGAAACATGTCTATTCTGAGCACAAACTTTGCATTTTGATGACTGAGACAAACACAGGGGAAGGAGTCTTTCCCTAAGATTTTCCACAGAAATCTCTCAAAGCTAAAATGGGAACTACCTGAACTCCCTTATTTCTCAAGGCCATCTTTTAACCACAGAGAGCTACAAGCACCTTGTGGAACGCCCTCCTGACAGTGACAGACCACTTAAGTGAGGCACTCTTAAAACTGAAAACACTGCAACCATAATGCTTCCAGTGCCTGCTGTCAAAGAACAAAGGGCACATTCAAATCTAATTCCAAATAATAATAAAAACCAACCATAAACCAATACAACAGCACAAAGCTGTGAACTGACATGTTGGCATGGGGTAGGGGAAGCATATTGTGTTGGTACTAGGACTCTAAACTGTCCTGTGGGCAAAGTCCTTCAGTATCCAGAATGATCCACCTCAAGCTTTCCTTGACAATAACTCCCACAACAATCAGAGCAACAAAGAAGTGAAAGAAGTAAAGTTCTCCAAGGCAAATCTTTCTCATTCTGCATGGCAAATACTCATTTTTCCCTGCTGGCTAGCAGAAAGAAAGGACAAACCAATCTAACCTTCACTCGACTCCTCCTCTTCTTCCTCTTCATATTCCTCCTCCTCGTCATCGTATTTGTACTCGATCTCATGATTTTGCTCAGCTTCAATCTCTTCTTCACTCTTTCCCTTCAGGAGGGCGTGGATACGCACGGCCTCTTTCCATGGCACACCACCCAAGTCTGAAGGGGGTTGCTGAGGCAGCAGTAGTTCATCATCCTCCTCCTCATCTTCCTCCTCCATCTCAGATTCTGAACTACTGTAAGGTTTTAGAAAAAAAAAAAAGATTATATTGCTAATAATAAATAATAATATCAAAGATTATAAAGTCAATGTTTTCTTGATCAGTCTTAGATCACTAACGAGTCATTTCAACACACACAAGCCTAGAACATAACTAATTTTCAGCTTTCAGTGTTTCATAGGCCTTTTAGTGACAGCATCACCTGCGGGCTGCAGCATGGTCCTTGTCCTGCTTCTTTTAAAGCAGGTGAGGCAGCAGAAAAGTGCCTGTGAAGCCAAGTCCAAATATTTGTGCAGCATTTATTGTTACAGTTCTAGATAATTAACTACAACAGAAAGAAACTATTTTCTTCATATCACACTGCTCTGGATAAACCGGTGCAAGAGTTCCTCACAGTATGAGAATGCAGAAGGCCACATCTTTTGATATGGCAGCTACTGCTAAGATAGCTAGGATGATTTTGGCACTTGCTCCTGTGAACCAGAGAAGGCTTTGGGAGTAGAAAGAATACAAAACACATCAGGCAAAGGATACAGCATGTGAACTAAGGAGAGATGGAGAAAAAAAACCCCAAATTCCTCACTTTTCTGCATCACAGACAGAAATATGTATCCAATTAAATACACAGCGTACATGGTGGCAAGAAACTGTAGGAAGCAGTGCAAAGATAATTACAATAATGAGGTTATAATTCCCACAGGCAAGTCTAAACCATGCAAAGCAATAAATCATTAGTGCCTTTTAGAAGTCATCTCTGTTTAATTCTAACAGTTCCTCAGCATATGCAGCAAGGGCAAGAAGTGTAACCACTTATCCAATGACATTTAATCTAGCTCACTCTGACACGCCAGAATACCTACAGGGACTGGGGAGAAAGATGGTTGCATTTGTCACTGGAAAATGAATGAGAACTACAATACACTCACAGATCCTCTCTGCAGGGTGAAAAGGTGCTCTAGCTTTGTTTTACCTTAATAGAATATTGTCATAACAGAACTGCCTTTAGGAGAGTAGCTGTTGGATGCTTCCCCTAGAAATCTTAGAAGGCCCAATTCATCTGACTGAAGGAGAAAACTGTTGGAGAATAGTTAAAGTTTGGGTGAATAATGTGAGAATAGTATTTCTGCTGCTTCCTTATGCCCACTATCAGTGGCTAACAGCCTTTGGCAGAACCCATTCCATATAGACAATGAAAGAGGAAACCAACAAGTGGAAAGTAATGAAGTTTACACTGCATGTAGATCTATAAAATATAACTTGTACAGTTGTAGTACGATATTTACCTAATTTTATTCATCTACTTGTCTGAGAGCCTATTTTTGATAGCAAACCTAATAAGGAAAACACTTTGTTCATGCTCTGATTGTCACACACTTCTGTCCACAGGATCTTAAATTCTCCTCATTGTTCTGCATGCAAACAACATTATTTTGCTCAAATTACAGACCACTTGTTCACAGCATCAACCCAACAGATATTTTTAACATGCTACCTGATTTTCACGTGTGAAATACTGAGTGCAAACACTGTTGCAAGCCATGGACTTGGTGCCTGGAGACCAAAGCATACTCCAAAGGCTTCATGCAGATATCGTCACAGAGCTAAAAAGTGACGTTGCCCTTCTCCCTGATCTACTTTCCCACCCTTTGGTATGGAAATAAACCTGACAGGTGCTGCATGCTGGGGGCTTGGTGTGCTGTCAGTGAGGTTTAAATTGTTGCCATGGGTGCTGAATGATGAGCTGCTGCTCTTCGACCAGCCGGCTTATCGCATGGAGGAGTGACGACACAAATTCCTCACCACACAGCTCACTTCACCTTCTTTGGCTTTGATTTATCACTTGGCTTTTGTTTGACCTTTGAATATTGAGAAATGAGAAGCTGAAAGACAGCAGTGAGAGATGGCCTGGTATAGTGAGCATTCCTTTCAGCATGGAAACTCTGTGCCACAGGAATTAATTCAACAGCTGAAATTTCATTTTTCCATAAAGCAGAAATCAAAGACCAAGGTAGGTTGCTCCATAGAATTTCCCTAAGCAGCTGAGTATCTCTTTAGAAAAAGGTGTATGTACACAGATTTAGTGCTGAGGAGAGGAACTGAAACCTAAACTGGGGCAATGAATCTCCTCTCTTCCCTGGCCATACAGACCTACACAGCACAAGCTGTCCTATGACACTCCTCTGAAAGGCCACAGGGCACGACACCAAAACTGGAGATGGCAGACTGGGGGTTACTGCAACTTAAAGGCAGTGAATATGGCATAAAAAAGGTTTCCCCATCTCATACTATAGTGTAGTCTGGGTTTAGTTGCTTAATTGATCTTTTTTCTTATTGAAGCTTAAATGAGATTAACTCTCTCTTGAAAAAATCTACTTTGAATACTGTTTCCCGTAACCTTTCTCTGCAGTGTGGTGGGAAGCTGTGCACCAAAATGTGAGGTCTCTACCTGATTTTCATCAGCCACCTCAGTGAACCCTGAAATCTCAACCCATCCTTCATAAGACACGCAGGGAACAAAGAGCTCTCCCCATCTCCTCTGCCTGCTCCTAACCCTGCAGCGCTGCACCAAGACAGTGAAGATGATTAAATCAGGCCTTTGGTTGGCTTGTTGCAGGAGTTAAGACTTTTTTTCTTTTGCTGCTGCAAAAGTAGTCAGACTTCTTCCCTTTTTTTTCTTTCGCAGTCTTTCTGTGACATTCCATGGAGTGGCTATAGCTGGACAGAGGATACCCAACAGCTACATCACCAAGAAAATTCTCCCTCTGCTCTCTCTGATATTGGGCCCACACAGCCTTGGCCATTCTCTGAGTAAACTGCTTGCAGTATTTGGATTTGGAACATAAACTTCCAGGTCAAACTGACAGGGAATGTGATGTATTTACTCTTTTCTCCCTATGACAGAACATGAGTTGCCCACACTGCTTTTCACATGCAAAATTATACAGGGCAGTCTACTACAGACAGAAATGCTCATATTGATAACGAGCTACAGGGATGAATGTAGGACAAAGGGAGCTAAATGTAACACCCTACAAGATAAAATCAAATTTGCTAACCTAAAAGTGTACTGCCCTCCGTCTCTAGAACCTCACAAAACACCTCTTGGAGATGACCATCAGCTTCATGCCAAAATGCAAAACTCCACTTCTTTTTTTTAATTAACTCTTGGCCTTTGTAAGTATTCTGCCATTTATTGAGCAGGCCTATTGTGTCCTGATTTACTGAAATTAAGACAAAGAATAACAACAGTCAATAGCTCTACACTTCTATTTTAGAGCTAGAAACATAAAAGAGTAAAATCCCCTGATATCAGCAATGCTTATACTGTCACAGTTGCTATAATTCCTAAACCTGAGCAAGTAACTAAAGGAAGGATGAGTTAAGAAAATACAGTTTGCATTTCCCACAAATAGGCCAAGATTATTCAATTTCTCATACAGATCTATATCTGCAGGAAATGCATACACAGAATAGAATTGTAGGATCTAAGCTTCAGGAAACAAATAACAGCGTTTTCTGAGTTTATTTCAAGACTACGGGACAGACTCAGAGCTGAAAAGGTAAGGGCTGCTATTGCTACAAAGACAAGTAGATGAGAAATTGTATTAAGGGATCAAGACTCTGCAAAAGCGTGTGATTGACTATAAAGTTCACAAGCATTCTTCCTCAAGGATTTCCTCTCAGTGATTCTTGCAACAGCTGCTACCAGTAGCTCTCCCTGCATGGATGTGGGTCCTGGTGTGCTTGCACAGAATTTTGCAGATAGAGAGAAATTCATGAAGGTACAACACATTTATATACCTTCATTTTATTATCATGAAGGTACAACGTATTTTTCAATGGCCATAGCTATTGCTTCCCATTAATATCTCTCAGGCATTGCACCAGCATTCAGTCAGGATTACATGTGTGCCAAGCCTGAATCTTGGAACCAAACGTGGTTTTGAATTGGAATGCAAAGCATATAGAAAAGAAGGTAACTTTGGAACCCTCTTCCATGTGAATGCATGTTTTGTTTGCTCAAAACACTCACCTTTGATACAATTGAAAAATTAGATTTAAAAAATCCCTTCCCATTTAGAACTTAATCTCATGGTATTATGGTGCCATAGGTGTCTACTAACAGTAGTAAGCTCTTTAGAACAGAAACTACAAAATGAAATACCTGTGTGTTTCAAAAACTTTAGAAAGGGCAACATGGCAAATCGTTAAAGAAAAGGGAAAAAGCAGGCGAGGTCTGCTGGGATGGCTGCAAGAAAAATCTGATGGGCTGTGACAGTTTTCACCCCCATAGAGTTCATGAAGTTTCTTGCAGCTAGCTCTTGATCTTAGAAAGTCCCATGCCAGAGCCAGTAAAGACGAGAGACGCCTGCGGGTTCGTGTTCAGGTTGTTTATTTTCTCTTATCTCACAGTGTCTGGAGCTGACCGCCGCAGTGACCAGCAGCATCGAGAACCACCGCAGGAGTGACNATGGACAAGGATCAAAGATAGAATCCTGGGCTTTTTGCCTGAGTTCTAAATCTGCCTGGCGGCTTTCCAAACCCCCCTGGACAGCCAGAGGGATACTCCGGGCTGCCACAATGGGTGCCGTGTGCTCACCTGCTGGGTACATCCTCTTCTGTCCCTTTGTCCAGCACGCTGCTCAGGTTGTGCTCTGCCAGCGTCTCCTCGGGAACCTCCTCCAGCTCCTCCTCGCGCTGCAGGGACAGCCGGTAGTTCTCCAGCTCGATGCGCTCGGGAGTGCCCCGCAGCCGCTTGGCCAGGCTGGGCTCCTCCAGCCCGTTCACGCTGGAACCTAAGGACAAGCCAGGGGATAAACAACCAACGGTCAGAACCACACGTTTTTAAGAAAATTGAGCGATTGGGAGAAAAGGGGCGCGAGGCAGAGGGAGGTAAATAAAGCGAGAGAATACCTTATAGCATTATCCTGTTCGCCACTACTGGGAAGCCAGACTGCAAAAGGGAATCTTAGTGGTTTGGGCTAATAGATGCTAAAAAGAATGTTAGATGTCCCAGCTGAGAGAGGAAATAGGGCCATTTTAGCTGCAGAAACTAGAGATACGATGAAGTCTATGTGGTAAGCAGTGGGGAAGGCCTGGGCACAGGCTGGGTGTAGTATCTGAGACGCAGCGGGAATGCTATGGGGCGATCCTGCTGCACTGTTAGAACTGTTACCAGCCAAGAGTACAGAGTTAAAGAGCAAGATCATACTGTTACTACTTAAAGATGAAGGAAGGAATGAAATAGGCCCACTTGGAGCAAGTTTTAGAGCTTTTTATAGACTTGAATTGATTTACTTTTCAATCAGAATCTGTAATGAAATGAATCCCAGGGAAAAATCTCGGAGAGATATTTGCAAGCAAAAATCCCAGAAATCCCAGAAAATTGCAAGGATATGTGAACAAGACAGTTGGAGAAAAATATTGGGAAGCTTCATTCACAGTAGCACTTAATGAATTCTATTCTATCCTGTTTCCATCCATTTATTTTTTAAATTGTAATATTTTAGCTTGAATAGCATGCCATTGTTGACCCCTTACCCAGCTTACTATTCACAGAGCCCAATATTTCCATGCTTTTGTTTTGCTCTGCAGAACAAGCCAACCTTCTTCTCACAAGATAATCTCTTCAGTGCACTGATCATCCCCTGGTTTCTGCACCTGTCCCAGTTTGGATTAATCTTTCCAGAACCTGAGTGATTAAAACTGAACGTGGCTTTTCCAGATGAGGCCTTATCAGCGTAACACACAACCCCGCCACAAATCTCTCATCTGATACATGCTGAGAACACACCTGCCTATTTATATGCCACATAATACTGGTGGCTTTTATGATGTTTAGATCTTTCTCCTTCTTTGCTTTCAACTGATAAGCACTTCGTTGGTAGCCAAAATTCTCAACATCTTCTCAGTGCATGACCTGGTACTTTCCACTGTTATATTGCTAAGTTTAATCTTACAGTTGGCAACATTTTGCAGTTCTTAGTGAAGGACGTGCCTGTCCTCCTCTGCACTGATGAGGGTTTGAAATGTTGCCTCAGCACTGAATTTCATTAGCAGATATTCTCCTTTTTTTTTTTTTTTTTGTTGGCTGGTAACCTTAGTGACAGTATTACAAAGATCAATCCCCAGATCACTTTTTGGGACACTGCACAGTCTGTAGGTGACATCCAACCCCATTATTGCCTTCTTTAATAAATCTCCCATCTCTAATTTAGGCCAACTTCTTAGCTATTCATGCTTCATGTACTACTCCCCCATTTTATCCAGTTCCAATAATTATTTCCATGTGTCAGCATTCCTGTGCTTTACCCAAGTCCAGACTGTTTAAATGCACTACAGTTTCCCTCATGGAGGTATCAGTTGTTGATAAAAGCTGTCAAGCCAGTCCAGCACAGTCTCTGGTGAACCCACGTCACATTTTATAGCACTTACCTGCACGAGGTCAAAGGACTCCCCTTGCAGAACTAGCAGGTTTTAGTTACTCCTTAAAAGAAGGTGTTACACCTACTGTTTAACTGATATGTACTTGTTCAGATCACCTTTTAAAGTTTTCTATTAGTTTTGTTTTTAGTTTTTTATCTGCAGGACATACTTCTGTGACCCAGTGATCACATAGTACTTCCTGAATTAGATAAAGTACATCAGGACAGTTTGATTTAATCACAGATTGTTACCACAAAGCTCACAATTTCATTTCACACCTCTTCCACTCTTCTGAGACAAAGACTATTTGCTTCATTGTATTAGTCCTCATTCCCCAATCTTGCTGCACACTCTTTTGCTCCATGTCTGTCTGACTACACATAAAATTGCATTTTATGCCAGCTCCATCTTCACTATGAACGCACTTCTGCTTTCCCTTACCTTGCTCTTACTTATATGCTTAAGAAATAGAGCTCTTTGCTTTGCTTTCCTTTACAAAGCCTAACCCAGCGTGAGCCTTGGCAACATTTTCTTTATCCCCACACATTTTAACCTCCAAGACAGTTTTTGTTTCCTTTCTTCAGCCTTTGTAGTTTCTCACTTCATTCCTAACAGGGTTTTTTTCAGGACAGTTACTCACTCAGTACCACCTTCATATTTCACACAACATTACACAGGTCTTTACATAATTAGTGGCATCTATTTCCAACCTCCCTCCTGAAAGATAAAATCTCAGACCACTGCCAGAAGTGTTTTTCTCTCTTCCTTAGTACTATTTAACCCTTCCATGATGTGGGCAAGTGCCTGCCATGCCTTTTGCTGGAACTACAGAGCTTCTTCGTGGTATAAACAAGTAAGCTTGGTCAGGTGGCAGGTGGGAATGCTGCCTTGCATTCCCAGGGATACAGCGGTCTCCACCATTTCCTGCTGCTAAACCTTCTGTTGTGCTTTGATTTGCAAAGTTTAGTGGAACTGGACTGCCTGTTTCACTGCGATTCACGTTTCATTTCATTCTCTCTCTTGATGGTGATACCAACTTGGCCAAATCTATTTTGCGATCTGAATTATATTCCCCAACCCTGAGTTCACAGCAACAGGGATTCTGACCTCAAATTTTGCTCTGCCACTTTGGCTGACAGTAAAAAAGCATAGGACTCTGGGTAACACAGTAACACCAAGGTCAGGGAAAACAAACAAGGAATATATGAAAATGATAAAATAAAAAACGGGTTTGTACTAGTCAGAACTCTTTATGCACACGGAGCCATCAGTGAGCTCAGCTGCTTTAACAGGAATGTCTTTTCACAAGCTGTTTTTAACTAACTTCTTCTCTTCTGATGCAAACCCTGACATATCTACAAAGGTCACAAGAAGAAAAAGAACTCTGAAAACTCTGAAAAGAAAGAACTTTTATCCACCTGATATTATTGCACTCCTTTTGTTTTCTAACCATCTTAGGGGCTTTTTGTCAGCCTTTTCAAAGCAACAAAAAAATCCAAACCAAAAAATAATTGCCATATAATTAAATTAAATAGAATAGAGTTCTTAGAAAAAAGTTTGTTTCAATACTCCAATATCTAGTGTATGGAGAAAGTCTGTCAACAATCACTGTAAGGTAGAGAAGGACTTAAAATCAAGCTGGCATCTGTTTATCTGCATTTCATGAACATATATGATCCTTCAGATAAGTTTTTCAAAACACAAATCATCACTGCCCTTCTCATCACAAAGATCCAGTGTAACTGGCAGACAGAGAATCAAACAAATCCTATCACAGCACCAACTCCAACTGGGAGTGATTCAGTGCAACTGCATTAAAAATCTTAAAAGATGGAAAATCAACCTGAACTTTAATGCAAAAAGATGTGGTCAAGCCAAGATGTGAGCTTGACAAGCACTGCGTGCCTCGAAATCTCAAAGTTGGAAGGGCATTCCCAGAATTTCCTCTTAATTTGTTTATGTATCCCCATCCTTGAGATGCAAAAGTGGTCACATTCCTCCACCTCTCTCTGCCAAGAAAACAGCTCTGCATCAGAGGAAATGATACAGAAACTCCACTGATTACCTGTTTAAGTATGGGATTTCTAGGAATTTGCACTACACGGACCGTTCAGCCTACTTCATGTGTTAGTTTTGTTTCTAAAAGATGTCTGTTCCTAAAAGATGCCACGCACTTAGCCAATCTGGCTGTCTGCAAAGCCACTGGCCAACTTGTTACCAAATATGAAACAAGAGAAATGCTACTGATAGCCAGCGCTCATCAAGCCTTCAATGATCAGAAGGAAAAGCATTGCACTTCACAGACTTATGTGAGATGAAAATAAGTGTAAGACACAGGTATCACTGAAGTGTTCACATGGTGGACAATTTCCCCATTTTATACTCTAAAGTTCACACAAATTCATTTGATAATACAATTTAAAAAAACCAACAAAAAATACTACAAGAAAAATATAAATAAGACCAAGGAATTCTGAAGGTTGCTTACTCTCATTTCTCCCTCATATACATATGGTGCTAAATGCATGGGCAAAGTCTATTCCAATGCAGTTCTTGTAGACTTTAAGCTCCTCTGGAGGGGAAAGGTGCCTCTCTAATCCATATGCTGTATTCCACAGACTGTTCTGCAGCTTGCTGGCAGGAGCCAGCTGCAGAGTGCACTCACCCAGTACCTGACCTTCTACTTGGTCACTGCATCTGGGCCACACAGACACAAGTCGGGGACCATTCACAAGAGAGAGGAAAAGGGCTGATGTGGCTGCATTTGCAGGAAAAAAAGCTGTGTTACTACCCAGAGGGGGGAACTACCTCCAAGCCAAGTGGAGCTTCTCGTACAATCAACTGGGCAGCTAAAAACCCACAAACAGCATCCAAAATAGGACGCATTTTAAAATCTGACTCTTTACTTTGGAAGAGTTAGTGGGCCATGAACATTACATAGATCATCTGAAGGGAACTGTTTTTCTTAACAGGACAGGCTCCTTAGCTGGTGCACAAAACCTGCCAGAGTCCTTTATTTATCTCAGCTTTGACAGAGCTTGCCTCCTGAAATGGTAAGTGTGTGATAGGAGATAACATTCCTGACAGAACTGCTCCTTGTCTGCATGAGTGTGTCCTGTTCCAGCAACTCTGGCAATTCCTGGAAGGCTTGAGAAGCTCCTCTGGAGAGAGGATCCGATCTCACTTCACCTCCACTATTACCTGGTTCCCATGGGCTCGATGGAATCCTGCCAAGGTTACTCCCTGGCACAACACGTCCAAGCTGAAGATGCAGGAGAGAACTGGGAATCTGAGAACAATGAATTCTTCCCAAAGGGAAGATACCTGTCTATTTTGCTAGAAGCTGTTTTTCAATAATCATGCAGTACCTCTAGACTTGCTTCTCTCAGCTTCCAATCTTAATATCTAGGTTGCATGTCATCTCTTGTCCAGTGTTTTGCACAGACTTAGCTGTGGCCTTGGGGAGTTATGGAAATTGAAATAAAGGAGTCTACTTTGAAACACATGCGAAAGGGGGAAGGAATTAATTCACTCTCAGGAAAATCTTCATTATGGATTTCCCAAAGCTTGTGGTTTTGTGGTAACGTGAAACACTCTACCTGTTTGTTTTCACTTGTCTTTTCCAAACACTTCAGTTACTTCTACCTCCACACAATTGCTGGTGAACACAGCTCTGTCAGATAAAACCACTCCTATAGAAACAGCAGGGTATTGCCTATGACCAAGTACTGAAAAGGAAGATGGGAACTTTTCCAGGGGAGTTTAAAAGTGATGCAGTGAGCTCTGAGTTTGAAATGTTGGAGGTCCTCATATTCCCTTGTCATTAATTTCTAAGAAATACCTTTGGGGTAAGGTTTCTGAAGTGTGCTATCAATTCAGCAAACATTATCACTGAGGTATAGAGAAGGCAGCAAACAAGATCCAACGGTATTTTTAGGCTTCTCATTTTTCATCTGTGTTCATGTCACACTGAGTTTCAGGGTTTTTCCTAGAAGTTTCACCCTCACCCACTTCAGTTCCATTAACTGCCTGTTTGTATTCCAACTCCACTTCTCATCCAAGGGCCTCAAAATGCTTTACAAGCACTAGCATACTAAAAGAAGCCTATTTTGGAAGTAGGTAAGTACTGTAGAGGCACTGCACAAGTCCAGACACAGATTAAATACCAGCAAGGCAATCTCACAACAGTCTGGTGGCAGTGCCAAAACCAGGCTCCAGAATGCACAATGCCAAGCACTTCACTCTCCACTTCACTTCAAGTCAAGAAAAACCACTTTGATGTAAGGAAGTGCCCAGCACTGTGTGCACAATTAAAAAGGAAATCTTGGTATCGAGGCTCATCGTTAGATGCTGCACACATTCAAACAGTAAGTCAATTAAGACATTCCATTTAAATCAGTGCAACTGATTTCTCCTGAAACCCTTTCCTTAATCCTCTCAGAAATTATTATCTAGCCACTGTTAACAATTTCTGCACTGCACAGCAACAGATACATAAACTACGTATATGGCAGCTCTAAACTGAGTGCAGAAGAGTGTTAAAACAGAATGGATTTTTTAAGGGTTAGTAAGAAGTTCAAAGTTTTAAATCTGGATTCATCTGCCCTTTTACATTTATCTTCTCTTTTAGGAAATTTCTCCAGGAAAGCCCTGGAAAGAGCCCAGCAGACCTGGGGCATTCTTGCCAGTGCTTGTTCACACAGCCTCACATCACCAACTGCAAACTGCACATTTCCTGGCAGGATGCCCTGGATTTGGATAAGCACATCCTCAAAGACAAAAGGGGCAGTGCAACGCCTCCTCTAACAGACAGAAGAACAAATTTATTTGAATTTAAATACTTAATTGTACCCTGGTCTGGGCTGGGATAGAGTTAATTTTCCTCCTAGTAGCTGGTGCCATGCTGAGTTTTGGGTTTGATGTGATATAACACTGGTGACACGCTGATGTTTTGGCTGTTGCTAAGCAGTGCTTAGCCTGAGTCAAGGACTTTGCAGCATCTCATGCTCTGCCACTGAGCAGGTGCACAAGAGGCTGGGAGAGAGCATGGCCAGGGCAGCTGACCCCAAATGGCCAAAGGGATATTCCACACATAGAACGTCATGGCCAGAACATAAACTGGGGGGAGTTGGCCAGGAGGGACTGATAGCTGCTCAGGGATCAGCTGGGAATCAGTCAGTGGGTGGTGAGCGAATTGCATTGTGCATCACTTGTTCTTTGGGGTTATTCCTCTCATTTTCACTACAATTATTATTATTGTTGTTGTTATTACTACTATCATATTTTACTTTGTTTTATTATCAAACTGTTCTTATCTCAACTGATGAGTTTTACTCTTTCTGATTCAGCTCCCCACCAGGGTTGGTGGGGCTGAGCGAGCGAGCAGCTGTGTGGTACTCAGTTGCCAGCTGGGGTGAAACCATGACAAGCAGTCATCAAATGTCAATGTTATTTTGGTACAACACCTCAGCTTTCTCTCTTACTGTCCTAGGGTACTCCCAAGCCCTCAGGAAGTTTGAATTACTCAGCTGTACTAAGAAGCCGTTACATCTTGAATTTTCTGATGTTTCCCATTTGATCCATAACACACTCTGCTAAATATAAAAGGCCTGAATTCAAAGGGGACAGTATGATAAGAAAAACAAAGTATTCATAAGCGAGATACCCAGTATCCATGCACAGCATTCAAAATGTGCCCAAATCTGTAGATAGCCCTCCTGAACTTCTTCTGTAATGCACATTTACCAATCATAACAGTAAATAGTAACTAAGCTTTCCAGAAGATGTGCTCTACTGAGTCAAAGCTCTTGGAGCTTGATATGGGAATTGGAAATGCTTATGCTGGACTTGATCAATAAAACTATCCTTAAACTGACAAGCAACCAACATTCTCAAGGCCTCTGCTACCATGTCAGGCTCAGTCCTCAAACCATCAGTCTAGAAATTCTTCCCAGCAAACTGGGGACCTAAACAGAGAAATGGGGAGATTAAGCTGGACAGACAGAAAAGTGTTTTATAAAAAAAATCCTCTGATGCAGAAGTACCCAGTAGAGTTACCAGAGAACCACTTCTAGTGTTGACCAAGTAGCTTTACAGCATTACTGAATTCAACAGCACATGAAAAAAAAAAATCAGTGAGATGGTGCCCTAAGCAATGAAGAGCAGAAAGCCCCCCTTGAACCATTATAATGTGTATAGGAACAGCTGACAGCTAAAATACTCGAGGGATTCTGAAACAGACACCTCAGAAACAAACATATGAAGGTGTGAGTCCTTCTCCACACATTCCACAACATCCAGCCAGAATTAAGTTCTCCGTTCTCAGATACTCTCAGTAAATGTGGAAGCTCGTTCTCTTCATGACAGTGAAAATCAGTAGGACAGACTATTGAATGAAAACTCACACATTTGTCTTATGGGTGTTGCAACGTTTTTTCCCCCCACTCCCCCCATTATTTTGGTTAAAACAGACTTCTAGAATTCCCAAAACAGACACTGACAAAACAGTTGCTTACAGCATCAGCACAGCAGAGCTTAGAAACAGCTGGCAATTGCATTGATATGACCTTTCTCTGGTTTTAGTGGAAGCAACCAGAAGTGAATATAACTAGCCAGTTTAAGATCAAGGTCATCTGTAATTTATATTTATGTCTTGGAAACAAATAGAAATTCGTCTAACTTACAGTATAAGTTATGTTTGAGAAATAGTGTTCCCCGTATGCAGATGCATGAAGTAGCAGCTTTATGTAATGAAGGTTAGGAGTTCACTACATGGTTTAACAATACAGAAAAGTTGTCTTCCTGACAGCAGAGGTATAGAATAATCCAGGAGCACAGCTATTTTTGACTCCTGGAAAGTGGCCAGTATTGTCACTGGTGGGTGGAGAAGAGAATCAGGGGAAAGGAGGTATTAGGTCACCTAATCCAAGCCTCAGGGAACACTGCTAAGCTCAATATTCCTTATTACATCTCTTCTGGCAGAAAAATCTTTACGTTTGTACAGAATTCACTTGTACTGCTGCCCAAATTGGGGGGGTTCCAGTACTAGAGATATAATCTAAGTCATGTAGGGATTTTAAGTCTGTGAATCACTCAGAAGCATTGGTAAGTCAGTAACCAATTACCAACCACTCTCCATTTTGCTGGTATCATCTAGGATATTGGAGCTCTCTCTGGTATTTTGATCAGCTCTATCATATGTTGCCTGGCCTCATTTCCATTCTCTGAAAGAAGCTGAGTGTGGGAAGGCTTAAGAGGATAAAATAACATTACTTTGCAGGCACAAATTTTGTTCTGGAAGCTATTCAAGGTATGGTGCCTCAAAGAACCACCTGGGATGAGGCACAGCCAGGCACTGGCAGGGAGAAAAAGGAAAAAAAAGAGAAAAGGCCACACTAGATCTCAAGATCATCATGACCTTGGGTAATGAGGTTTTCCACTTTTTGAGTGTTCTCTTTATTTTTGTTAAGTAACTTAGAAATTACTATTTAAGACTGATTGTCTAGTTATAATCCAAACAGTAACCCCTTTTATGTTGTTACAAAGAGAGCCTCTGCTATCTTTTCTACTACATAACACTTTGTATAGTTTATTCACTGTAGCATCTACTTCTTGCCACTTGTATGCAGCAACCCGCTGCAATCTCTCATCTCACCGCGAGGGATCAGACAGGTGATTCCCACCGTGCAAATCACACCAAGCCAAACCAAGGGTATTTCCCCCTGAAAGCAGTAGTGGAATCTTCACTGGCAAGTGCTTCAGGCACATGGCTCAAACCACAGAAGGCAGAGGCAGGGACTAGGAGGATGAAGAGCTGCCCGATGCAGGAGAAGGTTTGAGAAGAACTTGGGGTGCTGGTGGACAAGAAGCTCAACATGACCTGGCAATGTGCCCTCACAGCCCAAAAAGCCAAACGTGTGTCCTGAGCTGCATCCAGAGCACCATGGGCAGCAGGGGCAGGAGGGGATTCTGCCCCTCTGCTCAGCGCTGGTGAGACCCCACCTAAGTGCTGCATCCAGCCCTGGGGGCCCCAGTGTAAGAAGGACACGGAGCTGCTGGAGCAAGTCCAGAGGATGCCACAAAGATGATCACAGGGATGCAACATTTCTCCTGTGAGGAAAGGCTGAGAGAGTTGGGGTTGTTCAGCCTGGAGAAGAGAAGTCTCTGTGGAGACCTTAGAGCAGCCTGTCAGTACCTAAAGGGGACTTTTTACAAGGGCATGGATTGATAAGAATGGAGAATGGCTTGAAACTGAAAGAGGGCAGGTTTAGATTTGATACCAAGAAGAAAATCTTTACTGTGAGGGTGATGAAGCACTGAAACAGATTGCTCAAAGATGCAGATGCCCCATCCCTGGAGGTGTTCAAGGTCAGGCTGGACAGGAATTTGAGCCATATGGTCCAGTGAAAAGTATCCCTGTCAAGGGCAAGGGGTTGAAACTGAATGATTTTTAAGGTCCCTTCCAACCAAAACTGTTCTATGATTCATTCTATGAATTTTTCAGTACAACTTTCACTTATTTTTTACAGAAACTGGTACTTCTAGCTCCACCTGGGTTAATGGACAATATTTTGATCGTTAAAGAACAACCCATCAGAAACATGAAATTTTATCATGCATAATAAAAATGTGGAATGCAATGTTTTCAGGTTCCTGTCCCATTTGTGATCAGACTCAAAACACCACCTGTGAACAGCTATCTTCTTTCAACTACTGAGCTAATAACCACTATATCTCTTCTGTGGCAACATCCTACAGATTTCCATAACCACTGGATCTCAGAATACATTTAGATACTAAGCATGTCTTTACCTCATTTCCACCATTTATGTCAAGATTATTGGGTACTGCAAATGGATCAGGCTGAAATCTTGGGCTGGCAGTTACAGGAAAATACAGTGGGGAATACTTGCCTTAAGTAAAAGACCCACGTACTCCAAAAAGTTTCAGCATCCACTACCTCATTCTGTTGCATACTTTTCTATTATCTACATTTACACCACATGCTCTTGTGTAACTTGTAAAGCAGCTGAATATTCCAAGCAATCCAGAGCTTCACACCTTAGTGGAATTTTTTCCTAAAACTAGGGAAAATCTTGTAATTATATATGTAGCTAGTTATATTAAAAATCTGGCAGAGTTCCAGAAAGAAAGCTTCCAAAAGACTTATTACTGATTAAAAATAATTTGCACATCACTTCTGACATGTTTTCACATCAGCCTGAAAGTATTCGAAACATCTCTTGGGTAAAAAATTTCTATTTTTAAACACTTCTACCCTCAAGCCATCAGATAAATGTCTGTAACAGCAGAAAGGAGGATTATGAAATTTTCCTAAAAAAGCAAACAGGGCCTTCTGGGATGACAGCAAACATAAGAAATGTCAGACTAAACATACATTTTTGAGAGAAGATGTAAGCAACCAAACAGAGCACAGCGGTGCCATCTCATCCTTAAAGACCATCTGCCCAGTTTTGTTTGGAAAGCCCAAGCTAAACTCCACATAGTCAGGATCAGCTCAGCAACTAATTCACCTTCCTCCACAAATACACTTCAAAGAAGCAGGAGAATAGCTTTGATGTTGAGTCTGGATTATTTATTCCTTCCCTTGAGATTATTTCTATTTGCTTTGGTTTTGTGGCTTTTTGTTTTGTTGTTTTTGGTTTGGCTGTTGTTTTGTTGGGGTTCTTTTTTTTTTGGTTGGTTAGTTTTTTAATTTGGTTTTCTCTCCTTATTTTTTGCATTTGAAGATACATCGCCAACCACATAATATGTTACTACTTAATATGTTATGCTGCTGATCACAAGCAGGTGGTAAAACTAACTCCATTGTTTTAACTTGTGTAGAAGCAAACAGACATTTATTCACTCATTATTTTAGAAGTACCTCCTTCCACTTTTTCACCACTGTTACAGAAGTCATGACACTAGAGAAGAACCACAGGCACAGAGACAGAAAGTGTGAACTATCTGTGTGGATTTAAAGGAGAATTGAGGTGAGGATTGTCCCTCCTCCCACTGATGCACTCGGTTACTCCAAGTTTTAGCTGAAAAACATGGTTTCCTATACAGGTACAGCAACAAAGTCTGATTTCTACTCTGATGGGAATGATCTCTGGAAATGCATCTCCCTTCATCCTTTTTTTTTTTTTTTTGTTCTTCTGAATTCATGAAGCAAACATTTGACTTCTGGAGAGCATCTCTGCAGCTGCAGAGTTAGCAGCTTTCCTGATACAGAGCAGTGGAGGCTGTTTGAGTGGTACATCAAAATGACATTTCTAGTTCATGCACCAGCACATGAAGTTTTACACTGAATGCTGATGGCTCCTCCTCAGAACTGAAGGCTTAACCTCAAAACTGGCACTGCTTAACACAGTAATGAAAAATTAAAGGCAATTTCAAAGGCATAAAGCAATTACCTTCCTCCAAAGAGGAAATTCTACATATAACAGAACTGGTTTGTGGTAGTAGTTCTGTGGCTACCATTTAAATATAACTACTCTGGCCAAATATAATTCACAATTTAACTTCCAGAATTCATCTGCTATTACAAGCTTTTAGCTGCTAATGGTGCAGTAGGAAGCATAGGAAGCACGTGAGGAAACAATAGAGAACAAGCCCCTAATGTGGACTAACCCAATGTATTTTTAAGAACAGGAAAATGCAGCTCAGAACTATGATCCAGGTCTGTTTGTCATGGGGAGAACATCACAGAATAGGCTCTTAATGGTCTTGAGGAAGGCAGGTCTGCTGCTCGTGTGCAGCCTCCTCAGAAAAGACAACAGTGCAGCTAGAACACGAGACACAAGACTTGGCTACAAAGCTTAGTATTTACTCATTTTCTGTCTTCTCATCACACCGAAACATCCCACCACCGCAGCAGATCTAGAGCAAGAGGAGGAACCAAAGCCTGCCAAGACTCTTACCTGTCACACTACATGTCCCTGTTCCCCCGTGGGTGTGACTGCCTTGCTCACAGTGTGACAAAGACCTCTGGCCTGCAGCAAGGCACACAAAACCACCTCCTAAAGACACCAAAATCTGTGAGAGCACATCTATCCAAAGGCAGCTTTGCCAAAGCAGCAGAATATCTAGCAAGGAGGTCCTCACAGCAAAGTCATGCTGTCTGTGCAACGTGTGCCCTGCGCGCCGAGCAAACCACAACACAACAGCAAAATTGGAAAAAACCACCACGATCCAGAAAGAGCCTGAAAAGTTGTACTCTGCAGTGACAAATGGCACACGCCATGGAGCTCCCCAAATGGCTCTTGTATTTGAGCTTGCTATTCATCCCACGGTCCCCCAGTTCTGTATCCCCTGCAGCATCCCTCACCTGGAACCAGTGGAGGGACAAAGGGCAGGACAAAGAAAAACTCAGAAAGCTGAAGTTTGTTTGGCATTTATTCCCTTGAACATTTCACACAGTTGAACAAAAAAAAAAAATCTCAATTTCACAGCAACAGGGAAATCACGTGTTACATAATTCAGAGACACACACACCCAAAACAAAAACAGGTTAAAAACAACTGCATAAATCAAAGTCTTCAAAGGGACTATACAGCGGAGACATGAAGCCTTTCTGAGCACTAAATCATCTCACTTGAACATTATCTGTCGCTGAACTTATTTTATGCACAGTCCCTCCTTTACTCTGAGGGAAACAATCTCAAAATAGTATTACTCAGATTCCATTTTTCAAAAAAACAGACATTTTCATTTCGCAATTAAAAAAAAAATCGAACTACTTCACACAAACTTAGCACTATTTTTCTAAGACACAGAAACATTCAATGAAGCTCTTAAAGTGCCCAGAAAAATTCATATCAGCCTTCAGAATATACACATACAAACAACAAATATTCCAGTGGCACAAGTCTACAGGTCTGAAAGCCAGAGAGAGGAGGAGTTGGGAGCCCAGTTACTCCCAAGAAAAAGTGTTCTTAGCAGGATCCAGCCATGAGCACAAACTCAGCACACTTATTTCGTATATATCAATCTCAATCCTCAAAATGTTTTTCAGGATTTTCCAGTGAAACTCCAGCTGCATCTCCTACTCTTAAGAACAAATAACCTTCCCATCACGCCTTTTCCTTTCCAAATTTTCTGGGCTTCAAATTGCTGATCCTTTAGCATTCTCCTTTCCTTGATGCCAAAGCCACCCAAATCCTGATAAGAACACTGAGAAGGAACACGATGGACTGGGAACAGTCAAGCACTTATCCTAACAGATTCCTGGCTTGTTACTGAGGGATGATTCACTGGGCACTGAACCCTGGTTCTAATCGGGCAACCCGTACACTCTCCTCAGCTTCCAAAAACACTGGGTCTGGCTCTTAAGTTTGTGTTTTAAGTGTTCCAGAGAGAAATCAATCTTCCATCAGATCTCTCTGCAGTTGTATGATACCCCAGAAAAGGGTTCAGCATCATGTGCCATGTCCTGATAAACACACCACCACGGCTCCTCCAAACAGAACAGACAATATTCAAGGCACGCTAGTAGAGGAAATAGCTTTCATCCCAATTTGGTGGTGCATCCTGAAATAGGAATGTTTTCCTTTTTTCGTTTTTATTTTGGGCAGGGAAAAGAGTGGGATATGTTTGTAAATGCTCAGTGGTTTAAAATGAAGGCACCTCAAACAATGTCATGTCACATGACATTTGTTTGCTGTTATCTTCTGAAATTTAATGTTTAAACCAGACCAAATTAAAACAAGAACAAAACCCAAAGGTGAATAATAATGAAAAGAAGTGACCGAGTAGAGGATTTCATGAAGATGTTTGTTTGCACAGCAAACAGTATTGCTTTGAGCTAAATCATTTCCACAAGTAAGGCATGTTCAATGTGGTAAGGCAGAACAGTGAAGAGGCAATGCTTCTGAACAACAGAGGCAATGTTTATGAACAAGAAGCTTATTCCTAAACAGAAATATATATTTGTATTTTTTCAGACACAAAAGTTGAATTGTGCACAAATAATGCTGGATGCATTCAAAAATATTCCTTATACTTGTAGAGACACTTAGGATCCTTTTGCAAATGTGGCTCAGATAATTTACTTGAAAATTTAATTTACTTTACATGCCATTTAGAGGAAATAGCCACTCTTTCCTAGCTCTCCAAGTCAGCAAAAGAACTTCCTCACGTATATTGCTTGCTATACACAACAGTACTTGTTTAGGGGTCTACTGTTAAGGGCTTTGCTTCTGAATATTTCCCCCTGAAAACACTTAAGGCACATCCACAGCAGGATTTTAACTTCTCAGATTGCACATCTAAACCCTATACACTTCGTTTTTATGTGATATTAAAGCAAAAGTCCTAATACCTCTACTTTGTATTGCATTTTTCATTATTTCATACTGTCGCTTATATTTGATTTCTTAATCTTTCACAGGTCAATTAACTACACCAAAAGATCTCATGACTTGCCTTTTATTGCTGTACAAGTATGAGTTTCCCTAGGCAGTCTTTCCTTTATGAACTTCCTATTGCTGACAGGGACAGAAATTCATTGTTGTGAAAACATGAGCCTGAAATGGGAAATATTTTACAACCAAACATTGCTGCCTAACACCACCTCAAGTAGCATATAATAAACTGATAAGGGTAAAGACTGTTCCAAGTCCATCTGTCAAGAAAGAGCTGAAAATTCGGAAATATATTCTTACAGACCTTTAGAACAAACAGAAGAACAGCATTTGCATTAAAAGCACATTAAAACCATATAAAGTACTGTAAATAATATTCAAAAAAAAATTCCAAGACACAGCAGTTACAGATTATCAAAGGGAGAGACAGTTGAAAAGCAAAAGTTTTTTTTTGGTTTTTTTTTCTTGGCAATAGCAGCATTTTGGCACAAAGGCAAATGCAGAAGATAGAGAAAAACAGGCAGACAAGGTACAGAGAAAATTACAGGATCTACAACAAGCATGCCACAGTTCAGCAGGACCAAAAGCACAGTCAGAGCTGTCCCCAACTTCCCTTTCCCAGACAGAATGGCAGCCACTGCTCCAAAGCTTGTTGCCACTTCCCACACCCAAGGGTTCCAGCTTGGCCATCACCTCCCAGGGAGCCTGCCCTGAGAGCACCAGGGCAGCAGGTGGCTGGGCAGGGCACCAGGCTGGATCTCTGCAAATCCCTCACCAAAAGGGGGATTCCAGCTGAGTGCTGAGCACGGGCTGTGCCCTGCACCCATCGCTCTACGAGGGACAGACAGGACCCCCGAAATGCCAGCCAGGACTGTGGCCACCCAGGGAGAGATTGATGCCTTTGGCAAAGTTAATACATGCCAGGCAGGTTAGTGACACAGCACAAGAAAGGGTTTGTTGTGACCAGCCTCGCCTCACCTGACTAAACCTGCTGAAGGCTGTTTTGTGGTTGGATGGATTTTAAGCATTAAGCTGGCTAAAAAAGTTTTGGTGGTATAGCAAAGGGGGCAGTGAATGTAGGGAGAAAACCCATGCAATTTACATCCATCTGGGATTTCATGATAACTAAAAAGTAGGCTTTGCATGAGTCACCATAAAGCTCCCTGAAACAAGCACTTTTGGTAACTCAGGGCTGAATTTAACACTCAGGTATAAAATTCTTAAATGGCTGGCTTTTTACATATTCCACAATGGATGTTGCTGCTGTACACCTTCCCTTTGCCTTCTCAGCTATCTTTACATCTCCATCAAATATCAAACCTGAGCATGTTACACACTTCTCTGCTTTTAATTAATCCTTTTAGGGGCAACTTACACTCAACACCAAGACCTACCTCATTATTGAGGATTAGCTCAGACCTCAGGGCCTGAAATTGCTATTGCCAAATTCCATTTGGTGGCCCTTGCCTTAAAGGAAGTAAAACACTTTCAGATGTATGACCTGTACTAGGTGAGTGACCAGATGGGCAAAGTGGAGGCTCGGAAACAGAGCTCTGCCTCTGTCTCCATCTCAGACAGGTTTTTCTCAAGGTATTTGTCTAGTCTGCAGTGAAAGCTTGCAAGAAAGCATTTACACAGTTTAAATTCAGCAGTTACACTGAGATGTAATCTTACAGACTTCTTTTGATTATTCAGGAATAATATCCTGTTCTTCCACTGTATAGGTAAACTTGGTAATTCAAAAAGGTTCATTTTGTTTTTTCAAACCACAAATAGCTGTAAAACCTATCACAGGTTTCCTGAGCTACCCACCTAGCAAGAACAGGAGCTGAAGGTAGGTACCTACAGGACATGACTGCTACTCTAACAGAGAACTGACCTGCCTTTAATGCCCCTGTGCCATGTTTGTAAAGTACATTCCCTTTAGCTTCCTCCTGCTTCTTAACCATTGCCAAGTCAGTAGCTCCAAGATATGCTTAAATCACACTGCACAAAGAAGATTAAATTCAGCCACTAATGGTGTTTCTTTAGCTCAACAGAGGCACTGCTCACCTCTCCTACCACTACGTGCACTCCTGCCATGCACACACAAGAATGCACCACAACTCAGTGCCTGAAAAGAGGACCCAGCTAAGCTGAGGATGTCCTGATGCCCTTTGGGCACTGCAAGGGGCAAAGCTTTCTAAGTTCCAAAAGCTCTAAACATCATGCTACAGTTACACACTGCTTTAAACAAGCAGAAAGCAAACAGAAGGAGCCCTAGATGTCCAGTTTTGCCATTAGACAAAATGGTGTCTGTTCCATCTTACTCCTCTGGAAGTACTACAGTGCTGCTACAGGATTGTGCCAACACTGCAGAAGGACACATCTGATTTATAGCTGACTTCTGTCTGATCTATAGAAGTTTATCACAAACTGTGTCCTATTGTTTGCTCTACTTAGTGATCATTTAGGTGCTACTTGCTGAATGTTCCTTTGTAAAAGCAATTCAATTTGATTTGTTGGAAGGATTAAATCAAAGGAGATTTTGTGCCAGCAGTTGCTGTGATAAACTAACTGATAAACGTAATTAAAATCTCCTCCTTCCAATTCTCATCACCTACAGCTTCACTCCATAAAGTACCTCATTCTCACATCAGCTGACCTGTGCATCAATAAATAGTTTTTCTATTCATCTTTAAGAATATGCTCCAAGCTACAAAAAATAAAGCTTTTTCACTTTCAGAGAAAGCAATTTTAAATCTATCCAGTTATGCAAAAAATGCTGTAGTTAACACATCTGTCCGTAGCATTTTGCAAATATCATGCTTCCCTACCTTTTTCCCTTTTCTCACTTGTACCATGTGGAAGTTACACACACACAAAAGAGGAAATCTTGAAAGTAACTACACTCCAAGAATCACACTGAGAATAAATACTGCACACACTAAGAATAAATTTCTGTCAGATTGCATTCAGTTACAATCTTAGAAACACTTGTAGAATAACATAAAGTCAAAGAACACCACGATTTTTACTTGTTCCTGTGTTGTCAAGGTCTCCTCAACTGGCACTATGAAAACATTCTTTTCTCAAAGTATTGCTCTAAGCACGTCCTCTTTCTAAAAAGAGCTGATTTAGTCTATCCAGAGTCTAGAACAAGTACTAGAAGTTAACATTTCTTCCTTTTTCTGACATCACAAAATGAGCACTCGGGGGCTGGGCAAACGAGCATTTGTGGCACAGACACTTCTCTCATGTTAGAAGGAATTAGAATTTCAAGTTAAAGGGGAAAACTACGTCACAGTAAGACACACGCATTCACCACCCCACTCCCAAAGCCACGGCCAGGAGCAGCACAGATGCTGGCAGAGGGAAGAGCACCACGACCTGCCAGCACCACGAAATTCAAGGGGTTTAAGGAATCCAATCCCATTAGCTGTCAGACGCCCAGAATTCCAAAGGAGACACAATCCAAAGCTAATGGGATCTTTCCCATTCAAGTACCAGAATAATGAAGAGAAGCTTGGGAGAACGAGAAACCACACCCAGAATTCAGGAAAACACAGAAATCCAGTTTGTGAGCTATTCCAGTGCTTCAGAAAATCTTTTAGTTCTACTAACATTGAGCTGCATACATTACAGGGCTCTTTATCTGGGCCAACTCAGAGGAGACCCTCAACTGAGCATCTGTGTTTTCCTGAAATTCTTTCAAATAACGTCCTTGAAAGAACTGAGAACATCTAGGCCCCAAAGCCACAGTGCAAAATAATATATTGAGATTTCCACGTAACACACAAAATTCACATGGCACCGCAAAAAACCAAACGAGTTACACAGCTCCAAGTCGGGTCACATTAATCCTTACTGCTCAGCAGGCTGCCCACAGAATTCCCCTAGGATCTGCCCGAGAACTTCTGACTGCACATAGAGAAAGGGAACCCCAAATGCCAGCAGCTGACACATGAAAAAGGAGTCCAGAGGGTTCTGGGCTACGTGGTGCCCAATGGAGGAGACTGTGCTGTGCAGGCGCTGGCTCACCACCCTAACTCTGCCCACGAGGCCGAGCGAGTACTGCATCACCCTGCTAAAGAAGGAAGCGGAGCTACCTGGGGCCCTCTCTGCTGAGGCGGGGATGCTGTTGGCCCGTCCGTTCCCATCGCTGGCCATGGCGTCCTGCAGAGGTCCCTTGGTGTCCTGGAAGAATGTGGGGCAAGTTAAATTCATGTTCAAGTTGAAATTGTTGGATGTACTGAATGTGCTGAGCTAGGAAGGCATCCAGCTTGCAACTCAGATACCCCGTAACCATCACATAAGGCAAGGGTGGAAAAACAAGCACGTTCCTTCTCAAGTTGAGGCTTTATTAAAGCTCTGAAAAACAAACTGGATATCCAAGAGAGTCAAAGCAGTAACATCCCTGAAGTCTGCTCCTCTGGGAAATTAAACAGGTACCATTTCTAGTCCTTAGTTTTGGCAGGAAGTGTGGCACGTATTGGGATGGATCCATTATCCTTCCAAAAAGGAGCACAGCTTCAGCTTGTACTAATAAAACCTGAGAATCAGGCAGAAGGACAGGTACCACTGCTAGCACAAAGGAAAATATAATTGAAGGGAGAAGGGCAGTTTGTAGCATGCAAGCTTAACAGAATTTAAGAAACCAGCATGTAGCTTGCTCAGTGTATGCAAAAATACTGAAAAGGGGCTTGAGGAGAAAAATTAGGTGCCTTGGATTAAAATGACAAAAGCTGAGGGACTTTTCTGTATTACACAGCATCTCTTCATCCTGTATTTACAGCACAAATGCTTCTATTATGATAGTATAGGAAAGGGAATAGTCTGTCTTTTCATGCAGGTTCCTGTTTACACACAGCAAACCTTCAGAAATGAAGGCACGGGATCTTCATAGCTTATGCAAGTGGGGAAACTTCATGTTTCAAAGGAAATGCAAACAGTTCGTTTCATCTGAAGTAAAACCATGGAGAAACAAAGCAAAACCAGAACTGGTAACATTATTCACTTAGTCTCAGCATAGACTGAGAAAGCATTTCAGCTGACAAGAAAAACAAATCAAAATTCTGGTTTGAATGGGATAGTACATTATTTTATAATAAGTACCATGAAGAGAGTAATATTAAGTAGAGGAATCACTTTTAAATAAAATTTGGTTGAACTGCAAGCTTTCATTAAAGCAGCTAAATGGACTCTGAATTTTTCTCCTTTCTGAAAAAAACCCGAACCATCACACATACTTTCTCAATGCTAAGAATCAAGATCTATTAACACAGCATGTTAGATGAAAAGAATGAGTTACCTTTCCTGACAGAGGACCCACTGCTGGCCTCTTCCTCTGAGCATAACCAGAGACTCGGTAGCAGTAGTGAGGTTTACAGTAGAATTTACCTGCAGACAAAACACAAGTGATGGTCAGCAACAGGAACACAGGAATTTGGCACAACAGAAATGTCCATCTCACTGCAACTTATTTTCTGCTGCCACTCCCGTTGCTCCCTGTAATTTCTTCACTATCTGCAGAGGCAAACACTGGCTGAAGTTCTAGCTCCAGCCCTCTCTCTCCCCTTGTAACTAGCCTCCTTTCCATTGGGTGCCTGACAGCCATTTAGTTGAAAATCCGATCAAACGGCAAAGCAAAGCTGTGAGGCTTGTGTGGTATCACATGCTAACAATGCGGCAGTGTGTGAGGAACAAAGAAATTGTCACATGGAAAGCTGGCAGAAGCACTTTTGGAAAAAGCAAGAATGAATACAACCAGCAGAGGAGAGTGGGAGAGGACAGTGTTAACTCCCAAAGAGCCATCTCTCAAAACGCACAGTGGCTACTTGTAGAAAGGACAATGATTCATTTTCACAAATAAGACCTTTTGTGATCCTACTGGTTTTACCAACACCCCAGAAGTCTAGAGAGGTTTTTCACTGGTATCTGAGCACTGTCAGGAAGATAAAGCAGCACCAGCAATACCATAATACAAATACTACTGGTACTAATGAAAGCAGCAAACTGATGCCTCAGATTTATCTTGCACTGTACCTTTGTCAGTGTGTCCTGCTTGGCACATGCAGCCCATAGCACCCTCCACTGCTATCCCATTCCTAGAGCTTAGCTAACACATTCCCAACATACATTCTGACCTCTGCCTCTTCCTCTAGTTTCTCTGTGCTGGTATTTGCACAATGTTTTATGATGGAAAAGTGACAAACATCTTCCTAGAAATCTTTCCATTAATAAGCATTTCTTAATATTTGCTCTTGCCAAAACCTGCTTTTTGAGATTGTCTGAAATGAGCAGCAACTGAAAAGCTCTTACATAAAAATCCTCAGATTTTGAAGCCTAAAACCAGACACTGACTGCAGAAGGCTGCAAAATGCTCATCAGCTGAAACAGCTAGATGAACATCAACAATGCGTGTATAGCTTTGGTTTTCTTTCCTCTCAAAGAAAACTGAGAATGAAATATAAGCCACATTTTCACAACAATTACATTAGATAGGATAACACAGATTTCTGTTTAGCCATATCTGCTTCATATACTCACACAAATGTAATATTTCAGAATCAATGTTATAAGCCTGCTGAAACTCCAAGCTTTGTGTTTGTTTCACTGAGAACTATCTGGCCATAATTGCACACACAAGCTTGCTCACAGAGGGGATCACTAAAAATCTGTTTCAGCCCATACAGCTGACAGAGGAGCTCAGTCTGTTCCTGCTTAACATACATCAGCTATTCAGCTACTTGTGAACGCCCAAAATAACAGCAGTGCTCAAAAAATGCTTTTCCCCAACTTTGATTTCTGACAAAGATGTCACTTTTACATGTTGATTTCCAAATTACCACTGGCCCCTTTAAACTTGCGTGCCAAGTGTGCTGACCTTCCAGACAAGCAATAAAGGGGTTTCTATTCCTCCCTGGGAGCCTGGTTTGATGACTCCAAGCTTCCTCAACTCCTCACAACCCAGCAAGTCCATTACTTAAAGTCATTATATAATGCACCATGGATGTTAGTTCTCTTTGCCCCTTAACCCAGATGGTGTTTCCACAGCCATTTTTCCACCCAGTATACATGAAAAGATTCTTCCTAGCTACACACAGTGGATGCCTATCAATTTCAGTCTGCAGCAGAATATCTTAGAGTGTCATC
This sequence comes from Platysteira castanea, assembly GCA_013397175.1. Taxonomy (NCBI): domain Eukaryota; kingdom Metazoa; phylum Chordata; class Aves; order Passeriformes; genus Platysteira; species Platysteira castanea. Next base: position 153,372 of record VYXC01010095.1, read on the forward strand.
CTGTGATATCAATGTAAAATTTTACTTTATCTTTGCCTCAATCAGTGGGGGAAACTACCGGTACTAACACTTTTTTCCTGTTATTTTGTTTTCTATGCAATCCTGTCTGAAATAGAATCCTTTGCACCTAACTTGTCACTAGTTTCACACCATTTTGCACTTACTTTTCTGCTGAGATTGGATTAAAGAGAGGCAGCTGTGGAAGGAAATAAATGCATACCTGCTGATGTGAATCAACATTTACCTGAAATATTTTCTCATGCATTTTCTTCAGAGACTGTGATGTTTCTGTCAATCACTGCTCAAGCAAAGATTGCAATACATAGCTACTCTTAGAAGGAAATCACTTTTCACAAGTGATGGATGATCTTAAATTAATACTTTCAATATTGCACAATTTGTTGATAAACTGAGTTTCAGCAGCTGCCATTATTGTCTGGTTTCTCAGGCTTGTAGGGTATATCTGAAGTTTCCCTTAACTCTTAGCATGTTAGATGCTGTCAATTGAGGCATCAGCAAGTTTTGTGATCATATTCTTTCCTCCTTAGTCAATCAGATACAGAAAATGAGTCATTACTGAATCTTCAGTAACTACTGCAACAATACTAACACTGACTTACCTCTACTCAACTTTAATGTTCCATTTTTTCTATATAAACAGAATTTATCTTGTAATGACTTATTATCACAGCCCCTGATTATGAAGTTCCTAGTTTATTCCATCTAAAATAAACATATAGAGTTGGACAGCTGTGGTACCTTCAAGAAGAACAAGCTGAACACATTTCTCTCCAACCTGTAATTTTCTCTTAAGTGGTATTAAACACTCGGGAGTTTTATTTAAATACTGTCAAATGAGGAGAGTAGAAGGTCTAGCCCTCAAACTCAGCCTGTAAAGCTTTTTAAAACCTCCAGCTATTATTTGTTTCCCTGCATTCTAGCAGCTGTTACGATGTTATATTAAATCCTATGAGCTCGGCTACTTTGCTGCCGTGAAGTTCCGACAGCTTGAGAGATGCTGTCCTGGGAATGGAAGTTACCCTCTTCCCTAACTCACCAAATAATTTTTGAGTAACAAAAGAGCTTCCAGGAGAGTGAAGAGACTTGTGAGCAGAAGGCTGCTTCCCTTACCGTCCTCGATGTCGTAGGCGTAGGACGACAGGCGCAGGGTGGTGGCGCAGTACTCGCACTTGAAGCAGCTGCGGTGGAAGAACTTGCCCTCAGCACTGAGCCTCTCCATCACATAGACCCGCTTGCGGCAGAAGTAACACACATCGCTGCCTCCCAGGTTCTGGGGGAACTCCTTCTTGAGCGAGCCCTGGGCAGAAACAAGGATGGCTGAGTTGGTGCATGTCCAGCCTCATCACTGAGGTCGCACGGTCACGTTTTCTCTTTTTTTGCGTGGATACGGGAGCACCTGGATGCTGCTGCAGGTCTCTCACACGTGGATGCTGCAGTTCTCGGGCACAGCTCACGGTTTTAACCAGGACACCAAAAACTAACCTTGTTGTCCAGGAAAAAGGGTCCTAGAATGCCATGCCTATGTATATCAGGAATAAAGCTAGTTCTGGGTAGATGAGTGGACACCAGTACTATTAATGATGACCCTGAAATCAGTGTCTTAAGGAGGCACATGAACAAAGGCAAAACCATTAGAAAGCCCTCAAACAGCAATTCTTAGACCTACGTTATCAAAACCAGTGTCTCCTCCAAAAAGCAGCAGTGCAGAAGTGTTATGAACTGTTTCTCAATTAATTATGCACAGTCTTCAGACGCTGGCATTAGATTAAAACATTTGGCAAAGAAAACGAGGACAAGAGTGAGGGTGGATGGAGAAAGGGAAACAAAAAAATGTCTCACAAAGCTACGACAGGTTCCATCAGTGGTGTGACAACTGGACACTCACAAAACTTCAGATCTACACGACATCTAATCACAAACACGCGTCATCTCCGGCACATCGTCTTACCAGTTCCTTCTTGTCTAGAAGGGTTTTGGGCTGCTCTTTCCTTTGAAGCTGATTGGCTATCTGCTCAGCCAATGAGCTCACTCCGCCTGTGTACATCTTTATATACTTCTACCAGATGGGTTGAATAAAACAAGAGTGAGGTGAGGAAAGAAAAAAAGAATCAAATTAAAAAAAATAACTCGAATGATGATAGGTTAGGTGGTGAAAAGGTGCAGAGAGGTCAAATCATGCCAAGACAGTGGACAATATGAAGTGACAAGTAGTAATAGCAAAGCCAGTGTCATCAGAAATCACCAGTACAGTCCAGGATCACCTGTAGGAATGGAGAGGAAGGCTTGCATTTTGCATTTTTTAAGTGTTCCAGAAATACTATGATGGGTGAAGGGAGCAGATCTTGTTTTCACCTGTGGGGTATTTTGCCCCTGGAAACTTGAGTATAGACACTTCTAAAAGATGAGGCTAAATACAGGTTAAGATTTTAGGTTCCAGGTCAAATTGACATCAGAAACAAAGATCTTTTAGAAGACATGTTATGAAGTCTAATGCAACATGCTGATTACAGCAGTGTATTTGTACACTTTGCATCTGGAAAGAATTAATTTACAGAGCATCCACCGAGCAGGGAGAAGTCCTTAACTAAAGGACTCACAGTGAGTCAAAAATATTAATTTTTCCAGTGCTAAAAATATGCAGTTTTATATGGAAAAAGATGGAAGAGCCTCATCCAGTGCATTAAAGCCATACCTGCACACATCTGGAACATATATTTGTTCAACCCTGAACATGGCTTTACGACTTGGCTTCTCTCCATCACGGGCACAGACCGACTCCACAACTCTGGATATCTAAAAAACCCTCTAGTATTTTCAGCAGTCTAGGCAAGTTGGCTGTTACCTCAGATGGTACCAAACGAGTGTCTGCAAGCCAAGTTCAATCACTGCGGGAGCGGAGGAAGTGTTTCTCGCAGGAAACACAACCGTTGGCAACAATTACATGGTTAAGAAAATGAGGTGGTTACACCCGTGTTAGCTCCATCACACTGCAAACGCCACGGATTTCACTCGGAGCAGCAAAGAGCACGCCAAGCAACTTCCCTTTTCCAGACTAAGCAGCATTAGGAACGTTCCTAGCTGGAGCCTTAGCTAATACAGGATCAGAGAGCCACTCAGCTTCTACCAAGTGTGAAATGCCAAGGATAACAAAAGGAAAGGAGCCCAGTTGTATCTTAAAACCCCCTTTACTTTATAGCAGAACTTGCTTGAAGCACAGTAGTTATTTCCCACAACTAATAACTAATTTAATGTGTGGTTATTAGCCTTTTAGCAATGTTTAAAATCTTTACAAGTTCAGACATGAGAACAGCAGGAAGCATCACAAAAACTGAAATTCACCAGAGAATGGGTACTTCTTTGGGGAAAAAGATTATGAAAATGGAGTGCTCAGCCAGAGATTACTGCTGCTGTCACTGCAGTCCTAATTCCTTAAGCTCCTTGTCACTGCAGTAATGAGGGTTTATTTCTACCAAGAATTTGTACCTGTCTACTGATTCCATTCCAAGAGGCAGAGCACTTGCAGTATTTCTATATGCAACAAATAACAAATGATTTGTCTTTCAGAGTTTTCCAGGTTCCATGTGCGCACACATAGGTGCGGAGTTGCTTTTCAGTGAGATATATCTTGTCAAACATTACATTTTAAATGGTGCTCACTTCTAAAATTTTCTTCAGCACTGATTTTTAACTGGCACTTATAATAATTTGTCCAGGAGTTTTCCATTTCCTCTGAATGATCAGGGACTTCTGAGGCTTTTTAGGTTTTCTTAAAAGAGAGATCAAGGACTTCCATGGGAAAAGGTTCCTTATAACTGAACCAGGTTTCCCTTGATCAAGTTTTGATTTGAAACCTTCAACTGTAAAACCTTCAGGATGTTTTAAATTTCTACCAGCACATATGAAATTCCGTGCTCAAAAAATGAATATGTTAATATTAACTCACAGTACCTTGGACTATTTGGTGTAAGAAATTTACTTGCTGAATTTTTCACTTGGGGTTGTCTGTTTCTAATTTGTTTTGCTTTATGACTACATATCACATCTGGCCTAATTATGGGTATTAAGTGAAGCATTTTATCTTTCTTCCCATGGTCAAAAGTCTTCAAGACATACAATGTTCTGCAACATTTTCAAGAGCAGGCAAAGAATTCGCTCCAGCTTAGGTCAAATCAAGTTCCTGCTGTTTATGTAGGAAAACTGTAACTAGTTCAAATTCTCGGTGATTTTTCAAAAAGCCAAAGTACTTTTTACTTTATATTACCATATATGCACAAACGCATTCTGTTGTTTGGCCCAAAACTTCAACAAAAGCAACAAGCAAAACCAGAAAGCTTCACTGCAAAGCCAGAAGGACTATCAGTGCTCAAACCCCCTGGTTTGAGTGTGAAATGCACCACAAACTTCTCGTGTTAAAAACATTCCGTTTCAAACTGCTTTACTGGCTGCCAACAACCGAGCTGTGCCAGGCACAGGCTGCCTCTGGCTTCTCGTTTGTGCACGAATATGCACAGAGGTTCTGCAGGTGAAGCAGTGCCAGCCTGGCCGTGGCCCGTGGGGTGTCCTTGGCAAGCAAAGGCAGCTGAGTGCAGCTGGAAGGCTCAGGCGAGGGCTACCTGTCGGAGAGAGTCGGAGGAGGGTGAGGAAGGGCGATTGGAGGAGCGGAGGCTAAGGGAGAGCTCCCACTGGTCAACAAAGAATCGGCGAGACGGTTCCGTCTCAGGCTAAAACATAAAATAGACATCAACACAATTATACGTGTTCTCTTCTAAGAGAGAGAAGAGAGAATTTTAAAAAAAAAAGCCCCAACCCAGGCCTTTCTGGCTACTATCGAGAACAAATTTTTAAAGACTTACAGGAAAACTCAAGAGAAAAATACCCAGTGTATCTTTACTTTCTCCCTAGTGAGGCAGGGTAGTTATTCTCCATTTGCTCTTTATTAGGTTTTGCATTATTTAGGACCATTTGGAAGCAGTTACCTACTTCCACAGATGTCCAGCCTCCTGTAACCCAACCAACTAAGCCACTGGCAAAGACCCCAAATCAATTTCCTCTGCTCCTTCTGTATCTCCTATTGTTCTCTATTACTGGCCCAAGGCACTAAGATCATCTTTCAGGCCATGTGAGACTTCTTCTAGATTTTAACTCTATAAACCAAAAGTCTGCTCTCCTGGGGGATAGAAGAGAAAGAAGTAAGCTTGTATGTATCTCCAGTAATTAACAGGAAATTTCCAACCTAAAATTTACTGTAAGCAGATTAGAAACACTGAACCAAAAAAGAATGAATCAATATAAAATAATCTGCTGATCTGGACTATCAAATGGCAAAGAATAAATCACAGACTGAGAATCTGCATCCTACTGAAACTGGTTCCTCGCAAGAGGACCCGAAATTCGGTCTTCTAATACACCCTTGTCATTATCTCTATGGATGATTATGCCCATCTCCCAAGAAATACTTCATATAAATAGGAAAAAACCAAAACTTGGAAGTATCAGACAAACAGCACTGGCAGAAACTGTGCATTCCTATAAATTATAGTCTGGGAAAAAAAATGCACATTACAAATAATTGGCTTTCTTTGAAAAATAAATTATGGTTTTAGTTATAAAAAGGAAAACTAAATGTCATGTAACTGCATGACCCATGAAAATAGCTACTTGTAGCCACTTGGAATAGGCTAACCTCAAAATTAAATTTACTGAGCAAAATGCAAAAGAGCTTGGCTTTCACAATTTCCCCAATTTATGGAAATATAATTGTTCATACAAAAATTTTCTGCACATCAACTTTTAATCAAGTTTCTTTTCTGAAAATGTCTTACTTTGCTAAGCCTTCTCTCATTATTTTTCTTGTTTTCTTCCCTTAGATCCCACATCATAATCCATCACTGCTTGCAGTGTTCCAACATCTGTTTCCTCTTTCTCCTCTCTGCCCTACCCACTTTATGCTTTCCTCTACTTTGTGTTCTCAGTCTCTCCTCCTTTTCAATTCTGCACGATACAGAAGTTAGACAATTTCAAAAATAATTTCTATATTTGCCTCGCAATGCCATAATCTTCTACACCCTCAGAAGGAGCTTAATATTATCAGAGAGCACCACAAAAGGTAGGAGCAACATGTTTTGGTCTAGACCTTCATTTCTGTATCATCATTTCAACTGAGTAAGGAAATGCACACGAGCATTGGGGACCATGTTTGGGATATTAAGTCATGGCACCCATTAACGAAGAGGTGCCACTATGTTTAAAGTAGTCTTCTTACTCAGGCCTTCACAGCTTGTCCCCAAAATTTCAAATCTAGCCAAAGGTTCGCTCTTCCTTCTTGGAGAACGGCTTCTGTGATTTTAACCATCAGAAAAAGATGGCATCCCAAAAATACCCAGCAATGGGAAGTGACCTAGATGCCACAAAATTCTTTTTAGCAGGGCTTGCAAAAGTTATGCCCACCAGCAAAAGCTCTGGGACTGTTTATGCTGCAGCTCAAGAAGACAGCTTGATTTGGGATGGTTAACTCAAAACAGTGAGTTATGAAAAAAATCACTTCTGTAGAGGGTGCTTTCCAAAAAGCACTCTGCAGTTTGCCAAGCATTGCTGAAGATAACTGAAAATAGAGATAGGGGCGAGCAACCAAAGAAACCACAGTTCAAACTGGCATGCTCCCATGTCCCAAAGACAACAGACTGGAGAGAAAATTAAGCACAAAACCAAAACAACACCAAAGAGTACACCGGAATCAAAGACAATCTGCACAAACTGCCAGCTCTGCCTTTGGAAACAGCTACACAGGAAGTATGGACACAAGAGTAGTGCTACAGAGCCAGGAATTATGCTTGGAAAATGTGAATATTCTTGCTTCCAGAGGCAAGTAAAATTTGTGAGCAACTGACTGCTAAATGACCACTGTGAGATGACTTGCTGTAGAGCCCAGCTGGTTTTCAGCACTTACCCTGAAAAGTAAAGAGGCTGCTTTTTACTTCACTGTTTATATTTTGTTCTGAGGAACAGAAAGGGTTGCTCACCAAACAAGGAGACAGCTAAGAACTGGCAAGTTGAATAAAGACACTACACAAAACAGTCTTGACAGTTGTTTTAACCACGTGACTGCAGAGCAGCGATCATCATATTTTGGTGATTTTTCCTCTCTCTCTGACCCCAGATTTCCCCTGTACCCAGAATCCCACTGCTGCAGGACACCAGATAGGCAGGGCTGTAGTCACCTGATGCCTCAGTGCACGTCTGGACTCCAGGAGGGCAGCCAGCTGACATGCCCTTCGCTCAACATTCATGGGCACTTGGTCATGAGAAAATAAACGAGAAGATCTCTGCGAGACGAGGAAGGAGGCAGGAAGTGAACAAACCAGCACAAAAAGGAAGAGACACCAAAATGCCAGCCAAAAGGTATGACATTCACATGCACAACAGTAAAAAAAGCTCTCTTGTGAAGACAGGGGTTTTTTTCCCACAATATCCACTGTTCTAATGAAGTGCTACATTTTGACCCTCAAGGGCAAGAAAAAACAGCTGAATTAATTGTTATTCACAACTCTCCCTAGGACTGCTGCAGCCAAAATCAAACAAGCACGTAGCCTCTCTCTCTGGCATTACCATCAAAAAATAATTTTCAAATGTGGCTTTATCATGCACAAAGGAGCTCATTTGTCAGTTTATTTGCCCACAGCTCTCTGTTCTCAAGGAGTTCCTTTAAATATCTAGACCTGTACTTATTTGTTTCTTAGATTTTATGTACAGAAGCACATTTTAGGGTAATGTACTCCAGCTCTCATAAAGAATGAATTAATTTCTTGAAGATGGTGGTGATATGTGAAGTAAGTACTTTACATGCCAAAGACAGCATGTTTAATTAGCCTGTCTAAATAAAGCAAAGAACAGCAAAATCAAACCCTCACAGAAGCTGCCAGTTTTACTTAGGCAACTTCACTGTCCCACTTGCTCTTATTGCACTACCTACCATGTCACTACACAATATTTGACACCTTTGCTATTCTGGTCTTTCATATCAGTGTTCCTAAACTGTTTAGTGGTGCACTTGGTGACATGAAAAAAGACCTGGCAGGTGGCCTGCTGCGGAAGGCAGGAATATCACTGCACTATCACACAGCCTTCAGCTAATTTGTTTGTGGAGCACAAAAGTAAATGGACCAGGAACTACAAACATGTGCATTAAGAAATTTTAGGCTTCATCTGTCAAGAATGCTAGGGTGCTGCTCTGTATTGCTAATTGTCCTCCAATGCAAAACAGAAAATTGGGTTCACACCCAGTTTACAAGAAACACTTTTCCCATTCAGATGCATTAATAATACTCTCTACTTTCAAGCTGCTTTCCGTTCCACCTACTCCTTCCTACCAGATCATTTTCACTAAAACTGGGGCCTATTATAAAGCTGTGGGCTTCTGTGTCATTGCAGACACGCGTATTCATTTTCTACTGCCTGTCAGAAAACATTCGGCCCACAAGAGGCTTTTGTTAGAACACATTCTGGAAGTTGCAACAGTTTTATTGCTGGCTCCCATTTATGACTTAATTCATTCAAAGCCTGTACTGGAATGTCAATTAATTTGTCAATATGAATTTAAATCAACCGGTCCTTTTGAGTGCCTATCTTTTCTTTTCCCATGCTTCTGTATAATACTGAGCCATTCAGACAGACTGTTGAATATTTCATTGTTAAGAAGGCTTCAAAGTCTCTATACTAAATAATGCCTCATCATTTTTCCTTTTACTTTGGCCTGTAGGAGGCAAGATGGAATGCCAGTTGCTTAACCATCCAGAAAGCAAGCAGTGAACACAATGCAACCATGTTCGCATGAATTAGCACAAAACATAACTCTTCTTGTTCTGCTGCAGCCACAGCATACTTCACTGAAGAGGTGTAAGAGAAAACGAAGAATGAGAAGAGCTCAAGTGCTAGCCCTAGGGCAAAATAAAAGCTTATAGCAAACTGCTGATGAAGGCTTGTTATGCATTTACGTGGCTCTCACACAGAAAGGATCACTCCTGATTGACTCTCAGAAGTTCCAGCGTGTCAACAGCAGCATTAGGGTAAGTGTCATCACCACCCCCTGTATTTGCCCTCTGGATTGCACACATCCACCACAGCTTTGTGTCGTCAGCACCCATGCCATTTGTTCATGCTCTTTACCCTTTCCTGTCTGGGATTCTGCTCCCCGGGATAGCCGGCACCAGGTTCCCTCAATCTCTGCAGGCAACAAATGATGAGCTTAAAAACAGTCACAGACCAACTTCCTAATCAGAACACACTTTATCTGATTTTTCTTATGATGCAGGCAGAAAAGAAGCCATAACAAGAGCAGAAGTTCATTAAGAATATTTTAAAACTGGCAATAAGCAGCTGGCTCCTGTAGGGATTTTTTTTTAAAGTATATATTCATATTAGGTCAATAAAGAACAATATAGTACCACAATGTAATCAAATTAGTGCAATAAAGATGGTAAGACACTCAGTGTAACTCATACTGTGGTGTTAGTTCAAAGGAAGGAGATGGAAAGTTTAAAAGAAGTGGCAGAATAAATGCATTAGAAAAGTAGAACTATAGGTTTTAAAAGACATCAGTGTAACAAGGACACAGATCCATCTGACTTGCTATGAGGCCTCAGCCAAGGCAAGTTCGGGGGGAAAAAAAATATCATTCCTAAGGAAAAAGAATGCCTCCAAAAGCTGATTACTCAACTGAGTGTAACATCAGTTCTGTAGCACAGAGGGTAAAAATTCCTGAGTTAAAAGAAGGAAGATTTCTACAGGACACGACATAGAAAATGGTCAAAATACACTTGGCAGTAGCTGGCTTTACTGACTGAACTAGGCAACCAAAAAGACACAGGACAAACAAACACTTGGAGAGGTGATAGAAGGAAAATATAGAACTACCAGATCCTTAGTGAGTGAAAACGAATTTCTCTACATGGAAAATGAATCCCACACTACAGATTAGAAACTAAAACTCAGCCTTTAACTGCCTTAGTTTCTCTGTCTGTAAGCTTGGGGACAAACCTTTCTTCTCTCATATAATGTATCCAACAAAATTTTCAAATGACACGAGGAAGGCAGCTAGCTATCACATCATCTGATAACACTACACTGGAGCTGAAATGCAGGTTTTGCTAATGAAAAGGGCTTCCCTCACCCTTCTACCTAGATGCCCACTCCTGTATCCTTCTTGCAAAGTATGCTGCACACAGTGTGGCAGAAAACCAATCCCCTTTTTTTGTTAGGACAGTTTCAAATGGGATCAGTAGGCAGACCTGACCTATCTTGCAGACACCACAGAGGCTGCAAGGAATGTGTGTCCTGGAGGCTGCCAATAATTAGACCAGATAAACTGCAACATGTAATTACAATTCTAGAAATCACAGCACTAAGGTAAGTCCAACTTTCTGCTAAAGAATAAAACTTGTCTACTCTGTTAAAAGGTAATACTCCTTTGCAGAGTTTACAGGTATACAAGAGCTCAGCAAAGAACTATGCTCCATCTCTGGGGAAATTCATTTGTACAATCCTTACATGATGCCATGACAGCCCTATGGAACTGCAACTGCCTTTTCAGGACCTTTAGTTCACCACTGATCAAGAATTGGATTTGAAAGCAGGAAAATGAAACAAATAATTTAAAAAGATACAGCTCAAAGAAACACAATGACAATATATAAGAAGACAGAAATATTAAAGGATTTCAGGTAACATTTAACTGGGACAACAAACACGTGCACAAACATGTGGATGCACATTTACACACCGTGCTCAGAACAGCTCTCACTGTTCCAGGCTCAAAGTCAGACAGACTGAACACAAATGCTTGTGAGACAAGAGCCTGGCGTGGGAGGAACAGAAGGACCACAGTGGACACGTGCAGGCCACTACGACACCCAAAAACCACCTCATAGAAGCAATCCTAAAAAAGTTACATAGATACAAGGGCAAATTTTCAGTCACACCTATTTAAACAGAGAGTGGAGATGGAACAAAGTTTAATTTTCTTTCCCTGCATTACTCCAAACATTTCATTTCTACTTTGCTGCATCTCAAAACTGAGAAAGGCTACTGTAATTAAAAATTGGCCTACAGCAAAATCTCAGAGTCTCCAGTGGAGACTCTTCATGCTTCCAGTGAGCTAATGCTGCCCTATCTTCCTAACCCTAAGAGGTTGAGAAAGCCCTATCAGCATCTGAAAGAAAGAAAATTGGAAATGTACTTGTAAATAAGCTATTTGGTAACTGATCTAGTCACTTGTACAAGCAGCAATGAAGACAAAGGGACAGAGCATGCAGAGGGAATCACCTGCTGCCTGGGATACGGTGGAGAGGAAGATGGAGTGGAAGAAGAGAGCATGATGATTTTTTTGGGGCAGGTCCGAGAACGCTCCTTATGCCTCATCTTTTTTTAAAACAGAAAAAGAAAAAAAAAAAAATCATAATAATGGTAGAACAGAGGTAACATTACCAGTGGTTTGGTGAGACAGGCCAGGATGCATGAACTGAGACCACACCTTTCTCAAATGAAACAAAGCCATGGTGTATGTGAAGCTGAGAGACCCAAGGTTTTATCCAGAGCCACACAATCACATTTGACAGGCAGTGAACACAGACTTGTATCCATCAGCAATTAAAACAATAGTTTCTGAGTCAAGGTCTTACAATCAGTTAAAGGCAAAACTTGGAACTCTCTATAGCACAACTGGACTGCTCTCTTTGCTTCATGAAAAATTACTTATGGCTGTGCCTTGCAATGTGCAAAAATATCCATCCTGTTGACCTAATTACTCTTGCTTGCAGCTCATTAGTAATACAACTCACAGTGTTCTGTTCCCAGTTTCAGATCCTTCCTCTTTAACTTACAGACACTGCACCATCTCAGGCAAGCTAAAATGCACTAGATTCTACCAGAAAAGAAATCCAGCTGGTTTATAGATAAAATGTAGCTGTATTTAATAGTCTGCATATTACACAGCACACATACATGTCCTCAATTTAACACACCAGAAAACATGCCCTTCTAGTGCTGTACCTCCTTATTAGGTACAGTCTTTCCTCCACCATTTCTTGTTTATTAATGTGTCTTCTGCATGATTTTCCCTTTCCTTTTGAGTTCTCACCAGAGCTTATCTGGAAATGGTTGCACTGGGAGAAAACAAAATGCTGTGTACCCAAAGCCACTGTTAGATAAGTCTCAAAAAAACTGCACGTGGTATAGAGATATTACAGATGTTTGTTACTGCCCCTGCAGATGAGCTGGCACTAACATCTGTTTGGGTGCTCTCTTTCTTTTCAACAAAACAATTAAATAAATAATACACTCCTCTATCTCAAACAGATGCTACAAGCAGCTTAAACTAAAGCATATGACTTTGCACTGCAGTGGATGAGGAACATTTATATGCTGTTTCAAAGGCTTAGCTATGAAGTCACTAATTTCTAACTGAAAGCATGGCAACATTCTCAACCATAGAGCTACTCATGGATTTTCATCCATCCAGGCCAAGTTTGCATTTCAAATGTCAAAATTTTCACAAACTTGCTTATTTTTCCAAGGCAGATCTCAGAATATGATATTGTATGAATCCATGAAGTATGTGTTCAGTCAGTCCTCCAGTAGAATATATTTCTGAGCATGAAAAGAAAAGGATGACTATAGGAAAGCAGAAAATAATCAACGGATTTAAATAAAAAATTTAAGGTAAAAAAGCAATATTTGCAGAAATCATTGGTGTTGTAAGTTCTCTCCTGTTGAGGTTTCAGCTCTTGCTGTCTGTGGTCATCTCAGTCACTGCTCATCTTCAAAAAACACAGTCCCAACAAAATTGCCACAAAGTTTGTACTACTGCCCTTTATCACACTTAGGGATATGATCTCAAAAGAATAAGCAGCAGATCTCCAGAGGCAGAAAAGATGTGCACCAAAAGACATGGGATCTCCATCTTACAACTACCTTTGTGCACATCAAACATGATCTAAGCTTGTGTTACACGCAAAGGTTGTTGCTGACAGGAGACCTCTGGAACTATATGCTGAGAGTCTGGAAATCCAGGGCAAAATTCAGTTTCAAAAGCTTGTCTCTCACACCATGCCCAGTCAGATCCTCTTCTGGACAGCTTTCAATGGCTTCACAATCCCAGATGAGATGCTCTTTCCCAAAAGCAGCCGAAATGGCTCAGAAAGCAATAGAGCACACGATGGAAGATGTTCTTATACAAGCAGGCATTCGTTTGAGGAGACTAACCACCACACCACGAAACACAATCCAGCCTTCTCAGGTGATATTACCATCATATTAAAAAAAAATTCCATTTCCAGTGTGCACATTCACTTCACAATATCTTCGTGCATAGGTAGATGCTGCTGTGGTGCACTTAAGAACACGAAACCAATTTTGGCAACACAGGTCAACATCCTCAAAGTGTAACTCAATAAATCAAACTTTATAATCCAATTCACAAGGGATGCAGGCCATACAGAACGTGGTGAGAAGCAGATTAGTGAGGTTTTTAACTCCCTTGAAAAGACAATACCTTCCAAAGAGCAAGAAAGACAGCATTGAAGGTCTTGTGATGAGAGTAAGAACTGCTTCAGAACAGATTCCACCAGGATTTCACTCTTTCTAGAGGTCTTTCTTAGCAAGCCACCCCTACCCAACCTATACAACACACAGAGGAATCCTGCCTTAGAAGCTCACTGCTCACCTCATACCTCTTAATTAAGTCAAGGTCAGTAGTGAGATTCCAGATTTAAACTGATAAGGAGGTACAGCTAAGGAATTCCATGACAGACACTAGAGCAGGCAATATGCAAACTTCCCATCAAAACTGTGGGTCCAGCCCTGACCATTTCCTTTGCAACTCTCTCCCTTGCCATCACGCATATGCTTTTTCAGTATACTTTCCTCTTCTGTGCAGTTTCCAAAAGACAGGAGAAACCAAATCTGTCAATCATACAACTGCCCTTCTCCCAAAGAGAGGATCTCAACTTCATTTTACCAGTTAGTAACAACATTAGGCAGCCTGTGGTTTTTCTCAGTAACACATCACCCCTTTTCCCCCTCAGCAGCTGCTTTGCTCCTCTTCAAAGCACTCTCCACTAGAAGGTATTTGCTATGTGATATATTCAGTCAGTAGCAGAAGCTTCTGCTCATGAACTTCAACACGTGTGCCAAAAGAGAAACCTTTCCAAAAGCTTCATCAACAGCTCTTTCTAGCAAACATACATCCTCCTTAGAGAATTTATCAGAAGCAACACTAGTCCTTTACAGCACGTGCAGTGACAGGCCCTGGTACTCAGCAGCACCTCCCTGCTGGCAGTCTGTCACCCAGGGATGAGCTAAAAAGCCAACATGCCCAATGTCACCACACAAGGCCAGTCCCCTACCATCAAAAGCTGCAGTCTCACAGCTTTCAGGTTCTGCCTGCCTAAGCACCCAGAACCAGAAATCTCAGCAGCCAGCCAAGGCACTGCTTCAGCAACAACTTCCTGCAGGAAGGGTTTCTGTCCAGGCTTGGCAAAGCTGGCTGCTCTGCTCAGCAGCCTCAGCTGATCTCTGCTCAGTCAAGAATAAACAGCTCAGTGCATGTCCATGGCTTTTGAATGAAGGTGGCCCAGGTTCTTCCTTTCCCCAGGTAAACTGTAAGGAACCTCTGGAACAGGAACCCTTGTCAACTGGGGTTTTGAGCCTACTGCATCCTGCACATTTTGCATCCTTGAGACCCAGTTTTACACTTCTTCATTACAAAAGCACTGCAAATCCTGCAAGAAATATGGACCCAGGAATCAACCATCTTCTGATGAGGCAGTAAAGCCAACCAAGGAAAGATCATCTCCGTGTGTAATCTTGAGAGGGAAACCATCCTCATAAGGCAATCAGTGACAGTGTTGAACAAATAATTTAAACCCTCTGAAAGTAAAACTGTTACAGAAAGATTTTTCAAACATACGCCCTAAATTGCTTCCTATGCAGAGATGCTAGCAAAGTCAAAGGAGAGCAGAAGGATTTTTTTTCTTCCTTTTAAAAAATTTCTTTCAAGTTCTGTAGTGCAGGTATAAACAAGAACAAACAAAACCAAAAAACTGCTCTCTGGTGAGGAGAAAAATCCTCTTAATAAAAGCAGGAAATAAAAATCTGTCCTTTTTTTTCTATCAGTGACAAAAGGATGACAATAAGAACTTTAGTGTTTCACTCTAAAGGCTTAATTATAAAGTCTTCATAAAGTTTCAGTAACAGGTTCAAATATAAATCAAGGGTGCATGTGGTATTTTCCAAGTGTTAAAACATAAAACTTCCTTTCTTTGAACAGAGACAGCCAGTGAAATCCAGTTTTCCTTTTTCTAGGAGGAAATATAAGCAGTGCTTATCAACTCACTTAAAATTGTACAGCTTTTCACATCAGGGTTTTGTTTTCCCCTTGCTAAATATTCTTAAGAAATAAAATTTGCCTTAATCATGAATGATGTGAATCCACCTCGAAGTGCTCATTAGCCTATAAAGATGATTTTGATGAGACAAAAGGCAGAAGAACAAACTCTGAGTCAGGAAACCAAAGCATCCTGACAGTCCTACTGACAATAACTCCCCTGGGCTTAGGTCTTCTTCCTTGAAGAGAAATCTTCTAGATCATGGCACCAGCCATGACATGCAGCATTAATTGTGCTGAATTCAGACATGAAGATCACCGTGAATCCATATTCATCAAGAACAGTGAATTTCCAAACCAGTGTCATCTTCTTCCTCTTGACTCCCAAGTATGCTGTGATAAAACTACAGCCAGAAAGAAGCAGATGTTTCTCCAAATTACTCCTGTCAGCAAAACACCTCTGAGCACTCTCAGAAACATGAGGAGGCCATTTGCAGAGGGAAACAGTGGAAGCAGAGGAAGCCAGGGAAGGAAGTATCCCTAAATGCCTGAAAGGATCGTCTGTCAGAAGCCTTAGCTTTGGAAAGTGCATGGCTGAAAGGAAAACAGCAGCAATGACAATGGGCCAAAACATAGGAGAGAAAATAAAATTCGATACCTGCTGATTTTTCTGCTGTTGGTCCCTATTCTGAACCCCTCTGTGAAAGAAAACCTAAAATTTACTGAATTCACAGTAACACAGGAATCTGCAATGCAACAAGTGTGAGAAGTTGGCAAGGAAAGCTGCATGTGTCATTAAAGAAAGGGAGACCACAGCAAAGTCTCCTGCTGCTACAGAGCACCTAAGATTTCACATAGGAACAGCAAAACTGATAACCAATTTTACTAGTTATACCAAGGAAGAGCTTTAATATCATAGCTGGTATGACATCTTTTACCTCATGAGCTTCCGTAATTGTTTACATGTTTCCTTTATTTCTTTCTAACAGAAGAATCTAGAAATTCTATGGCAAAAATTCCTGCTGCAACATCCATGAAAATCTTGGTAAGTTGAAACTAGCCTAAGAAGGCAGGGAAATTTTGATTCAATGTTTTTGAAACATTAAACCACGCATCGTTACCAAAGGCAGATGTCGACTTCATTAACTGAAAGTTATTTAAAATAACAGACTCAGACAAGGTGCTGGAAAAGGACTGGCTTAAAAACACATCAGTGATAGCTGGTGTTGGGTGCAGGCAATGCATCGTAGTCAGAATGAGTTTCTTTACCTGTTTCCACTGGGGTATGGGAGCAAGCCGGCCCTGCTCTCGTCTGCTGGATGGCTGGCTGTGAACACGTTCTTGATAAGGCAGGACAGGCTGCTGCATGCAGGTTGTAGGGAAAGTGGGACCAAGGAGGAAAGATAAAATAGTGAAAGAAACTCAAAGAAAGCCATAGGAATGGAATACAGAATAAGACAGACGAACATTTAAGGGAAAAAAAAATAGGGTAGGGGGGAATTCATTTAGCAAGTAAAATATAAAAAGGAAAAAAACATCCAAAAATGGGAAACTTCACATATTTTTGGACCATTCCTTTAATTTCACTGTTTCTTCAAATCATTGGCAGAGTACTGCAGCCAATGTGTAGCAGCTGAAGAAACATTTGATTGGTAAAAGGTGGGATGGACATCACCATTCCGAGCATGTTACACTACTAATGCTGACGTGTAGTGTAGCATAGACAAACTTGACTTGGCTTTCGAGTAGCCAGGTCAGGTCCCACTCACAACGTGGCCATGGCAGCACAGAGCTTGGCACAAGCTGTGGAGATGGACTTCTGCAGCAGAGCAAGGACTCTGGCACTTAAACCACACGAAGCCTCATCCTGCTGATGCTGCACTGCCAGCAGCAGCCTGAAGTGACTCAATCTAACTTCAAAGACAACTACCCTGCAGTTGCAGCAGCTCAGATACCATCCTGGATAACAAACGAGCCTCACTTGGAATGACACAAACGTCCTGACTGCCAAGAAACTCCCAGGCATTTATCTGCTGCACATACATACACGTACAAAGCTTAATCACGGTTCACAAGAACAGATGTAGCCTGATATGAAAATGTTCAAATCAGAAATTAAATGATTGTTCTTAAACAGTACAAGCAGAACATTCCTGGAAAGCTTTTAAAGAGCAGTAGTAGTTATAAAAGAAACTAAATTGCTGGTAATATGTTTGTGAAAGGGCAATAACAGAGAAATAGACTTTTTTTAGGAAGTTCTTCTCCACCCTGTACTTGTAAATTTTAAGCTTTGGGTAAACTTCACTCTTCTCTAGGAAAGCCTTTGAAGTAGAAAAGCAACACTAGCATCCAGTCTTGAGGAGTGCATGCTTTTATTCGTGGTTTTCCTCTACAATCCCAAAACAAAGGTGTTTATTATCCATCTCCTACCTGTCTTCGTAAGTTTGAGGACGGCACTGGTGCATTCTCTTCAAACTTGGCCAGTAGCTGGGTTGCCATGGACTTGACTTTGTTCTGATTCCCAATGGCAGCATCAATTCTCCTCTCAGTCAGGGCACTCACCAGCGTGGGCCTTTCTTCTCTGTAGCTTCGTGGGAGGTCCTCCTAACAATCAGTGACATCACAATTTAACAAGATACAACCAGACCACCTTTTCCTTTCTACCCCTTTGCTGTGAAAATTTCTTCTACTGCAGATAACAAATCTCTTAGCCTCACTTGAAAGCTCAGCTTTCCATTTTCTTTGGCAAGTCATCAAATGTTCTGTCAAACTTTACTTATCTTTTCAACCTTATTTGATACACTTACCCACCAAAAAGACCTCAACTGAAACACCCCTGTGAAGCCCTTGACATAAACCAAAGGTTCATCTGCAAACAACAAACTCAAAGTGCTGAATTTTAATTCATCTGTACAAACACTGAATTTGAAAGACTGCCTTGTGGGGCATACTGGAAATGTGTGCTTTTTGCACAAACCAAGGCTAAAGTTTAAATATGCATCACACTTCTGACCATACTGCATGACTTTACTAAAAAGTCTTGAGTGTTGCTGTCCTCATCAAACCATAGTAATTTGCAGTAAAAACAGAACATCAGGGAACTGCAACATTTCATTTGTTATGTAGCATTCTTTCATAACATCAGTAAAATATTTGCACTAAAGATATTGTGAAAGTGTAGCCTCCAAAGAAGAATTACATTTTATCTAAAAATCTTACACATTATCTAAAAAATCTTATCTAAACCTTCCTGGATATAAAAATATGGAAGCACTGAAGTGGGAACAAAGTACCTACCATTCATTTTGCTCCCTGACACCTCTCACTGTAATACTTACATCCTCAGATTGGCTGGTTTTTCTCCTCTTTCCTGCACCATCCAGTTCCTTTTCTTTTTTGTCCTGAAAACAGAAGGAGTAGGGGAAAGAAAACAAAATTAACTCTAATACCTTTCTGGGCTGAGATAACTGTCATCAGTGCACTTAATCAGTTTCGTTGCAAAGCTTATTTAATTCTCTCTGCTCATTCTCCATTTGTTTAAGAAAAGGGTTCTATTCCTAGATAGTCCTTAGGGGATTCCTACCTTCAATTGGGCAATTCTTCAACACTTTCAAATCACTGAAAACTGAGCAAGTAGCTATGTTCCAAGAGAAAATATATGCCCAAATACTACCACAAGGCTAAGATTTTAATACTGAAACTTAAAATCTCAGATTTTAAGAGAGTATACACTACAGATGCAATTTTGCTGAGAGTATACGCTACAGATGCAATTTTGCAGTTATAAGTGTCACATATCGTGCCATACCAAGAGCTGGTGAACACACGATCCTTGCAAACACACACTAATGTTATGAACAATTTTGGCTTTCTTGGGCCAGTAATGTAATGTAAAGTTACTAAGTTGTTAAAAGCATTTGAATATGCAGGAAGCAGGCGCAGGTTTCTTATTTTCAGATAATGAAACAACAGAGACTCCTTGAGTTGATAAGAAGTTCCAAAACATCCCAAGCCGACTAGGACAATTAGCCAACAATGGGAATGCTCCTGACTGCAGAATGATTGAATCAAAAGTCTTCAGCAAGGCAATAAGAGAGCCAAAAAGGAGTCCATGAGGGTCTTCAGGAGCGAGCATCTGGACTGATGGATTTCAATATCCCACTGCAGGGATAAAGGGACTGCATTTTGGGAAGGGGGGACCTTTTTCAGGTGGCCAGACGAGCGGGAGGGGGTTTTGGTGCTGTGTGGTGGTTTTATTTCAGGGGGGTATTCTCTGGATTGTCGTGTGAGAACTGGGCCTACCGCAGTTCTCCGTCTCCAGCTGCTGTTTTTAATAAACGAGTTAACCTTTTCCAAAAAAGGTTTCTGACTCCGTTTATAACACTAACACCTGCATTTTCAGTACCACTGCTTGGACAGCAGCCTGCCAGACACAGGTGCTCCCAGGACTGTGCCTGGTTACCTTGGGAGTGCGCTTCCGAGAGATGCTTTGGCCCAGTTTACTGAGGAAGGAGATGGGAGACTTGGTACTGGCAATCAGGGCAGCCTTTTCTTCTGCATTCAGGTCCAGGCTGTCTGTTAGTGAAAATAGGCAAAACAAGGGCATTCAGTGAAGTTTGTTTTCTGTGGTGCTGTTATTAAATAAATAATTGAAGGACTCACTGATTTTTTTAACATAGGAGTCTTTTTCTTAAATTCTCTGCACAAAATGACTGATGTCCAGAATTAATACCTTTCTCACCTATTCTTCTTTTTCATTTTGCCCAAAGCAGTTCTTTCAGGGTTTATAACCACCCCTAATAGATACTGTGTTACTCTTATATTTAAAGAGTATGATTTAAAGAACATGATCAACAGTATTCTTAAAAAGAGCCCAGAGTTTTAGAAACAATACTTGATACATACTATATTTTTAAAAGGCTATTAAACCAAATTTTTTCCTCTCACCAGAGGGATACGTGTAATAAAGATCAGTAATAAAGAATAAAATAACCAGCAATAAAGAGCTGTAACAACATTATCAATATTTAAAGGCTGGCCATATTGATTTGGGTTAGGTAATTACATCTTTCAGTTCTAATCAAAGATGTTTTGCTCCTCATTGGCCTGAAGTTACTCTCACCATTCACAGATGGTAAAGACATTTAAACTCAGCTGGTGTTTTGAAATTACCTATTCAACAACTAGTAGCAAGGCACCTAACATTAGCTAAGACAAACCAACTCCAACCATACTAAGAAAGCAGAAAACTTATCTAGTAGTGCTGAAGTGAGTTTAGAACTTTTGAGGACATTACTGTATATTAACTCTTTATTTTGCTCCTGCTGCTGCTAACATGGTCTTGATCAGCACCAGTAACAAGTCAACTTTTTGTAATGTAAAGCTACAGTGAGTGCCCACACAGAAGCAGCATGAAGGTAACTGAAGCACACACGTTCACCCTGGAGCAGCCTTTAAATCGGACAGAAGTGCCCCAAACTGCTTACCACTAGAGGGGATGGTGTCTTTGAACATCTCATAGAACTGTGTGAGGTACATCACCATCGACAGCTTATCTGGCTCTCCAACAGATGCCATTTCCTTTCCAGTCATAATAGGAGATATTCCAAACTCTTTCTCGGCGATGTCAAAGGCCAGTTGGTTATTCCTCTCCACATCGTGCTCATCCAAAGAATCAAAGTCTCTGCAAAGGGCACAAAGAGGCCTTGCTCTGAATCAAGTAGAAACCAATCTTCTGAAAGAACTCAGGCATCCATTTCTTTTTTTTTTCCCCACTCGAAACCTCAATCTTTTTGCCACCAATGTGGCAAAATTGATGCTACTTAATTACAGTGAACTTTGGCTCAAACATATTCTTTTAAAATTTGTTTGCTCCTCCTACAAACCTAGATTTCACTTCTTAAAAAGTATTATCCTCTGAAATACATCTTCGCTTCCTCCTTTGCTGGAAGACTACTGTTTTCCCCTACATAAAATATTCTGTGCGCTTGGAACTAAACTAAATCTTGACTTTTTGTCCCCTTTTTTCTTGACTGATCCATACTTTTGTCCTGCTGGCTTTTCCCAAAACTTGTAGAACTATACAAAAAGCTATAGCTTGTAGAGAGTTACATTTTAAAAGCTGTCTGAACTCTCCACAAGATATGGAGCTATTAAACAGTGTAGCTCAGGTTAACTCAAGTACACCAATACAGAAGCAATTCAGTGCACGTGGATTGGAATAACTCCACAATTTTTCAGTATGTTTTTACAGTGGATTATGGCTTCAAGTACAGCTATAGAATTTACTTTTTCTGATGTCCCTTTGGGGAGTTGGAGACATTTCAGACTAAAGTACCAGAGTCTTTGCTACTGTCACTTTCTAGAATCTGGGCACTGTTTTACCCAGTGTATCACTGAAGAGGACACCTCTGCCATTCATCCAACCTACGAGTCAGTGTGCAAACAGTAACAACGTCTCTATTTAGGCTGTGGGTCACTACCTCTAAAAAGAGCAGCCTGAAAGTCTTTAGAAAGAGTTGCTTTGTTAAACAGGAAATACATAAAGGCCCATGCAGACACTTGTTCACGAGAGATTTAACTGAAGCTATGAACTGTTCCTTACTCACTGCACACATAAAATCTGTCAGTCAATAATGCTTTCCAGTCAGTACCAATTTGAAGCTTAATTCTGCCAAATCACCCAGAAGGGAAAATGACAACACGTTTATTTTCAAAGTCATCAAGCTATCATGACCTTCCAACTCTGCTAGTGAATCAAAGGACGCTGGTTTAATCAAATTCATTTCAATCCATTTCTTCATCAGTCACAAATGCATTGCCTCCAACTCCGTATTATTATCTCCAAATACCACTAATTTCCTGCCCTTTCCAGTTATGTGAAGCAGCCTGCTACTCACATTAAGTCTGGACGGTATCTGTGGATAATGGCACACAAAGCTAAGCCACTTTTCCATGACATTGTGAGATCTGTCACATTAACACCAGCATATCCATCAGTCTGCCTCTGGCACCAACTGAGCAATTTACTAGAGCGAGCTACAGACTCTGTAAAAAAAAGCAGCACGTTTTAAAATAGAAATGCACAACAGCTCAAAATTCTAAATGCAACACAAACCCCATGAATCAACAAGCAAAACCGTAATGTAAAAAACAAGCTCCTTCTGCAGTGGATAATGGAGGACATGATTCTTATTTTGTTTTAAAAATACTATCATATCTATTTTAAATCCAAGAAAGTATTTTTAATTGGCTGAAAATTAATTATCTAAGTTGTAACTTGCCAGACTTTTCACCCTAGCCATTGTAAAAGAGCCCCAGGAAATACAAAACAGTTGCAAAGGCTTGTTGAATATGGTCAAAAGGACATAGAGTAGCAATGTTCTCTAAAGCCCAGATAGACCATTTCTAGAAGAAGAAATACAAATGTACTTGTGTAACAACTTCTTTTCCCTTGAAAACTTTCCTTTAAAAGCACTGACCCGTTCTGACCTTGTCTTACCAGAAGATCTGAAGAGCTTACAGCCTAAAGGGACGTGGCTACAGGGCAAAGAGCAGAGACTACACAGCTATTCAGCAGTGAAAGGGAGGCTTAGCAGCAAAGAGCCACCCTGAGAATCCCAAAACACTATCTGGGCATCCAAGACAAGGCGTGCAAAAGGAAAAGTCTGACATACCCCCTCAGGGTAGAGACAAGTAGACGGATACTGAAGTGCTTATCACAAGGCATCTAGCTCTCAGAATAATGCAAGCAAAGTGAGGTTTCATTTGGTTGAGAGACGAGATTAAGAAAAGGAAAGCAGGAACATGCAAGACTGCACAAGCAATGCCTTCTCTAACGTTTGTAAGAATTCTGAGTCTACTGTTAGGGTAAATTCACTCCAGGCTTCTGTACTTTAAGCAAGGACACTGCTGTAGATAAAGGAGGTGAAAAGAACTGCCTGTACAAGTAAATATGCTTAGAAAGCTAACAGCATTCTAAGGCAAGGGAAATTAGGCAAACAGAAATAAATTCCCATGCGAATGGAAACTTGAAAAATTGTAAGCTCAGGCTGTTGACAAAACAATTACTGGATACATTTTCTAAATGCAGAGACTGGTTAAATAATACCCTACAGCCCTGCTGTTCTCTAGTTCCTGCACTGCTCCAGCTCCAGAATACCAAAAGGAACAGGGCAGCAGCCAGGCCTACCATTTCGAGTCAGCTTTGGTGTCCTGGAGTTCACAAAGTTCTCTATCTCCAGGTGAATGTCTCTCAAGTCTCCTGTGTTATACAAGTGGCGTACCTAAAATGACACACAAAAACATTTAAGAAGATCAACATGCCATGCACCCCAAATACATACAGAAATAACCAGAGGACAATAAGGAGACATCCCAAGGCATAAAAAGGAAGACAAGTGCATCTAGCTAGCAGAAATCCTACCCCAAGAACCTCACAACAACAAGGATCAGCTCATCAGTGCTGAACAGGCCAGCTGACTGCTGCTGCTCAGTGGATACCAAATTGCCATGACAGACTGCTAGACTGGATTATTACAAAGAAAATGCACATGCACACACACAGACACAAATTTATAGCTTTCCTGTATCATTATATCACGGTTAAAATTACCAAAATCAAAAATTCCTAAGAAGGAATTCGTTCAAGTACAAAAGTCTACTCTTGACTGATGTATCTGCCTTTCACTGCTTCCATGTTAGACACACATCACTCTCTGTTCCCAAAGCATGGGCACAGCTTCACCTGAGGAAAGACACTGCAGATTACAAGCACTGAGGAGCACCATTTGTGACTTACCTGCTGTGGCCGCAAGAAGTTGACGTTGATATTGGGATATCGGGTGGCAGGATCAATGCTGTAGTGGCTGAAGTTTTTACTCACGTTCTCTGGGGTGGTCTGAGGCAGTAGCCTATAAATGCTTTCCCTTGGGAAAATAACAAAAAAAAAAAGTTTGGGGTTTTGTTTTGGTTCATTTGTTTGGTTTAGGCTTTGTGGTGGTTTGGGGTTTTTGGTTTGTTTTGGCTGGTTTGAGGTTTTGTTCTGTTTTGCTTTTTTTAAAAGAGATGCATCACTACTACTATGGCTAAGTAAACTCTGGAGAGATAAACATTCAAATCAGAAATCTAACCACTTCAGAGACTGCATAGCTAAGAGTCAGCATAAGCATATTAAAATCTGCACTTTAACACACCTTCAGAAATCCACAGGAGGGAAGAGAACAGTACACTAAGCGTAACTGAAAGGGCTGCACAGTACAATAAAGACCCTGAGACGCAGGAGAGGCTCAGGAAGAGGGGCCTGGAGCATTTGTCCTGTGAGGAGAGGCCAAGAGAACTGAGTTTGTTCAGTATGTGGAAGAGAAAGCTCGGGGAAGATCTTGCTGCTGTCTGAAGCGGCAAATGGAAAGGTGATGGAAGTCTGGCTTCAAGAGCATCATTATTTTTCTCACTGTTTTTTTTTAATTCAAACAAATGGAATTCTAAGTATGAATTGTGCCATTGTGCAATTTTAGAAATTATACTATGGTTCCTGATGGTCAGAAGCTGCAGTAGCTGAAGTTTAAAATAGGATCTACTAACTGCTGCTTTTACTTACTCCATCTTCTAACTACCCGAGTTCTGATCTCCAAGAGAGCACCTTGAGTCACCAAAACAACACTCAGGCAAAGTGATAAAAACTTCAAGGACTCAATACTTCAAAAGAGACAAGATGCTGTTTGGCTTACATGAAACAAAGTGACCAGGGACAACATGAAAAAAAGCAGGTCACAGGTTCCTTAAAAGGAAATAATAGAAAGTATCCACAAGATATAGGAGATGGCAAGAACTTCTGTGTCTGGTACTTTAAAGGCACCTACATCTTCATCTGGTTTGCCATTGCAGGGAAGGTGACAGTAACTTGGGCTCACTTTCTCCACGCAATGTCAATAAGCACCTAAAGAAAAGATTCCTCATCTAATCTTTTAAAACTAGGACCAAGAATAGCAACATTTCTTACTCCTCCATATACTTCAGTTTATCGACTCCTTTGAAATTTTTTTCTTCAAATGAGTTATACCTTCAAGCATTCTCTAAAAACAGTGAGAGGCTGTATCTCCCATTCTGTCTACATTTTTGTACTAAAAGAAACTGGAGCGAATGATGAGATGTTGGAGGATTTGATTAGAATTTTAAATGTATTCACTTTCTCCCTTACCTCTCTGCAAGAACTTCCAAAGGACTGGCTCCGAGCGACCAACTTCGTACCATCCAAGCAGAGTCCATTGCAGCCAAAAATCCCCTGGCTATTCCAGTTCCCATTGGCCAAAATGGCTGATATTTTAGGTTACAAAAAAAAAAAAAGCAGAGAAAGGAAAAGCATCACTTAGGGAAAATTTTAAAGTATCAAGTACATATTCAGGCAGTAATCTGCTGGGAAATTATAACTCAGTAATTAGCTTCAAGCTCCACTCCCACTGGGTCAGAGGAAAGCAGATGTATGGTGAACAGCTCGTCTTCTCCCGAAGCCAATGTCCCTCTATTTCCAACAACAATTCATAGCCTGAGCTCCTTAACAGCTTCTCTTCAGGACTGTACTTTTTAACCAACTACAAAATGCTAATTATTAGCAGGCCCACAATAGGTTCTGCAGAGAGTCAACTCATCCCAACAAGAAGCAGATGGAACAGACAGAACTTCACAAAAAGCTCTGCACACATTTTCCTAAGCGAGATCATTACCATGCTAAATATTCTGTTTTCCCAACACTCCCACCCTTCCTCCAAACCTCCCACTTCATTCTATAACAAACAGCAGCTTTCCTTACGGCGCCTCTCTTACAGGCAGCGCATATCTCAGGGATGGGCGCAAAGGTTTTGTGCTCACGTTTTCATTCAGAGCTCACACACAAGGAGCTCAACACCCACCTCCAGGAGGCTGTCCCCGACCAGCGCCACGAGGAGCTGGTGGCCGTTCTGCTCGCGCACCAGGGCCGCGTTCTCGGACGCGTACATGCACGTGAAGTCAAACATGGCCACGTCCGGCTGCCCGTAGTGGTTGATGGCGAAGTCCAGCGACGGCAGCTGCTGGTTAGTGGAGAAATCTGCTGCTTCCCTGGCGTAGTTCAGCAAAGCCTCCTGGTCCACGTTCTCCCGTGAGAGCAAGACCTCTGTGTCAGCGTGGTCCTGCCAAAACCAGCCCAGTAAAAGTGCCGTGGTCAAATCCACAAGTTTATTTTAAGGCTGGTATATACGCTAACTGGCATTAAAATTCTGACAAATCCACTCATACAAGTCCTTCTAGTTTCTTTCATTCCTGTCTGTGTTAATGCTTCCAGGAGAAAAATCTATAAATCTTTTATTGCAAACGTCAGTCCTGCTTGCATTTCTGACTGCGAAAGAGCTAAGAAACTTTTGAGTCTTTTTCATTCCCATAAAATGAGGGAAGCTTAACTAAGCTACCAAATGTTCTTTCAGCATATTTTAACTTAGCATGAACAAAACTCCCAAATCTACAAAAATGGCCTTTTGGGCCACAAATGGAATATAAATTTGAAAAGGACAGGTTTTGTAACACTCTTCTGATGGTTTAAAATACGTCAGAAGGGGATTAACTGCCATTTAGAACACAATTACACTCATGTTCTAACACAACAACTGTATAAAAACATTATGAGATGGAGGAAAAGCATGTTTTCCTGTTTTCACCCTACCAAAAGTAAACTGTCACCACAATTTCAGCTTAAAGAGAATACAGGAGAAGTTAATACCCACATGCCGTATCACTCCTTTATCCAGCAAGCTCTGCTTTTTGGCAGTCATGACAAAGTAGTGTGTATCATCTTTGTAGTAGACGATGTTCTCCAAGTCGATGCCTTGTGACAGAACAAAAGACATGGTAGTGAAGGAACAAGTTAGGAGTTATGTACAGCAAAGGTTCTATCAGAAGAAAAGTAAATTGAAACTGCATTGCTAGAAAATGTCAGAGAGAGAATGCCAAGCAACCTTCTTCCATGCTCTGGGGGACTTTAAAATCTGAATTGTCAACAAAACCACAGACAGCACATTCCACCTGTATAGAGCTACCTCTTTTAAAAAATCCATTTATTATCACTCCAAGGTTTGCATTCAGATGTGGAGTGCAAAAGGCTGAACTCTGGATTCATGACCTCTTCCCATTTAGGGCTCTGATCTCCTGAAAATCATTAGAGTTCTCCACTTCTGAACCAAAATGACACACATCTGCTTCGTACAGCAGAACAGCTGCAAAAACAGGCAAGTCAGATTTCAGAGACAGCAATGACTGACTGCCTTGCACAAGATGTTTGTTTCCGATTAAACATAAAAATCTGAGCTGCAAACCTGTAATAACAAAGACAAACAGTTTTCACTGGAAATCTGTCAAGTGCTGGCAAACCTGTGGCATCTCGGAGATCCTGGAAGAACTTCTGGTTGAAGATGAAGGCCACACCGCTGATCTCTTCTACTTTGGCTTCAGCTGTGGTGTTGCGATTGATGAAGTTTGCTGTGATAGCAATTGCGAGTTTACCACGGAATTCTTTTCGGCGAAACCCTACAGGAGGGAGAAAGCAGCAACACTGAAAACCAGACACACCTTCGGAGAAGGCTCAGTGTGCCACAGACAGGTGCACTCACAAAATAAAGAGAGAGAAGGGATGTGATGGATTACAAACTCCTCCACAGAGGAAAGAACAATTGCTTCATCAGAAAAATAAGTGTTGTTCAGGGAAAAAGCTCCCCGCCACCCCCTCTCTCATCCCTGTTCCCAAAGCTACAGTTTCCATAAAAAATATTAATATGGGATTCTCTGCTACACAGAATAATATTCATCACTTGAAAGTCAGGAGTGGTAACACCACTCAACCAAAGAAAAAAATATAGGAAAAATTATCCAGATCAAAAACCCTTATGCCTTTGCTAGTTTAGAGGAAGAAAACAAAGACCACCCATGTCCTTGCTACAAATGGATTTTCAAATGGACTTCTAATCTCCCTTACACTTGTCAAGTGTCTTTCCAGATGCTGATTGGCATGTTAAAGGCCATTTTTGTTCTAACAAATTTAAAGATAAATTGTATTTGGAGGTGAATTATGGACACAGCATTACCTTCTAAGGTGTTTCTCCTGCCATCCCCTCCAATGATTACTTCAAACTCATACTCAGACACTGGATGGGTTTTAGGGTGGACCAATGCACGCCAACCTATTCCTGTAGGTAAACTCCAAGTTAATAACAACATAAATGGCAACAATAATAGAAAAAAATAGATAAAACCACTTCTTACTCTCAATAAACCCTTCATCACGTGATCAGACAAGAAACCCTACAGGACAGCTACACTGAGGACAGGGCTATTCCTGAACCGTGCACCCATTCCATGTGAATCAGAGGCAGAAACAGTTCTGCTAAAACCCCCCTGTTCCCTTTAAGGGCCTCTACAAACTTCTCTACTACCTATACAATTAATAAAAGGCCAAAAAACAAGTAAGCCACATCTCCTGTGGTGATCAGAGAACAGGTTTCACAGCAATACTAAATGCATAACAAGGATCATTCACCAATACAAATACCCTCAGTGAATGCAAAGAAAGGAGTTGTTTCAAAATGTTATCAAAATGTTATATAATAGGCTTGAGTATTTTAGAAGCCATTACAATTTACCATGTCTTGGTCTATTTCTGCGTAGTCCTTCTGGTGACTTTGTTTCATACAGTAACTAATTTGGATTTGTCACTAGAAAAAGCAAATCCTACTAAAAATCCAAGCAAAAATGGATTATTAACTATTCTTATTAATGGAACACAAGGAAAGGACTTAAATACAGTTAAGGAGTAGAAGCCTGTGCATCCTACCACAACTTCCCCCTTCTCTATACCCATTTCAAAGCTACTTGCTTTCATTCTCCTGGTCCTCGGGAGGGTAAACGAGCCCCCGAAATTCCACATTGACATGGATCTCTATTCCCAAGATCAAGGCAACCTTCAAAAGGATGAGCTGGAGCTGACGGATACCTGCAAAAAAGGCAGATGATAAAGCAATAGAAGCAAAAGAAAAGAGCACAAGTGCCCACGTGTGTCTGTGTGACATCACTGATAAACTGACTTAAAGGCCAGCTGACACTTTCTTTTCCCCCAAGGTGTTCCCAGCATCTCATCCAGACACTAGTGGTGTGCAATGTCACAGCATGCCAAGAAAATTCTACACAGCTGAAAACTCAACCCTTTTCAAAGAATAAAAAGGAATTTTTTTGATGTTTCAGTCCCCTAATCAGCAACAAGGGAAACAAGCAGGACATGAACTGCAGGAGAGGGAGGGAAGACAGCACAAGCAGGACTGCACTTGTCACAGATGGCAAAGAGCCACTGGATCAGCCTGGCTGTAACACTGACCTGCACCTCCAGCCCTCATCTTGGGATTAGTGAGGGCATAGGAAGTTCCTCACCACCTCTTTCCTCTTTGGTTAATTTTGGCAATCAGAATGAAAGTTACAGTGTGCAAACTCAATTAATTTGAAGGAAAACACCTTACTGTCGTATTTCAGATACTGAAATGAAAAAATCCTTCACCTAAACACTAAATTCTAGCTGTTGCCGATACACACAAAAAAAAGACAAAACGCATAAACACTGAAAGAATAAAAATGAAAATAAATTAGAAGGAAAAAGCAATCCGCAAGACTGAAGTTACGAAGATCTTCCAGTTTTACCATTTGTTGACAAATAAAAAAAAAAGAAACCACAGACTGGTGGGAAACACCTGGCTGTGCCATGTACAGTCAATTCCGGGGAAGAAAAAAGAAAAGTAACTCCTACTCCACCAAAGCAGTCAGCTTTCAAAGACTGATTTCACAGGATTTAAAAATCAAGATTATTCTCAATTTTAACACGTAAACATCTATTTTATCAAAACATATCTTCATCACTCTTCTGAAAATTAAAAAAGCCAACACCATTCCTCCTTTCTCCAGACTGACATTCACAAGAATGTTCAAAAGCATTCACTAGTTTTTCTTTACAAGTTGCTCAAGAGAAACAGAATAATGTGGCAGCTGCAGGAATGTATCAGCAAAAAGTAGAAAAATTATCCACCAAAAAAAAACTCGTTTGAGCTTTAAGTGTACTTTTCAGTGTAGGAAGAAGCTCTGTCTTGGGAATGTCTAAAAGATGACAGATAAACACTGCGTGTTTTAATCTCATGACTAGCCCAGAATGATGATGCAAAGGTAATGCTGGATTGTACCACAACAACTCGAGAGCAGGGACTGCTGCAGGCTGACTTTTCCTTACCCCACAGCCTCACCTGCTTCTCCCCAGGAAGAAGCAGAGCTGCTGCGTCCAGCAGTGGCTGTACTTACTGATATGGTCTATGGATCCCGCACAGAATTTGCCGTAGAACTTTTTGGCGCCGAGGCCCCTCAAGTCATGGATGGTGAATGGCCACAGATGCAGCACGTTATTGCGGGAAAAGGCATCCCTCTTTTCTATGACCACCACCTTGGCTCCCAGGAATGACAGGTCGATGGCTGTACGAAGGCCACAGGGTCCAGCCCCAATTATCAGACACTGCAAAACAACCAGCGCACAGTAACTGCACAGTCCTTGAAGGGAATAGATATTTCTGCAGCAGCTTCCAAGCATCCCACGGCTCTTGAGAGTAGGTGCTCTTAGTCTGAAACATAAGCTGAAATTTCAGATCGGTCTTTCTATTTCTATCTGCTAAGTTCTGTCATTGATACGGTTAAAGCAGTAACCACAACCTGAAAATGAAGATATTCCAGAGCAGTGAAAAGACTGAGGAAGCAGGCAAGTAAAACTGTGTGCTTGCAACCCTTGCTCTAAGAAGAGCTGCCAAGTCATACTCTCCAAGCTTTGTAAGTACCAGGAGCACAACAATATTTCTGAAGGCTTCTCCCTCCCACATCCCATATTTTTTCTTTAAAAAATAAAAATTAAAAGAAAAAATTAAAAAAGGGAGCAATGACAAGTTTTCCTCTCATCTTCCAAACCCTGAGCTGGCCTTTCTTAAGAATATCTTCAGTAGCATTGCAACAGCTACAGCAGATAAACAAGATACTCATATTTTTATAAACACCATCCTTTAGAATAACACAGAGTAGCCAAGTCAGAGCACTCTAACTTATGCCTTTGTTGGTGCTTTGGTGCTTCTACTACTGCAGCAAAGGAGACTTCAGGGAAGTAAACAGCACATAAATACAAACTTTGTGTGACCAGAAAAATCTTGTCTCCAACCCAACCTTTGTCATATCAAAGGTCTTTCACTTTCTCTTATCTTTTTCCACTCTACTCACAAAGACCATTAGATGCTAATAAACAACTTGAGAACGTAAAATACGTGCGTGTCCATCTTGAAGTACCTTCTGAGAACAGAATGATACAGCAAAATAATTTCAGATTAAAAGGCCAAGATAGTCAGAAGACACTTGTTATCCACAGAAACCGAGCTCCACAGAGAAAGTGTTGGTATGTGCAGTCACGTAAATACAGTACACAGTCCATTCTGTCATATCATTAC
Source organism: Platysteira castanea (assembly GCA_013397175.1). Lineage (NCBI taxonomy): Eukaryota > Metazoa > Chordata > Aves > Passeriformes > Platysteira > Platysteira castanea. The sequence goes on from VYXC01010095.1 coordinate 185,301, forward strand.
TGTACTTTGATTTCTACCGAGTCAACCAGAGAAACGGAATAAAGACCTTGCTACAGAGGTGGCTGCTGCTGCCATGGGATTCTTTTCCAAATCCTTACAGCTGCACCAGAAAGCTATTTGAGAAATTCTTAAGGATGCCAAAATTTTACCATGAGCCAGTGTTCTGATAAACAGCCAATCCCAAAGCAAAGCTTTGTGTTCAGTGGTCATCCCCATTTGACAATTCTTACAGGCTGCCATCTTCTCACCACTTATTCACTGGGGCATAAACCCTGCAAGCACTATGAAACTGCAAATATAAAGCCTGAATGATGGAAAACCAGCACAAGTTACAGCAGTGATGACATAGCTACTGACATGCAAACTGCACGTAAGACTACGGAGTGAGATAATGAGTCACATAAATGTGAGGGCAGAGATCCAAGTCTAGAGGAAAGGGAAAGGAATAATAAAACCACAGCTTCTTCAGTAGCTTCAGGAACCTGAAAGCATTTGGAACAAAAGGCAAGCCCAACCCCTGAGCCAATAAATAGCTAAATAAAACTGTATATTGACCACGTGTCTATCTTGTAATTTGATATAAGGGATCCTCAATTAGGATTTACCATATTCTTCCAGTTACACTGCTTGCTTTGTAGGTAAGTGTAACTCCCAAACACCACCTTGTCTTTCTTTTTTTAAAATTCTCGGAAAATTAGCTCAGTGTATCATATTTACCCAGGCAATAATTTTGCTTGGCTGACAACTACAATCTTCAAAGAGCCTGGATTTCAATAAGCAGCAAGAACACGCTGAATTGGGTGACTTTCATTCTTTGATAAATTTCCACTTATAAAATATTTATGATGGAGTACACAACAGCAAAGGAATTGTACTAAAATCAGACTACTCAAACTCAAGTCTCATGAAATTATAAACTAGTTGCCTGCAATTTTGTCACAGGAACTTAAAAGGTTTTTTCCTCTCTATCCTTCCTCCCTGCCCTCATAGTAGGATGCGGTTAAAAGCATTTAAGGTTATGTTTAATATTCTAGATGTTCTGAATGGAAAATGCTCAGGTAAGTAATTTATGGTCAAAGTTTCCTTTTTTTTAACACCATCACAAAAACATTAAATTATGTTATAAAACAAACTCTAAGCACAATTAAAAACAGAAAAGATTTTTTTTCACCTCTAATGCTTCTTCCAGTTTCAGATGTCTCATAAAAATCCACCTTCTGATACTCTGAGACAGCAGTAACTCCATGAGATGCCAAGTACAGCCAAATAAAGGCAGCTCCTGTTATTCCTTGTTCCCTTTCCCCTCATTGACTCCAAGCAATTGCTGCAACTCCCTGCACTGAAGCTGTCTCACCCCTCAAAAACACTTCTTGCTCAAGATCTTTCAGACAGATTATATTAAGTTTCCAGTAACAACGCCATGGTAATGGAACATTAAATGCAAACTGAAATGCTGTATTCTCTGTATAACCAATGAAGAGAGAGCACCATTTGTAACTATTTACATTTGAACAACCCATCACGTCCAAAACTCGCTTTCATGAACTCTGATTATCTGAATTCTGGTTAGCCTGGACACTGGCCATGTGCACAAACTTCCCAACTCCAGGCACAGCACCTCATCCCTGAACAATTTTTAAATGGGCAGTTAAGAGCTATCCTACAAAGTATGAAAACTTCAGAAATGGTTTATATTCAAGCATACAGAAGCCAGGCTTCCTAAAGACATGACTGACTTGTGTTCTGCCGTGGAGAAAACCCTAATCTTTATTTTAAATGCTATCATCTCCACATGCCCACTTAAATTTCCGTACCTTTTAATCAACAGCTTGCAAATTACATTAAACATTAGAAATAAAAAGCTAAGTGAGTTAGGAAACATCAAATCAGACATGATTCAGTTCTCAAAAGGCCTCTGCTTTGAACAGTTATGATTATCTCTTAGGAACTACATTTAAACATTTAATGGCACATAGCTGTAGGGTAGGAAACAAAAAATTAATAGATATATATATGAAAAGAGAAGAGGAATACATAGAGAAATTTAGTTTAAAAAATATGTCCACTGTAGTCATTGCCCGCTCCCATCACTGAGGTCCCTCACAACACCTTCACCAACACCAGCAAGTTCTGAGGTTTCTCTCTCAGCCATTCAGTGAGGGACAGCCACACATGACCTCGTGAGCCTCTCTGCTCATCTCACCACCACCTCACCACATGCTGCTTCTACAATCACTCTCTTGATCCCAGTTCTGCAATTCCATTTTAACTCTCTCTAACTTGGCTTTGGTGTATGAAATAGGTTAAGCTTTTGGATGATACAAAATCCTTTGCAACCTCTTCAGTCAAACATCACGCCCAGGATGCTTTACTCCTTTTATCCACTTGAACTGTACTTGAAGAGATGTTTTAAAGACACTTGGTTACATGTATTTATTGAAAATACACCCTTTTCTAATGACTTTTAAGCCTCACTACTCCTCTGGGTCTCCAGCTATTCTTTCAGAGCACCATCTGAAGGACTCTCATTTCCCTCACTTCTCTCCCTGCCAACTTCCCAGGGGGCATCACCCATGATCTGATATGGGATCTTCCTCTATAAACTGTCTTTGCACCACCTCATTCAATCAGCTTTGCCAGAGCTGTCAATTCATACAACTTCTCCAACTCAAGAGTTGGCTGCTTTTTGGCCAAGCTAAAATCTCTACCTTTCTGACATTTCCTTGTGGCTGCCCAGATGTTAATTCAAGCCCAGCACAACCAAATGGAGCTTTAATGTCCTTCTAAACTCAACTCATCACCTCCCTTCGAGATAAATGTCACACTCAATTCTCTGAATGCCTTTCATAGCTGGATATCACCCTCCCCTCACATCTGGTTTTTCATATGCTCTCACAATCAAGCACTATCCATTTATCCTCCCATTAAATCTCTTCTTTAATATTTCATCTCTATTATTGAAGCAACCTTTTCCACAGTGTTAACAAATACAGTCAGAGCCTAGATGCAAAAATCACTCTTATAGTCTATTATTCAAATAAAAGACCTCTACATCTTGCTCCCTCCATCTCTTTCTCATAACAGCATAAACCACCTATCTTCATTTCACAGATTTAAACACCCTAGTTCAGTTCAACCCATTACATTTCATTCAAACTAAGAGCAATTCCTGAATCTAATGAATGCACAGGGCAATCAATTTTGCAAAAAATACAGAATTTTTCTCCATGATGCTCATAGAGCTTGGAAGGTTTATTCCTAAATATACATGAAACCTACTACATTGATTTTCCTGCAAATCCTTCCTTTTTTATGTTGCCTGGAAAATGTAAACCTTAAGAATGGTTGGATTTTTTGGGTGTTGAAGCTGCTGCCCACTGTGACTACCAACAGTGCCCAACTGTTTGAAGTTTCAGTTTACCAAGTGTTACTATAGTAATTCATTATAAATACCTCCATCCATATGAAAACGGCCACTGGAAAGTGAAACAAGATAAGAAACTAACATAACTTTCTAATATCTAGTTGGGGGAAAATGTAAGTCCATAGATCTGAAATGACATTCTCTAAACAAGATATATTTCTCCCTCAATTTTATACTGAGGAATTAATCATTAATTCCTCCAATTAAAGTATTTCCTTCTCTCAAAAGGTGACTATTTAGGAGAAAGAGCAGCATCTACTGTCCTCAGTGGAGAGGGACAGAATCCTGTTTAATTTTATCCTATTCTGCACTATTTGCCTTTTTTTGAAAAAAGAAGAGTGTTTGATTATTTACCAAACCAACCTATCACACATCAATAAATGATATAAAGAACTGCTTTCAAACTGCACTGTCCAAGGGGGTGCAGCACCTAAATGCCAGTTCACAATAGTTCAGGTTAAAACAAAAGTAAAATGTTCTCTGTGTGTGTGTAAAAGCAGGAATTCCTGCAGTAAATACCACACATACCAACCTTTTAAAAAGAATTGGTATGAGTTTCTACAGTGTATTTTTTTTTCTTTGAACCTAGAATATAAATGATCACTTTCTAAATCATGGGAAGCAGTCTGTTTTGCCAAATTGGCAGAAAAGTTCAGTTTTCTCGAGAGAGTCATGAGGATTTTCAAGTTAAAACTGGAAATTTCCAAACATGCATATTTTGTATCCTAGACTCCAACAGCACACACTCCTGTTACTGTCAAAATGCAAAAGAAAATCGACAAGATTAAAGGTTTACCAATTAAGATTTTCCAAGCCATCTATAGGACTGATGCCACAAAAACTCACAATGTGAAAACTTGCTGGCTGCTTCTTCTGAATAAAATACAAACAGTCAGGTAGGCAATCAAATCTGGTGGTGACAAAAGGAATTTCTGATTGCTGATCAAATGCTAAAATTGTGAGAACATTCCTGAAACTTCCCTGGGCTTATAGTGACACCAGGCAACGCCTTTCTACATCCATACCTTTTCACTGTGTATTCCAGAGAGAATGGGTCATAGCTGCCTGGACCATGCTGACTGAACCTCTTACCTTCGTGTTGGCGCATGCTTTCCCCTTCTTGTAATCCTTATGGCTGCCTCTTTTATCCAATTTGGCCCACAAGGCTTTGGCTTTCCAGTAATTGAGCTTGGACTTGAGTTTGTGATAGAAGGAACGATAGTCCTTGGGCTTTAGTTCCAGGTAGTCACAGAGCTCTTGGAAAGCCTTGAGAGTCCCCTTGCAGGTGGAAGCCTGGACAAATCTGTCGAAGAGAACATGAGCCTGGTTCACCTTCTCGTTTTTACTTTCCTCCATGCTTCACACGTGGCAGCTGCCCAAGGGGGCAGCTGTGCTCTTCCAGTCTGCCAGATTTCCCGATGTTGCTCCGCTGAGCCACTTTCACCTCTGGCTTACAAGCATTATTAACCTATAAAATAAAAAGAAGAAAAGTGTAACTGAACTTGCTCTTTTTCATTCCAAAATTTTGTCCAAGTCTGCTGAACTGTCAGGCCTCAGCTGATTGATATTCCAAGGATTTCTGCCCAAGCTGACTGAAGCAGAGTTCACTGAGCCTCACTGCAGATAGCAGCACACCTCACATCTCTGTTAAATCACAAAATGCTTTAACCTGAGCCAGTGCCTTTGAAGTTTTATCAAAACTCATTCTGCATGAGGAGCAGAGAAGTTACAATTAAACAGGCAGATGTTCCACGATGTCTGAGAGAGGGCAGAGGTTGCAAAACAAAACAGGCAGACCTGCTATGCTGCAGTTACTATGTAACACCAGAGTAATGGTTACAGGCTGGTCCTAAAAACACTACTGCCGCAAAGTACTTCAAGAGCTGGTACTCCATCAGTAAAACAAGCTTTGGTTCCTTCATTCTAAAAAGACATGTGTCTTTGGTTGTGATAAATAAAGATGAGAGTGGATGGCATAGCACAAGCTGATATAGAGCCCTTGCCAAGACTGGTTTTTGCACAGTGATGGTTACCATACTCTTAAAAATAAGTCAAACCTCCTATTAGCAATCAATTTCTTAGGAAAATATGTCAAGACTGAAAAAAGAAAGCTTGTCTGTGTTGCATCAAGCAGTATAAACACGTCCCTTACCTACAGCCTGTACACATATTTCTGTCAGTAAGTGAGCAGCCTAAGAGTGAAATGTGGCTGGTGAACGATCCTTCCAAGATTCCCATACTAATTCCTCTATTCTGTGGTTTTCAACTTCATTTGATATGCAGGTCCATACAAAATTTTAGGTGGTAGCTGGCGTCTACTTTAATATGCTGGGGCAGATCTGCTACCATGAGCTCTGCTACTCCTTTCTGGGATCCCTCAGAAGCAGGCTGGAGACCTACAGAATTAATTGTTTGGATCACAATTAGAGATTTTGTTTAAAGAATAGATATCTTCTCTTCCTCTCTCTCTCTCTTTTATATATAATAAACTTTTTTCTTTCTTTTATACATAATACTAAGTACATACACTAGATTACCCTGGTCTCTAAGAAAGAATAGCTGTTTGCCTTCAGATCTGAAGGCAGCATGGGAACATGCACGAATTATGGAAGTGAAAGCACTTCTGAGGTGCTTTTTGCCCTTTGTTTTTTTTAGCAAAGGGTATTAAGGTAAAAAGGGAAATATGTGGACTTGGATAAAACTTTTTAGATTCTCACCAGCTCTTTTCCTGCTTCCAGCAGACAGGAAGCCAAGTCAAACATTACAGCTCATGTCTCTTCCCCTCCCATATGACAGCTCTGCAGCAGTTTATTTAGGCACTCCTGCTTTTAAGCCTAACATGGTATTTACTGTTTATGTTTAGAAACAGCAAAGGAGACTGGAAACCTTTAAATACAGTCAGGAACTGGTAGTTTTTAAAAATACACGTTCCTATAGAAGTCAAAGTACAACAATGGGTTATAGTGCAGAATGCAATTCTAACTTTATTAGGACAACTGCCTCAGAGGACTCAGTAGCCATGAAGCTGTTTTTCTAACTGGCTGATAGTGATGCCCATCTCCATATCAGTACTGCTCACTAAGCAGGATGGAACTGCTTTCCTTATTTTCCGTCTTAACTTCACTCTTGTGAAGCTGGAATGGTGCTCCAGGCTCACACCTCAAGGAAACCACTGCACTACTACAGAGGCCTAAGTCATAGAACCCTAAAATGGTTTGGTTTAGAAGGGACCATAAAGATTACATAGTTCCAATGCCTCTGCCATGGGCAGGGACATCTCCCACCAGACCAGGCTGCTCAAAGCTCCATCTAACCTGGTCTTGAGCACTTCCAGGGATGAGACACCCACAGCTCCTCTGGGCAACCTGTGCCAGCATCTCAGCCCCCTCACAGTAAAGAGCTTCTCCCCAATATCCAATCTAAACCTGCCCTCTAGCAGTTTGAAGCCATTCTTCCTTGTCCTATCATTCACATCCTTGTAAAAAGTCCCCCTCCACCTCTCTTCTGGCCCCACCAGGTACTGAAAGCCTGTGTCTCCTCTTTTGTTCTCAAGAAGAAGATTATAATGAACTCCAACAAAACACCTCTGACTCTGAAGGAGTAATTTCAGTGTGTCTGTGTCATACAAACACAATAAAGTACCTACAGGCTAAAGTCATATGCCTCATTAATCAGCACAACATTCCAAGTTGAATACTCCTTCTCTTATGTTCCCCCCACGTCTTGCACCCCCACTCTACCACCCAAACACTCACTTTACACCAGCGCTCTGGATGACTGAGACCTCTCCAGAAAAAGCAACAGAAATTACATGACCTAAATTAAGCAGAGTCACAATTTAGGTCTGTTAGTCCACATTCCACTACCGATAAACCCAGATGTGAGGACAACACAGGGATCATTTCTTACTCTTGCTTCTCCCGTAGTTTTTCCACCAAGGAAGTGAAGCGGCATTGGTTTTGCACTGCTCAATGACCCCAAAGTTAAAACCCTCCTTTCACTCTAGGAACTTACTGCTCTATGTCCGAGGTTTGCCGAGCCAGGAACCAAACCTGCAGAAAGCAGGTCTTTTGAGCCAGCACATCCCGAGGGGCACCTTAGCACGGCAGCTCTGCTGCCATCCCGTTTCACACAGCCTGGGAAATCAGTTATGCCCACAGGTGAAACACCGGGGCTTCAGTCACCACATTAGGTCACTCCCTAGAACTCCGCATTCCTGATGTAAACACCCCGAGCCCTTGGAACCCATGAGCAACACGTCAGGGAACATGGAAATTACAGGAGGAAAGCAAGGGCAGGCAAGAATGATTTGCCAGGTTTCCAGGGTACTTGTGTGCCTTGCTGGCTGTTCTGCAAGTCTGCAGTATCCTGCATGTTTTGTCTCGAGGCAGCTGATTGCTGACTCAGATGCTCTGTGAATTCCTTGGCTGCGGTGTTGGGCGAGGAAGACAAAGCCCGTGGAAAAACGCATGCAAGAACAGTGTTCACGTTGCTATTTACAATAATAGCAGGAGGTTGTCACTGACTCATGGCTCCAAGTGCCGTCAGGATCTCCAGTACTCGCCCAGGACAAAAGAAACCAATGAAAAACACAGAGATGCAGGCAGTGAATAATTCCAGGTGGTGGTTCCTTCCCACAGTCACCACAGATGCAGGAAAATATGAATATTTTATCAAATGCATACATGAGAAAGATAAGCCCAGTGCCCTACTTCTGCCAAAGGCAAGAGATAAGAAGAGATTTTGCAAATTCTACACATAATGAGTTTGGTTGTACAAATTGATGCTCTGCAGCAAGTGTTGCAAATGCACGGCTTATGTATTTCAGGCAAATAAACACCCATAATACAAGTCACCATCCCCCCCTACATTTCCATCCTAATTTTGTTTAAAGTGTTCATTCAAAGCAACGACTTAAGCCCAGGGAAAAAACCAAAATACTACGGGAACATACTTTTCAGCAATCTCTGCTTTTCCATCAGAAATTATTGAGTTAATTCCATCTACATTCACAGCTTGTTCCCTTCTAGCCTAAACCAGGAGTGAATAAAACATGTGCCAAAGTAACTGCCCAGCAGCTCTTCAGAATGCTGAGTTTCTCTGAGCACAATGTAAATGCTTTCTTCCATTTGAGTTATTTCCCAGCCAGGCAAACACCACAGATGCACCCTTGACAGACAAACCTCTGAGAGGTCAGACATCAAGAAGAAGCAGTAATACTGCATGGAATCTGAAAGCAAACTGGTCCATGGACCATGAAGCCACTCTCCAGCAACACTCTCCATACCCTTGCCTCCCTTTCATGCCCCTTCTGCAGCTTCTGCCTAAGCAAGACTCAGTAACATGCTCTGGAAACTCCGAGATTACTGCAGTACCCAGGCAGCCAGGACACAATTGCAACTTGGCTAGCAAAACCCTAAGCACAGATTAGAGTTAAGCTTGTGGGGACACCTATTTTTGTCTCTCTCCTCCACCCAGCCTCCAGTTTTCTTGTTGGAAACCAATTACCTTTGAGACTCTTATTCCTCGTTAAATCTGGATGAAATTGTTCAAAAGTTATTAAGGATGAACTGAAAAGCAGATGAACAAATGGCTCAATCCCGTAAGCCTTCCTTCTTTAGGAAGCCACACAAAAAAAAAAATCTTTATTCCAACAAATGAAAAAGCTCTGTTTTCATTTCCAAGATTTAATTTCTTTTACTTTTAGCTAAAACTGAAGAAATGGATTTTCTACAATATGTTCATGACTTTCTAAGTGATCACAGGTATCAAAAAGTGCAGCTTTAGAGCAGTGGTAAGACTGTGGAACAGATGGCAAAAAGAGGACAATTTTGACAAGAAAGGCTAAAGCCAAAACTAGCAACTATTTTAGCTCCATACTTTGCAGACCAAGAAGGGGAAAGCAGGAGGACAAAGGCGTGGTTGCCATTGTTTGCAGCTTCCCTTTTATACCAGATGGAAAAGGGGCACGTCAGCAGTGTCCACAGTATGTTTTAAGATGGTGTTTAGATCTGTTCCCGTTCACAACATTCAAGACTCAAGCAAATAAGCTGTCAAAAAACTGTGTTTTAATAAACCTATTAAACTTGATTTGGTGTGCTTCCACCCACCACATGGGAGAGAGTCTTTTGGGTCTCCACCTCTTTCCTGTCTACCCTCCCTCCCAAGCTAGGCCAAAAATGGGAGAAGGAGAAACCAAATATGAGCTTGGCTGCAAATACAAGAACGTGCTCTTAGCACATACACAAACAGTTCATAGAATTCTCATGTCAAGAAAAACTCAACCCAGTAATGGCTTGAGAAGAAATGCTAATTATATCCAAGAACATGGAAACATACAAATACAGAAGCAGTTACAGAAAATATTTCGGTTCCGAAATTCACAATAAGGTACAGAAGGAAAATGTGTACGTTGCTTATTACCAACCATTTCTTCAGTATCACAACACGACTACTGAAAGCATTTGACCTACAAAATACAACATTTTATCTATGAGAACTCAAAAACCATCCTTTGCTGCTGCTGTCATACACAACTCCTTGATCACAGCAGTCCCTACACTGAACGAACACTAACAAAAAAAGAGACCAAGAAACAGATCAATGTTTTTCTTTGGAAGGAAAAAAAAAAAGGAAATTATACCAAGGAAGAGGTAGCTGTCCCCTCGTAGGATAAGGGAATAATTGTAGGGCATCTGGATAGGTCTCATTCTCACACCACCATGTAACAGAGCAACGAAGTTGATTGTCATTCCCTCACCTGAAGTGCTTTGAAGCTGTTCCTGATGTTACATTTCAACATAGAAATCTACCCTAAAGTTAGTTCCCACCCAGTTTTACAAGCTGGACTTCTCCAGAGTTCTGCAAACACTATGTAATAATCTGAGGAAAGTGCCTATTTAAAAAACAACAACAAAAAAGGCTCCTAAAATTACCAGAATGACACTTTCACAAAACTCTGTTTCTATGACTTCAAACGGGGATAAAACAACTTGGTTGCCTTAGCACAGTAAGATATATCAGCTTTTGATACCACACAGGACATGGACCCATTCATTCTTCTTATGACATGCTGTGTATTCCACAAGAAACACCAGAAACACTAGATTTTTTGAGAAAAGCTTTACTGAACATCACAGAACAAGAACGCTGTTCTGCCCCAGTGAGAAAATCTGAGCAGAACAAAGACTGGAGGCTACAAATACACTTTAATGACCTCTGCAGCCCAGTGAGCCAAGTCCTCTGAGGTCTCCCGATTCTGCCAGTGCACTGATCACCCCAAACCATTCCACGGCACAGGGAGAACACAAATAGAGTCAGTATTTGTATTTTGAAAAAAAAACTCATAAAAGAAATTCTCTAACAAAATTCACATGAACACATTTGCAAGAATGTATACAAGTGAAAGCTTCTATTTGCCAGAAACTAGTACCAAAACACACTCTGCAATGATCACAAAGAGTGATCACAAAGGAGAAAAGATAACCAGCAGGAGCAAAGAGACACATAGAACCACAGGATCTGCAAGTGACAAGAGGAAAACAATTACCATTCTCCACAGAGTACGTAAAATGGTTCAGAGACCCAAAAAAAACGAAAAGCTCTACCACCTTCTGTAGTATGAGCTTGCTTTCTGTTACTGTGCACTTGTCTCTACTCAACGTGTTTCTGTTCTCCCTCTCCTTACCTCATTGTCCAGGGAAGGGAACACATCTGGTGAAGGGTCCGAAGCACAAGTCCTGTGAGGAACAGTTGAGGGAGCTGGGGTTGTTTAGCCTGGAGAAGAGGAAGCTCAGGAGTGACCTTATCACTCTCTACAACCACCTGAAAGCAGGCTGTAGCCCGGGGGGAACAAGTGACAGGACAAGAAGACAGTCTTAAGCTGCACCACAGGAGATCAGACTGGACATCAGGAAGAATTTCTTCAGTGAAAGGGTGGTCAGGCACTGGAACAGCCGACCTAGGGAGCTGGTGGAGTCACCATCCCTGGAGGTGTCCAAGGAAAGACTGGCTGTGGTCTGGTTGACATGGTGGTGTTCGGTCATAGGTTGGACTTGGTGATCTCAGAGGTCTTCTCCAACCTCATTGATTCTGTGGTTCCCCCTTACATAGATCAAAGATCACTTATCATTGGAGTCACGGGATCCTAACGAGGCTGAGTTTACCAAAGCCACCTTCATTTGTGTCAGTCATTAAGAGAAACACTTAGCACCTCAGAAGCAAGCTCAAAGACCGGTCATTAGCACCAGCATTTACTTTCATCACAGCAGATAGATGCCCAGACTTTTAACTCCAAAGCTCAGCCCTCCGTGGTTTGGGAAATCCAAGACTCTCACAAAACAAATATTCCAGTTACAGACAGTAAAAAATGAACATGGGAAAGCAAGTTTTATTTGTGCTGCTTCCAACTCTCAGCTGTTATGGGTGTGGAAAAGAGGCAGGCACTTCCTGAAAGGAAGTGGTGGAGGACAAGGGAGTTAGAAAACAGGATTAGAAGATTCCTTTTTTCACCATTCTTACACAGTCATTTAGGTCTGGCATCACAAATCCCCTGCACAGAGCAGTTCAAACAGATTACAGATTATTTAGTGGATGTATAACCATTTTCAGTGGAGGAAGACTGATTACAGAAAGCAGAGAAGTTCAAAATTTTGGAATCTTCTTCCCTATACACATCTTGCAAGACTCTTGGGAACCAAGAAATCTAAGTAAATAGACATTTGAATGAAAGAGCTATAAAGATTTCGCCAACCCACAAACCACTTCATTTAGAGACTGCTGAACTTCAAAACAAAACAAATCCCAAGCTTTATTCTAGGACACGTTCAGGAAGGGTTGGGATCATGCTATAACCCATGGGTGCAACCTTAGCCTATATAATTACCAGATAAAATATACATGCAGAATCAGAAAAAGCATCTAGGAAATTGGACCTTAAACCCAGACCTCCAGAACTGCCACCTCCTTTCCCTTAACAAGAAAGTCCAACCAGGAACAGCATCTCCAAGACTCACCTGCAGACGAGGTCACTGGTGATCTGTCACTCTACATCCCAGCTATTCCATGCTCCAATCTGCCCTCTCCCCAGCCCAGGCATGGCCAGTAAGACCTAAGTTCCCCCCCAAGCAGGCTGACACCCTCAAGCTTCACTGCTGCCAAAAAAAACCCCACAGCATGTTTATAACCACTCACGGGTGTACCCTGCTGCTGTAACTCAAACCACTGCCCCAGCCTTCCTTTCTCCTTCCAGTTACGCACGAAAATATGTTCTCTGCAGTCTGTCTGTACATCTAAAATCAGAAATGGCAACGACAACAAACTCGATCTAGGTTAGATCAGGCTGTTTCTTAACGCTCCGCAGGCTCCACAGCCATGTACTGTCCTCCCACATCAGTCACTAGATTAGACCATAATACACAATTAAGCAATTTCATTTCGTTTTGCAGAGGCGGAGGATTACACACCTCAGCAAGAGCACTACTGACTGAGCAGAGTCTCAACAGGGCACCAAGCAGGATGTGAAAGGAACCAGAAGGAGACTACTTTCCATCATGGCTTGACTTACCTCTTTTGTAACTCCATAGTGAATCTGACACCTCATTTTTACAGTAAAACTTATTTATTATACTCTAAGAGCATGGGTCTTCTAGGTAACAGGAGAGATACTGAACATGTTCAATGGACACAGTGCTGGATCCCAATTTGTCACAGGAAGAAAACACACCCACACAATAATCCTATAACTTTTATTTCATAAATTAGATCATTTGGTTGAGGTCTATTCCACACACCCCACAAACGTCCTCTATAACCTCTCCCAGGCTGCATTCCTGTAGACATAACTTTATTTTCAGAGGGAAGAAAGGTCTTTATCCCATCCTTTCCTCAAAATACTCTTACTGTGCTTACATTTTGGAGTTCTTGAGAGTATATTAAACTTAGTTTAGTCTTAACTCCCGATAAATTTACTCACGTAAATCTTTCCTCTTTCCAAGATAAGAATACCAACCCTTTGCACTCTGGCACACTCCACAATTCTTGGCAAGGACAATAATTTTAAAAAGCAAAGCAAAATCCAACCCTTAGCAACTGAAACTGTGAGACCATCAAATGACAACTGATCAAATCTAGCAACTTAATGAAAGTTTGTCTCTATTACACAATCTGGTGTGTCTGAGACTTCCCCATCATTCATCTTCCTCACAGGTACAAGGAAAGCTTTTACCAGCAGACAGGACTGTATTGTAAGCAAATAACCAGTTCAACATTTGGCTCAACCTTGATAAACAGACAGAATAAAGAGGTTACATTTTCTCATGCTACAAAATACACCAGAATCTTGAAAAGTAATTCCAACAGTAGGTAGAGAATGGCAAAACCAAAACTCGCAACATCAAACTTTCAGCTCTGGATATCAGATAATACCAATTGCACATATTGTTACACAGGTTATAAATAGTAACCAGGCAGCACCTTCCCCACTTGGCTGGACATTCGACTCTCAGTAAACACTGAGCAGTTTCAATTGCCCAGATAGCGATTTCCCTGCAGCCGTGGAACCCGCAGGATGCCTCTCTCAGCAAAGACCATGCCAAGCTCAGTGCCCAGAGCGAACGAAAATCTGTTAGGAAATTAGTTAGAGGAAAGAGGTGGAGGTGGTTCTGTGATTTACTCTCCTCTCCCTGAGGCTTTGGCAAGCAGCTCCTGGAATAAGATGGCAGTCATCACTTCCAGAGGCAGACATTACCAGTCTCCTCAAATACAGCTGCACTGGTGGGGACATGAAAAGACTTGGTATGAATTAGTCAGAGATTAAATTCAACCTAAGTGTAAGGATGCCATCAGCAGAATTTGTACCTAGTAGCGAGGACACATAAAAGCTTCTGTCTTGGCCTTTCGTCCTCAAGGACTGTCTAGTCTTTTTAACTCCATCCTCCTTTGGATAAAGGCCATTCCTCTGCAAGGGTATCTGGGGGTCTGAGGCAGATAGCTGGAAGGTTCAGCTGAGGATATCTGGCAGAGAAAGTAGCCCTGTGAGGGGGCACGAGCATTGCCTTTGCTTAATGCGGGTCTGAGCCCTCACCAAGGGACCTACAACCACTTTTTGTGTGAGGCAAAAACACATCTGCAAGACACCTGTGTGCACCTCCTTAACAGGCGAAGCTCTCCATGCTCACAGACTGCATTGTGAAACAACTTCTGCCCAGCATGGTTTGACAGGACTGAGGCACTGCTTTGCTACTGTGCTGCTCACAGGCCAGGGTCTGTCCCATAGGGCAGTCCAGCATTTCCACTGGCAGATGAGTCAGTTCTGGACCTTGGACTCCAACTGTGTAATTTCCATAATCTCTTACTCCACAACATCCTGTATTTGAACACTCGCCAGAATGACCCTTTTCCAAAATGCTTTCAATGCAGCCAGGAGGAGCACAAGAGACTGCAGGTCACTTGTGACTTTCTCAGTGACAGTACCAACAGGCTGCTGCTGGTGTAACTGGAAAAGAAAAATACTGAAATTGAAAGTACTTTTTTCAACTTCATTCAACTTCTGCTTTCAGGCTCCGTCAGCCAGAATGGACTGGTAACAGCTCTGGAAACTGAGAATGACCAAGAGTGGTGGCAGAACTGTAGCATGACAGTAGCTGCTCTCTTGGAAATCCGTACAGTGCTCCTGGAGAGCATTCACTGCACAGAACAACCTGGTGTCTTCAGCATCTGAAAACTACCCCTCCCTTTATTTGGTCACTGGCAATAAACAATTTAATATCTATAAATTTACCATTAGTTTATGCTCACAGAAACAAATGCTGCTATTAAGAAAGCTTAGTTTTCTCCAGTTTGAGGACTAAGAAATGTAAAGAATTTGTTTCTTATTATGTTGGGAGCTACCAGTAAAATCCATGTCTACTCTCCACTCTCCTGTCATTTGCCATACATGCACCCCAGAAATTAACACAAATAGTGGGTTTTTACCATGGACTCGAAAGATCTGGCTAACTGTAGAGAAAAAATTCTTATTCCCTGGGGTAAACCAGAAAACTCTTCAGTATTTGGTTTCTAAAATACTTGGGAATGACCACAAGTAATAAGCAATGCTTGCTTTTAACCTTTCATTTCTGTAACACTCCTGTTTATTTTCTAGGCTAGAGCAGGCTATTACAGCTGGAAGAGCCCTGCAGTGATCATCTGGTCCAACTGCCCGGCTGAACAAAAGTTAAAGTGTGTTGTTAAGGGCACTGTCATAATTAAAGTTCACTTCCCTTCCCTGGCTGACCCCACCGGCTGGGCACACACCTTTTGGAGTAACTTCTGCATTATGGTCTGTAACTATAGGGAATAACAGGGAAATGCTCATTCGAAGAGCAAAAGGCAGACAAAAGGATCTAATGCTGATAAAAATGGGCCATTTCCTACCCTTATCACACTGTGGCAACTGAGATTATGAAAGCTTTATGTCCCATCCCTGTTATCAACTCAGACATTTCTTCCTGAGCCAGTTGTTTTTATGATCAATAGCTTTCTTTTAATTTCCAGGCCGAGTTTATACCTCTCTGTTCCTGTGATGATGCTGACCTATGCATTAGCTTGCCCTCCCTTCCCACATATATTTATAGACAATGCCACATCCCCCCTTGATCTTCATAAGGTCAAATCAAGCTCTCTTGGACTAAGGTAGGCTTTCTTTTCCTAGGCTTCCCAAGAAAGAACTGCATATTGTTGGGTAGGGGGTGGGAGTTCAGGAGTTTGAAATATGGGAAGGTCGTGTGATCTTTAGAAGAATTATAGCTGTACAGTATATTTGACCAGATGAGTTCTCGGAAGAGAATGGCACAATAGGGTGTATAGAATATCCCTCTCCTGCCCATTCTGGGATTGCTTTAGCCTCTTCCACCTCTACAATCCACAACTAGCATACATTTGAATGCACTCACTGATCACAGGGATCACGTTTTCTCCTTTCTTGGTCATTTCTAAGTGCAAGGACATCAGACTGTTTCACACTACTGAATTTACTTTCATGTGTATCTTATAAACTCTCGTTCTTTCTACAGAACACCAAAGTAGAGGTAGAGTTGGTCTCAAAGGCAGAGCAATGCACCCCTGATCCTTAAAGAGCAGGAACAGGAACCCTTCTCCCCAGAACTAGGTTCTTCCCCTTCTAAACACAATTTGGTACTTTTTGTGAAAGAAACAACTACGGTATTTGGATGTAGCAGTCTTCTCAGCCAAGAGTTGCAATAGCAATGCCATGGGCCAGGAAACTGGTGGAGCTTCACGTGGAAGATTCCCACAGGCTGTGGTCAGCACTTGTGATCAGCCCTTCCACTCTCCTCTACTTCCTGACCTTCTTACATCAATGTAATGAACAGGGTAGAACACCTCCAGGAGCAGCAGAAAAACATGCTGGCTTTCATCCTGCAACTCAGAGGAAATCAGAGAAGTGGGGTTCTAGAGCACTCTCCAACAAGAAAAGCACAAGGCAATTACTCAGGTTATTAAGAGAATACAGTTTTCTGAGACTGAAAAGAAACAGACCACATGCTAGGATTTGCCTCCAAACTAGCCCAGTGCTTTGATATTACTGTATAGACATAGACATGACAATAGATGCACAGTTGATGTGCCAAGCCAGAATCACATGCTCCTAACCATGACTGCAAACATGTATGTAAAGCAAAACAGCTTTATTGAAGGTTCATTGAAGGCTGAGCAAAATTATTGGGTTCAAGGTCTTTAGCTGCATGAAGATGACTTTCTGTGAAAGCAGCTGATACTGTAGCCATTTCTGTAACCCTCTGTCCTCTGACAAGTGTTGTGTGGGGTGGGAAGAAGTGTGAGGGAGGTGACCCTGCCATTTGAAACTCTGTTTCCTTGACAGGATGGATGAAATTTCGCTTCTTCCTCTGTTTTAAAGAATTACAGCCTTGAGAGCTGAAGGTGGCAAGAGACTTCCAGAATTTTGCCTGTGTGCATAGAGCTGCCAGAAACAGCATTGATAACAGTGTTGTTTGGAAAGGCTGCTCATAGAGTTTCAAGAAAACTGTGCTTTTTGGTAGAACAGCATACTAAAAGCTGCTGGTATGCTCCTGCATGTTGTTTACTTTGGAAAATGAAATCTGAATGTTCTTTTCCCTCAAAGGCATAGCTATGCTATGCAAAGAAATACTTCAGGCAATTTATGCCACATCTGTGTCCCCACAGCTAATAAAGGAATGTAAGATGACTACAAGCTATGCGGGTATAATCACTTCACCAAATTACATAAGAGAATTTAAGAGATAAGTACTGTTCTAAGTGCTCCAAGCATATATTATACATTGCCCAGGAGTCCATTATCCCAAAAGAAGAAAAATTATTTCTTCGAATTGCTTTTAGAAATATCTAAAATACCCCAACAGTGTGGTTGATTCAGCATTGCTCTAATCTGATCTTGAATGAGCTCGGTTTTCCCTTTTCCACATATGCTATAGAAGAGTGACCTCACTTTCATTAGTCCCCGGGCTAACTCCTTAGATCTGACACTAATACAGCCATTAAGCAGATCAGCAGGGCCTCAAGTTTAACAGAAATATCAGTATTTAGATGTGTCTGCGACTTCAGCCCAAGGTTGCTGGCACATTTATAAACAGTCATAGACTGAGATGCAGTAGTATCTTAGAGAAACAGAACAGAGCAGCAAGTTTACAGTATCCAGCTGTAATGAAATGTGGAACTCTGTCCTTGACAAGCATAATGCAGCTTTGTTCACTGGATACAAGAGGTGCTCCCTTCTGGAGCTTGCACTGCTACCTGTTCCAGTGCTTCCTTGTGCCACTATGCCCATCACACTTGCTGGTTTTGGAGAAAACAGCCTGCCAGGGTATTGCATGGAGAGCTCATCTCACTATAGACTGTGAGGAGTAACCCTGAGGTTACTCAGCATTCGGTAATACTGTAACTCACAGTTCCTTACAGGTACTCAGTAACTCACAGGACACACCGGAGAGAACATCTGTGGTACCCGCACTTCTCCACGGACTCACCCAGGACTTACTGACTCTGTGTGGCCAGATCTAAGCATTTGACTCCCACATTCCTCCACTCCAGAGGACAAGGCAGTTCACTTCTAGCACAGAGCTATTTATTAGTTACACCACATGCCACATTAACACGAGCTTACGTAAGTAAATTTAGAGTAAGGTAACACCTAATGAAAATGGCCAACAAAATAGGTACCTTGCTATTAAGGGCTGCTTTCCCTGGAAGAATTTAAAGCCACGTAAGGAATGAGTGGGAGAAGCTGACAACACTGCAACAGCTACCTGCAGCAATGCAGGTGTGGATGCAAAACACCTGCAAACAAACTCAATCCATTACTAAAGGTGAGCTTGACTTTCACTTAACAACTGAAAGTCACACACAATCTGTGCCCACATCTATTTCAATCCTACCTCGGGCCAGCCTGACAAGTGTTGGGTGTGATGTCCACAGACACACAAATGACCACCCAAAGTGAACAAGAGCAGCTCTCACTCTCTATGACTGGCATGCCCAGGCTGGATGGCTCACTCTTTCAGCAGTCTTTTCTGCAGGCAGAATGGAGCACAGGGAAACTTCCAGCACACTCCTCTTCTGGCTTCCTTCACTGAACACAAGTAGTTACAACCCATTCATGGAAAAACAGCCCATGTCCACGCAAACAAAAACTAGTCTGTCCCAACTAAGCTGCACTCAACAACTGGAGTCAGTACTAAGGTGACCCTGACAGGATTAAGCTGGAGGCCTGCCACACCATTAGCTTTCATCAGATCAGTATTTGGCTGCAGAAAAAGACAGATCAATTCTGGGGGAAAGGCATCCATGTTCCTTTTCTCTTCTTGGTTAGGAAACTTGATTTGGCTGTTGATTAGGGAAGTACACCAATCCATATTGTTTAAAACTCTTGCTTGAGGAGTAGGTCAAACTAAGAAATTGTGAGTCACAGAACCACAGAATAATTAAGGTTGGAAAAGACCTCTGGAGATTGCCTAGGTTGATCCCACTGCTCAAAGCAGAGTCAGCTAAAACAGGTTATTCAGGACTGTGCCCAGTCGGGTTTTGAGTATCTCCAAGGATAGTCACAAGGGATGCTTTAAGCCTAACATAATATCTCTTGCAACAGACAGACCTGCATATTTAACCTCCAGGCAGATTAATTTTTATGTAACCAAGCAATACAAGAGAGGATAGATACTCAAGTCCCAGCACACATCACCCTAAAAGGTAAAGTCAAGGGTGCCAAAAGCAGCAAGTCACTTTTTCCCCTATATTCATGAAACTCGTAAGGTTCTCAGATTTCCTCCTTACCCTGAAACAAACTCAAGAGTTTATTCCCAGCCTAATGGAACATTAAACAAAAGAAAGCTTAACCCATGGAGATAACACATGGAGCTTCTCTAGCAGATGAAGCTGTGAATCCCATTCTACATTCTACTTCCTAAACAAAGGCAACACCTAATGCAAGGGTTTAACTAAACTGCCTCTTCTCTCCTTGAAAATAATTCTTCCTGGTCAAGTTTGGTGACATCTGAATTTGCAGTAAACAAGCACTGGCAGAATGAAAAATAACATTTAAGAGAACCTCAACAAGTGATTGAGAGTTGTGTTGGTCAAGATGTTGACTTAGAACACATGAATTTCTTAGAAGCTGCAGCATGAAAGAGGTACCTTAATGACATCAGAAAGGATATTCACACCTAATAGCAAAAAAATTAGCGATCAAAAAATCCATGCTATGTTTTAAAAGGGCAGAGNAGAGCAGCAAGTTTACAGTATCCAGCTGTAATGAAATGTGGAACTCTGTCCTTGACAAGCATAATGCAGCTTTGTTCACTGGATACAAGAGGTGCTCCCTTCTGGAGCTTGCACTGCTACCTGTTCCAGTGCTTCCTTGTGCCACTATGCCCATCACACTTGCTGGTTTTGGAGAAAACAGCCTGCCAGGGTATTGCATGGAGAGCTCATCTCACTATAGACTGTGAGGAGTAACCCTGAGGTTACTCAGCATTCGGTAATACTGTAACTCACAGTTCCTTACAGGTACTCAGTAACTCACAGGACACACCGGAGAGAACATCTGTGGTACCCGCACTTCTCCACGGACTCACCCAGCACTTACTGACTCTGTGTGGCCAGATCTAAGCATTCGACTCCCACATTCCTCCACTCCAGAGGACAAGGTAGTTCACTTCTGGCACAGAGCTATTTATTAGTTACACCACATGCCACATTAACACGAGCTTACGTAAGTAAATTTAGAGTAAGGTAACACCTAATGAAAATGGCCAACAAAATAGGTACCTTGCTATTAAGGGCTGCTTTCCCTGGAAGAATTTAAAGCCACGTAAGGAATGAGTGGGAGAAGCTGACAACACTGCAACAGCTACCTGCAGCAATGCAGGTGTGGATGCAAAACACCTGCAAACAAACTCAATCCATTACTAAAGGTGAGCTTGACTTTCACTTAACAACTGAAAGTCACACACAATCTGTGCCCACATCTATTTCAATCCTACCTCGGGCCAGCCTGACAAGTGTTGGGTGTGATGTCCACAGACACACAAATGACCACCCAAAGTGAACAAGAGCAGCTCTCAGTCTCTGTGACTGGCATGCCCAGGCTGGATGGCTCACTCTTTCAGCAGTCTTTTCTGCAGGCAGAATGGAGCACAGGGAAACTTCCAGCACACTCCTCTTCTGGCTTCCTTCACTGAACACAAGTAGTTACAACCCATTCATGGAAAAACAGCCCATGTCCACGCAAACAAAAACTAGTCTGTCCCAACTAAGCTGCACTCAACAACTGGAGTCAGTACTAAGGTGACCCTGACAGGATTAAGCTGGAGGCCTGCCACACCATTAGCTTTCATCAGATCAGTATTTGGCTGCAGAAAAAGACAGATCAATTCTGGGGGAAAGGCATCCATGTTCCTTTTCTCTTCTTGGTTAGGAAACTTGATTTGGCTGTTGATTAGGGAAGTACACCAATCCATATTGTTTAAAACTCTTGCTTGAGGAGTAGGTCAAACTAAGAAATTGTGAGTCACAGAACCACAGAATAATTAAGGTTGGAAAAGACCTCTGGAGATTGCCTAGGTTGATCCCACTGCTCAAAGCAGAGTCAGCTAAAACAGGTTATTCAGGACTGTGCCCAGTTGAGTTTTGAGTATCTCCAAGGATAGTCACAAGGGATGCTTTAAGCCTAACATAATATCTCTTGCAACAGACAGACCTGCATATTTAACCTCCAGGCAGATTAATTTTTATGTAACCAAGCAATACAAGAGAGGATAGATACTCAAGTCCCAGCACACATCACCCTAAAAGGTAAAGTCAAGGGTGCCAAAAGCAGCAAGTCACTTTTTCCCCTATATTCATGAAACTCGTAAGGTTCTCAGATTTCCTCCTTACCCTGAAACAAACTCAAGAGTTTATTCCCAGCCTAATGGAACATTAAACAAAAGAAAGCTTAACCCATGGAGATAACACATGGAGCTTCTCTAGCAGATGGTATTGAAGCTGTGAATCCCTTTAAACATTCTACTTCCTAAACAAAGGCAACACCTAATGCAAGGCTTTAACTAAACTGCCTCTTCTCTCCTTGAAAATAATTCTTCCTGGTCAAGTTTGGTGACATCTGAATTTGCAGTAAACAAGCACTGGCAGAATGAAAAATAACATTTAAGAGAACCTCAACAAGTGATTGAGAGTCGTGTTGGTCAAGATGTTGACCTAGAACACATGAATTTCTTAGAAGCTGCAGCATGAAAGAGGTACCTTAATGACATCAGAAAGGATATTCACACCTAATAGCAAAAAAATTAGAGATCAAAAAATCCATGCTATGTTTTAAAAGGGCAGAGTGCAATTCCTGGCAATGGGACAACAGAGAATAGCTATGCAGCTGGCAACTGAAGAACAAGGTTTTAAATAGATAGTTCAAAGGCAAAGATTACTCTTATCCTGTGCTGTCGGTGTTACAAGGCTGTGAGGAAAGATAACAAGGTACACAGAAGAATCAAAAATGTAACATTTCAAATTTAAATTATCTACCTTTGCCTTTACAAAACCACTTTTTGGATGACTTGCAACGTGTCAATATGATTTAAAACAGTAGCTGTCTGTAGAATCCAAAGACCCCTGGTTCAGCTCTGGTGTAATCAAGAGTCTTTAGTTCTTGCAGGGTTGCCATTTTAATTTTGACATGAACTCGCTCAATAAAATAAGGCTCACCTCTGGGATGAGAAGCTGTTTCCAGTCTCAGTTCATGGGAGCTACTTAGAAGTACTTGTGGGGGAAAAAGTGATTTTGCCAGGAAGGAAAATGTCACTCATGGGGGTTAAGAAACCAGCAGAGCAGGTTGACCCTACAAAGGGCAGACTTTAAAAAACCCTTGTTTAGTGGGAATCTATTACACCAGTGCATGTGGGACTGGAGAACCTCCAGCAGGTCAACCCTCTTACACCCGGGGTCCTTCTTCCCTCATCCTGTAACAGGAGGGTCTGCAGACAGGATTTGAGAAGATTACCAGGTCAAAGCTGGAAGTGTGTTCCCGCCAGCAGTCTAAAAGTGAAGTTAATCACCTCAGCACTTATCAAGGGGCTAGGAAAGACTGAGCGAGACTGCTTTCAGCAACTGGCCTGAAACCAGTCACGAGCCATGTAAATGCCAAGGCTGATCCTGTGGGCAAACCAGTCCTGAGCAATGGTTACCTGAGGTGAGAGATGCTGGGTGATAGACAATGTACTTCTCTACACTGTTCCACACAGAACATTCCAGCAAGTCTCACTGCAACACTGAAGTTCTCCAGTCAAAGGTCTGTACTAGAAAGAACTTTTGCTAAAAGAAAACAAGCAACTATTTGTGTGTGTTTATTTAGAAAACAACTACCTCCGTTCAAATCCTGTGGCAAAGGGAGAAAGTGGCACTAAGTCTTTTCCAGGGAAAAAACTTCAGTCTAGACTTAGAAAAGGCTTAGTCTAGACATGGATACCACAAGCACTGAAAATGTGACAACTTTTCTAGTGTCCTCAGTGCGCAGGATCAGTGTCTCCCTTCTCACAGCAGGCAGCCCAGGTAGGGGTACAAGGCTAAATTCAGCTTTACTGTACCCCCATCATGGTGCAGACTTGCTCGAAAACGTAGGAATTTATGCTGAAACTTGGAAGAAAATATCCCAGCCACCAACTTTTAGCCAAAACTTGAATCAAGTCTTTAGCCCAAAGAGGTCAGCTAGTGATAGTAGAAGCCTTCACTGAGTTCCTTCTGCATTTCATACATAAATACTCATCCTTCCCTTCGCATAAAAAGGAAAGTCAGGGATTCTTTTTATGAAAATAAATTTGTTTTCATTTAAAGAAAAATCTGCACATATGCAGTTTCAATATCAAGTATTCCAGATTTTATGGGAAGTTTTTTCTTTAGTGACCTGGTTCCTCAAGTAGTGAAATCAAAAGCACATCCAAAGGAGACATATTAGGGCTCTGCAAATTATTACTACAATCCTTAAAATTCAATTCATCAAAGCCCATTTCAAGCACAAACCCCTGACTATGGTTGTAAGATTTTGGAAGGAATAGAAATGCCTAATTTTAAAACTTGCTACCTTACCATTACTAAGTTTAAATAAATTAGTTATTTCAATGCATTCTTGAGCTTTCCAGTTCACTGCTTAAAGAGAAAAAAAGGGTATAGGTTTCTTTAGACTTAAAAGACCAAAAATTTGCTTTTTAATAAATTAGTTTTTAATTAAAAACACTAAAAAATTATTCCATATCTTGGTATCCCTCGTAATACTTTATAGATCACTATTATATGAAATTTTGAGATAAGGAAACCAAAAGTGTTTTAATTCTCTTAAGGTTTGAATCTGCCACAAACAATGATCAGGCAAAGCAACAGTTGGTGGTTTTCTTTTTTGTTTCCCCTTTAGAGCCTTCAGTAAAGAGGAAACCCTTTTAGAATGAAGAGCTATTCCTGCAGTGCTACCTCTCCATTTCAAATTGCCAAGAACAGCGCAGGCAATAGTTTGGGGGCAGAGAAATCTTCTTCCAAAAGTTTAAGGACGCTCTTCTCGGGCTATTTCGGTCACCAATAATTGCATTGGAATGACACTGGAGATTCCAAAGGGAAAGCTGTTATCCATCACCAGCAAGTCAGCTACGCTGAACTCTGCAAATATATCTCAGAAGAATCAAGTGTTAGACTTTTCCTACATTTATAGTACTGCGAGAACAGAACGAGGAATATTTAGCTTTTTTTTGTCTTGATATGTTTCCATTCTAAATTTCAAAACTTATTCCTGTCACTGAAGAGTACATTTCCTAAAACTGAGCACTTTTAAATGAAACCTCAGTCAAAAATGACCAAGAGAAAATTCAGTACCTATGGCCAAAGAATAAGTGCTAACAGACATTTCCACCTTGAGAAAGGCCAAAGACAACAAGCTTGTTCATCAAAACCAGTTCCTGAATTTTACAACTTTCTCTTCCAGTCCTGTGGTTTCACTGGGTTTATTAAATCATATCAGCTGGGATTATTAAGTACTTGATGATAATGCAGAAAGGAACAGCACTTCTGTGGTCGGAAATGCAGCCACACAACCTTCCTGTTAATGCATAACTGGAGGCTGTAACAGCAGATGCAACCAGGATCTCCATACATAAGGATCCGTGCTTTACTTAAATTTAGGATAGATAGTCTAGGATATCTATTTCATGCGACCACTGAAAGGTATTTGTTTNGATATGGATCCCTGCTTTACTGAAATCTGTCTAGAATATCTATCTCATGTGACCACTGAAAGGTATTTGTTTCTCTTCCCCCTGATTTTGGAAACGAGGTTCAACTGAAGACCGTGCTGGAAACTCCCCTGCCTAAGCAAACACAAGCAGCCTCTTCAGTCAGGTCAGAGATTTGACCTGACTCCCAACATGGTATCACAACTATCACAAGAGAAATGGAGGAGGAAAACAAACACAAGGTTTGTGGTGAGATGAGATCCATCCCTTAGGCAATTGTGGGATCTTCAGCTGTTTTATGCAAATCATGAAGATATGGGTGTCTTTATACCTTAGGGCAGAGGCTGTAAGAAATGTAACAATCTCCCTTAGTTTTCAAAGTCAGTGAAAGTTAAAAAAAATATTAAGAATCAGCAAGGTCTTGGCAGAAGAAAAGATTTATGTCAGTATTTAAAAAATAAAATCTGCAGTTTCAATCACCTCCATATGACATGTCTGGGAAAACAAGTTCCTTTTTTTTCACTGACTTTTTTTTAAGTTGCATT
The DNA here is from genome assembly GCA_013397175.1 of Platysteira castanea. Lineage (NCBI taxonomy): Eukaryota > Metazoa > Chordata > Aves > Passeriformes > Platysteira > Platysteira castanea. The sequence goes on from VYXC01010095.1 coordinate 211,028, forward strand.
ACCACTAAGTTTAACTAGAAATTGCATGAGCAAAGCCAAGAACCCAGGCTGCTTAACAGTCAAAGAAAGAATAAAAATTACTTGTCTGGATCTACCCATTAAATTTTCTGGATGCTTTAAGGACACACCTCTTTAAAAATGCAGACATATTTCATCTTGCTTACCCCTTTAAGAAAGCCTCCAATTGCTCTTTTAACATCCCCGTATTTAACTTCACTTTTAAAAACCTGTAGATTTATCACTGCCTTCTTCTTGCACTCATAGTAGCTGTACGCTAAGCTGAATTTTGTTCCAGGATCTCAACTGTACTTTTTAGGGCTACAACTAACCAGCTTCCAAAAAAATTCTGGAGAAACATCAGTTAGAGCAGTCCAAAGGGCTGCCATCAGAAACTGTGACAAAGCAGTACAGAAAAGCTCATACCCACATCAGGGCCATTGTGGAACAAAGTCAAACTCAACGTTTGCTCTTTTATCAACTTGGCACACTCAAGGGAAGTTGTGGAAGTCTGTTGTTCAAGTAATTTAAAATTAGACTACTTTTAAAAAGACAACAGGAGGAATAAGTCTTAGCTGTCTAGATTATGTTTCCTATAATTTTGTAGGAAAATTATACAAATAGCCACAGATTTATTTTTGTGCAAGGGTAATATGCTCGTGGGATGTAAATTACCGTAAGGTTTGGTGCTTAAGGACAGAACATACGAGGAGCAATATTATTCCCACTCTCCATGAGTGTTCTCAGAGCTCTTGGGTGGGTGCCTGACAAATACATTTGTCTCACTGAGTTCACAGGTCAGCACCTGAGACTTCTCAAGTGTCCCAAGACATTCCCCCTCAAGCCCTCTTCCACGCAGCTACGGAACAAGACAAAAGACACTCTTGATCCTGTTTCTTCTGGAATCCTGACACAGGGAACGAACACCATCTGTGCCAAGTGATTGGCATGTTTCCTTGCACAAATTTCAGATGGAGAAGCAGAGGTAAGCACAGGGGGAAAAAAAGGCAAGTATATAAATAAGACATAATTACAGCCCATCTGTAGTGGCAAACAATACATTGGGTGTATTGTAACTTGGGAAAGATCAACTTTGTGGCATCTATTTTAGGTGTGATCATCTAATTATCCAAGAATTCAGAGTAACACTTCACAAGCTTTCATACTTTATTTGCATTACAGAGTTTCTCTCAACAAAAGAAAAAGTTGTAAGCTACCAATATGGCTCTGAATCAAAAATATGGTCAAAACCCTAATTTCCATAAATTACTTTAATTCAGCTTGAAAACCTATCTGACTTACCACCTTCAGCTAGCAAGCTGCACAAAGCAGGGCTCCAGAGCATGCCTACTCTCCTGGAGTATGTTTTGTTCAGGATCATGTAAACCATCTGAGGAGTTCTGAGGAGTTCTGTCTTTCATGTTAATGTCATTCACCACAAAGCTGCTAAAGATATCACAATTATTATACACTTGCAAGGAAGCAGCTAATTAGGCCTTGCCTAAGCAGGCAGAAAGCAACCACAGCTTAAACAACGACCATTTCTACAATGGTTTTTCATCTTTCTTTCCAGAGCCAAAATACGTAGTTCTCCAGATTCCCTAAAAGGTTATGACTCAACAAGACAACCCAGCTTAGATCCCACTTTTTCGAATCAGCAGAGGTTTTCATGTGGCATCATTAAATCTGAGTTATACAGGTAACAAGTGCACCCAGAGATCCAGAAGGGAGATGTTTCAGAGGAAAAAGGAGGACAACTTTAGCTGGAAACAATCCTGCAGCCAGAAAAGCACACACTGTCCTCACTGTAAAATCTATTTACTCTTCAAGACAGCAAGATGAAAGATTACTGGAAAAGTGCTGAACAAGATAGAGCAACAATTAATTTCAATTAATGTCATTCAGTCTGTGTTCAGTTTGAAGTCTTAACTCCACTTTTTTTAATGCCCACTTTTTGCCAGCTCGCCACCATTTTAAAGCAGAGCTACGACAGGCTCCATAAAGCCTTCATTACGAGGAAGTTCATTTCATTGCAACACAAAATCCGTCCATTTCCAAGCAATTCCTGAATTCTCAGCTGAGGCTGCTGTCACTTACGTGGTGCAGCACAGCAAGCTGCTCCTGCATTTTTGCTGCCTTACTTCACTGTTCCTCTAGAACAAGAGCACATATCCTGCTGGCTTAACCTCCTGCCTTTCAATTCTGCACTCCAGGGAAATCGATGCATTTCAATTACACACACTTACGTCACCACCTACCATCCAGGCAGGGTTCAGCTCATCCATTAAACTCTGCTCTCTTTGGCAGCGAGGGAAAGAGGTGCAGGTGGAAAGCAGGAATCCCGTCTGTGTTTTGAAGGGCAAGGGTAAATCAGGTAGAACAGCGGGCAACTGGAATAGTGGTGAGGCAGGAGACTGAGCTGAAACTCTTAAATCACACACAGACACTTTAGCAAAAACTGAGTATCTCTCTATCACTCTTTTGTGTCCCCATCACACGTACACAGGGTGGTGAGCAGACAGAACCCTGGTGATGTGGCAGCTGGTTTCTCTTCTCTCCCTAAAGTGGATGATTTCATGTCAGCATATACACTAATTCCAGTCAAAGAAAATATCCAGAACTGTCATAAACTTTTTTAAAAAGCATTTCTGACCACAGTGTGGCAAGATGGGGATAAAAAGGGAGAAGACCAAAAAGCAGTTTTGTTTGGGAGCTATTTTAAGTTCACATCTCCAGGCAGAACAGCTTTTAGCATTGCTATCCTCAGTAAGAAGCTTCAGGGTCAGTTACTTCCATTTGTTGTTTCTTCCCTAAGGAATAACTAGGTTGGCATGAATAGAGCTGCCTAGCTTGGCTTAGACCATGCATGTGGAGGGAGGTGGAAAAAGACATGAGAGGGCTGGAAAAGACAACAAGAAAATTGCAGTGCAAACAGGGTTTACAAATGCTGCACCACGCTAAGACAATTTCCTCAGCTGCTCAGGCAAACCATTACTTTAAACCCCAAGCAATGGCTACAGAGGTGGAAAACAGCCTGGTACCATCTCCTCCTTCACTCCAAGGGTAGGTGAGAGGGCAAGGATATTCCATGCAAAGCTTCTAAGAGGACAATAGAGGAGGTCTTTAGTTTAGCCCAGGAATTAAGCACTTGGCTGTGGACTCCAGTAAAGGAAAGTCAGCCTCAATTTCAGCACAGCAGAACAGCACCTCTGATGAACGATATACACAAGTAAGAGGTAGACAGGACTCTGAAAAAGCCACTACAAACAAAAAGTGGTAATTTGGTACCCATAAAAAGGTGATACAGTCAAAAGGAACTCAAGGACTGCCTATTCTGAGCATGAAAGCACAGCTTTGCTGGGGCCTGGCCTACACAGCAATGTTATCACGGGTTTCTATTTTCATCTGGACAGTGGAAATGGAGATGATGTAGTTGGAAGTTTCTCACCACTTTATTAACTAGTTTTTCTTATTTGAAGTTCATGAAGGGATGTATTAACACTCCATTTATCAGCTGCACAAGCACGAGTGCTCAATGCCTGTTACTCCCTGTATGCCTACTTCATTTCTTTAGATTATCACTGATATCTGTTCAGTTCTTTGACTCCAAGTTTATTTGCAAGTACCATTTATGGTTGTTTTTCAGAAACCCGGGCCCTAAGAGCCTGACAGATTGCCAGCTCACCTCATTAAAAAAAACTCCCGTGGCAACAGCTTTCTTCCACTGCTGACCAAGGCTGTGTTGGAACTGATGACGACCCTAAAAAACTGAAGCCCTTCACATGTCGACTATCAGCTATGTCAAGTCAGCCTGTAACCCCTGAACACGGGGAATTCTTGAAATGGAACTTCTTTAACTGTGGCATCTGTTATTCCCCTAGAAAAGCAGAAGAGCTGGTAAACATGCTTTTACAGTCATCTTTAAGCCCCTAAAAATTACTCTCCTTTCTTCGTCTTGACACGCCTTTCCTCCTCTTGAACATTCAGAATTTTCTATTACCCCAGCACAGTTTAGAACACATTCTTTAATCCTTTTGTTGATTGACAACTTCACTTAAGATTTTATCTTCACCCTCTTGGGATTACTTACATGGTCAAACTCTGCTCTTCAAATAGCTTGTAAAGTGAGGATTGAACAATAAGGGGTGGGAGAAATGAATTTAGCATCAGACAGACAGAACAATTCTGGCTCCTAGGGTTGGGCAAGCCTTAGAAAAGACCAGACTTCTTGCCATCATACTGCAGATCACCTGCCAAATAGTAACAGAAACGCCCCACAAAACATAACAAAAAAAAACCCCCAACAACTAAAAAGACCTCAAAAAACCCCCCAACCACTTTCAGATCCAGTTACCACCCTGAAATGCAAAGAACAGGCACCACCACAGAGCTGATAGTCTCCACCCTAGCTACAGCAACAGAGCCTGCCGACCAGCTATTTATCAAGAATCCACAGCCACATGAGCTGGAAAACACTCCTCTCTTCAGACTCTTGACCACTGTCCCAGCTCAGTTTAATACCAAAACCCCAGTCTGGTACATGCAGAACCTGTGACAGGCTTCACTACACTGAGCATGTGACTAAAAAGGTCCTGCTTCAACACCTCATCAACTTAATACTTCTGTTAGGTCTAATATTAGAATAGTTTAAGTCCATTAGTAGTAACTGCTTTCATTAGCCTTTAAATAGTTTTTCCATGGCAGTATCTATGATTGCTGTCTCAGTCTTCAAGCACTGGGGCACACAGCTGCCTCACTGTTTTCTGAGGATGGCACAGGGAGAAAGACTCCAGACAATTAATAAAAACCAAACCACAGCTCCAAAATCCAAAAGGTTCTGCCAGCATAACACTGAAGAGCACCCAAGTGTCAGAGTGTGCACTCTGCTGCTCTCCTGGCTCAGGTTTTTGCCACAATATTGGGTCACACGCTGAGCTCTGCAAACGCATATGGCAAAGCAAGTCCTTTCCTCAGGAGTACCGAGCTCAGCAGGACCTGCATCCATGACAGGGCTCCCAAAAAAGCTTCCTCTTCTGCTGATGCACCTTAGATGCACAGAGATGGTAAGCCTTGGGTGTTATTAAGAGGGAACGCTACAATTACCTTCATTCTCCTCTATTAAAGCTCTTAAGATTAATCATATTGTACCAGCAGCTTTTTAACCACTCTGATGAGAGGCCTCTCCAAGCACTGTTCACACATGGACCTGCTCCCTCCAAAGGTGCTGTGCTACAAACCTTGAATTCCTCCTCTCCACAGCTGATGTGCTCCCAGCCTTGACAGAACAAAACAAAATGAGGAAAACACACAAGCCTTTCAAGTCTAATTTCTGAAGCCATTTAGACACTGAGAACAAAACTGTTTGATCAGCAACAAGCAGACAGGAATGGCTTGGTCCTGAAAAGACACTGAAAGGAGAAGGAAAACACAGCACAAAGATTTGTTTCACTACTGCTGCTCAAGGACCTAAAGATAACTAACACACGAGTTTGTCTCAATTTGTGGTACCTTACACGCCCTCTTGACCAATTCTTGACCCAGAAAAAAATATCCTAAAGGGACAGAGAGGAAACCACATGAATATTTATGCTCTTTAAGAACAATAATATGTGTATTGAAATATGCAATATATAAACAATTTACAAAGGGTCAGATTTTGAGTGTTCCTTCGTCCAGCCAAAATTTTTTGTTTATAAACTATTATAAGAATCACTCTTTTAAAAAAACCTGTCGGCCTCCTGCTGAAAACAAGCGAAGTATTAGTCCTTGAAATCTCACACAAGCAGTAATTATTTTTAGACTAAAGGATACAAGTGAAGGTTATGAGGCAAGCAGTGTCATTTGCAAATAAGCTCTCTGAAGCAGGAAACATCTGAATTTGAGACTGTTGCTGCTCAAAACGAGTTATCTAGCATTTTTAGCCAAAGGCACGTATTACACACACACAGGTGCTGGTTTCCAGAAACAAAACACAACTGCCAGTCTTGAGCACCTGCGATAGACACCGACCCTCCAGAATATAAGACAGTGACAGAAGACAGACCCCACTCCCACCCAATTTGAAGTTCAGAACCACTTGGGTACTTCGAACAGAGAACAGGAGGGAGGGAACAGGAAAGGAGGCTACACCTAAAGTAAGAGGCAGCAAAAGGAGCCATCCCTCCTTCCCAACAACAGAAACAACAGACAGGTACAGCCATGATTTCAGTTCATGTAACACAACCAGGGAGGTTCACATGAGCTCAAACAAGCCCTCAGCACAGCCCAGTGAGGCAGGTGGAAGGTGGAATCAAATGTTACACTGGAAATATCTATTCCTCTTCCACCAAACAGACCACCAGGTGACCCTGTGCCCCATCACTAGTGTACAAGTTAGGAGCAGTCACTACAGAAGGATGATGAGTCACCCTGCTGTGTTATGGACAATTTGAGATGTAAGGAATAAATATTGTTCCTTGCCAGCCTTGGAATTAGATTTCAGTGGAGGAAAAAAGACTGGCCTGCATACGCCACATTTTTGTGCCAGCAAGGAAGAACAGGTTAGTACAAGGGCCTCTGGAAAATATCCTGTCAGAAGCTTCCCTGTACAGGTCATATTTTTAGGCTTGTTCTCTTATCCTTGACAAAAGCTGTCCCACATAGCTATGTTCATTTCACCAAAACAACTTTTTGGGAGTGTGGGGAAACCTACGAATATCAGAATGTTAGAAGTACTAAGTGGATTTCCACCACCATCACCCTCCCACGTATATTTATTTTTCAGATTATTGAACACATGAGCCTTTGGGTACTTCATATTCAAAAGCAGTTATTTGTTTATTTCAAGTTCCAGCCTTTTTTACTATTGTTATTGTTCCCTACATATACTCCTTACCTTGACCACTTAGAGGACTAAACACCAAATGCAGCAGCATTTACAAGACTCGGGACCTTGCCAGATCAGAGTTCTTCACATTTTATCACACACTATGTCTCTCAGCACACAAGCTTTTATGCCAGTTATAACCAGCTGCACTATTTTTTTAAAACAATTGCTATTTAAGAAAAAAACATAATATTTGGTGGTGTGTCTTGAGAAAGGCTTAACATTTGCAGCTGTTGTTCGTTTGAGACAAACCCAACTTCTTCTAGAGCTGAGGTCAGTACATGGGCAGCGTGAAACTCCTGAAAGGAGGAACTCAGCTGAGAGGCAACAGCTCTACCACATGGCTTTAAGACACAGCTTCTGTCTCTTCCCATCAATGATGAGTACTTACATTTATGGCTCAGCATTTTCCTCAGTATGGCATCTCCACATCGTACTAGACAAGTTCTAGACTAAATACATTAGAACTGGAACCAAACTTTTCAGTCTTACACATACTCTCAAACAACCAAAAGGATAACTGATTTTAGCCTGTTACTCTCCATTCTGAAACACTCTGAAACCATGACCAAATTTCTGAACCATCTAAGTTCCAAAGTTAACACACTTAGCTAGAAAAGATTTTAATTTTTTTAATCAATTTCTTCAACATGAGACTTTTATGACTTACAAATCTTTTGACCAGTTGTTACCAAGCTCTGCAAGATGAAGAAGTGTTAGAGTAATACTGCTTGAAAAATCATAGGATCATAGGTGTTTTTCTTAATATCTAATCTAAACCCTACTTGCACAGGAAAAGATCTGCTGTCACTCCCCTACATCAGCCTGAGCCCAACTCCAGTCGTGAAGGAAAGAGCACCAGTGACCAGCAGACTTATCCAAGTTGTTCTCCTGGCCTATCTTTTCTGGTGATGCTATAAACAGCCTTCTTTGAACAGCACAAAATCCCTCCCCAGCTCTTCCTGGGGGCTGGGACTAGATGATCTTTAGGTTGCTTCCAACCCAAAACCATTCTGTGATTTTATGAATTCCCAAACATTTCTCTCAATTAAAAACCTCCACAAGCACTTAGAAACCACTCAACGAACATTAAGCAAACCTGTTGCTCTCCTACACAATAACCTCACTGTGCCCTGAACTTGAAAGAGCCCTTATGGGAATGTTCCTGAATCCAGAAGGAAGGCTTTACAGTGAGCAGTAAATAAAGATACGACTTGGGGTGCTTTTAAGAGGCTACTTCACTTGATAAAGTGATAGAAATAACACTGATAACATCCTAGAAGGATGAAGGCCCAGCTTATCTTAACAGCACAAGTGGCAGTATAGTCTTTCCCATATTCCTACTGCTCTAAGACAAGGGGAGTTGAGCAAGGCAGTAACTCCAACTCTTCCTGAACTTAAGCACAGAAGGATAATCTCCCTTCAAGGCCACAAAACAACCACTTACAGTCGTCAAAGAACTCTTAGCTAAAGAGCCAACCAGAGGAGCAATGTGACCAGAAATTGCCCGGGCAATGGGTAGACAAGGGATTTGCAAATTTGCTTCATTATGTACTGAGTCACTTTGGTAGTTCTATAGCAGGGAGATGATAGAATTCACAGCTAGCAGGCCAATTCCAAGGGGGACACTTCACCTTGCATCCTATAAATCTCCATCAAGATATTTGTGTAACTGTAGATTAACAGGATCTTAGACAAGAAAATACCTTCACTTCACAGTTAGTGAATGGACTCTACTGCCAATATTTCTTTGGGATCCAACTGCTTGTGTTATGCCCCTGCTAAATCCATTTGTGAAGTCTGATCAACAGGGACCAGCCTCTGAGAGAATTACCTCTGGGTCTACTGTGCTAGTGAACAGAAGTTGAGGCTCAGTCTCTGAGCAGAGTGCAAAACTGTAAGAGTTTAGTCCTAACTCTCACACAAACAAAATTGTCCTTCAAAAGGAACTTTCAGAACCTTCACTGCAGAATTCTCTGTGTCTATCCCACATTATCTTTCCTTTGAAAAGTCAACAACTTATTCCAACTAATGGAGACTCACCAATAAAGTATTTTGTTTCACACAAAGCCACAGCAAGTGAGGGTAGCTGAAGCAAAGTCTGAACCTCTGATTTGTGAAAGAATATTATCTCAAGATTCAAATGGGGACCACTAGTACCAGTGCTGGGAAAACTAAGGGAGACAGAACATCAGCAGAGAAACTGAGAGGCAGGAGTTAAAAGCAAGATCTTAAAGCCCTCTCTTCATTCTCAACCCTGGAACCTCTGTGATCAGGTTTATTTTCCAATAAACCCATTTGTTCAGAGCCAAAGGTTTTCAAGGATTCAAGCTTCTCATCATATGGTTGAATTTAACTTCAAGCTTATTCTTGGGTCTACCACTTTATTCCTTGAAAATGATAAATCATGAACAAAAAGAAATAAATCCTAACACTAAACTCTTTATTTATCAAGTTACCCTAATCACATTGGCAGAGCTACTAAACGACATTAACAGATGGCTGTATGACACAAAGGAATCCAAATTTTAAAAGCTGGTACCTTGGTTTTATGGCACTTTACTCTTTAGTACTTCTACAATAACCAAAGTTATTTAACCAGTTCTTCAAAAATGCACATCTCACCTCTAACCATTTGTTTTGAGATAGGCCTATAATGGTCTATCAGATGAGCTCTTTTCAGAAGACCTTGAAATATCTGCACATCTAAATCCCACGCAGCCTTATGACAATTTGAATCCTGTTTCCCTCAGGCCCTCCAGGAAGCCCTATCAGATGCATGCTGTGCCACAAAAAGCCAGCTGTTCCTGTTGAAATTGTTCCTAAATTCTAGAAAGGCTTCCTCAGAGACTGGGAACATATTTAGGAGTGCAGGGCAATACATCCTCACGTTTTAGGATGGCACCAATATTCTTGATCAGTGTAAGAACAGCTTCCACTCATACAGGTATCTACACTGCCAGAAATCTTCACAGTAAGTCATAAGCAAGGGCACTTGCCACAAATCCCAAAGTAAAGAACATCCTCAGCCAAGTTCTCTTGTGCACCCTGCCCACCTGCCTCAGCCCATGCCGTCAACCTTCCCTCCGTATTCCTACAAATGCCAGCCCAGACCTTCACACAAGCAGCATAAATTCACTTTACAGTTCAACGCCGCCCTCCTCAAGGCGAGGATGCACATGCACAAACACATCCTGAGCGCACACAGCTCTCCCCAGCCGGTCTGCAGCACTCCAACACAGGCACACAAAGATCTGGCTCTTGGAGAGCACTATCAGCCCTGTAACAAAGTCCAGGGCGAGCTGACAGCAGCTGGCGATAGAGCCAAGCCCTCTCCTAGAAACATCAGCTCCGTGGTTATCTGCCTCGCACAGAGCGCTTTGTGCTCCTCCAAACATGGAGCTCTCCTGACAGCAGAGGAAAAGGGCTCAGAGAGCAAGAGGCAAAGCGGCTGTTTTGGTTTATGGGCTGCAGCCCAGCAAAGCAGATAGCCCTGGCACAAAGATAACAGCACAAACATTAGAGCATTCCTTGGGAACAGAACGGGAAAAGGTTGGGTGGATGGTTTTGACTTGGATGGTCAGCAAGATGCTGCATTTCTACGTCTCACTGCAAACGACAAAAAGGAGTTGTGCCCTTCCCATTTAGAGGGATGGCTGCAGGGAATTAAGTACCAGAAGTTTTCTTTAGGAGTCCCTTATTCCATCCTACCACATTCAAAGCAATGTTTTTAATGCATGCTTCAGACTTCTCTTTCTTTTGTAGCAAACAAGTTTTATTTAGACAGGATTTATGTGCACATAATTGCTGAAAGCAATACCCAAAACCAGTTTTTAAAGAAGAGACTAGAATAAGGCACTTCTCTCAGAACTGGGCTAGTGTCAACAGGCCTGCCCTCAGCCAAAGGGTGCAGTAACCTCACCAAGTCAAACGTGACTATTTGGTGCCTCTGCTTCTGTTTCAGAGGAGAAAAACAGCACTGCAATAAATGCAGGTTTGTGAGAGGAAGAGCTCTCCCCAGCTGTCAAGTCTGAACTCCACAGGCAGAAGTGTTTCTACAAACCAGACTGCATGCATGCCCTAATAACTACTACACTTCTTCAAATCCAGAAGTGTTCTCCTGTTTTAGTAAAGTTTATAAATGTCTTTTCAGCACAAGAGAAAACCAGCCACACAAACAGAAAATCTGAACATGACACACTGTCAAACTGACAAAAATAACACTGAAATTTGCCTCGCTCTGTTAGCATAGCACACACTTGAGTAGAAACCTGTAAGCAGTAAAGTATTTTCAAGGAAACAACAGTCAAGATAAGGGCATTTTTCCACGTGCCAAAATGAATCTCCACTCCTTAACCATAACACAAAGCAGCGAGCATAAACATGGAAAACAGCGAAGAAATTAGAGTTCAAACCGTAACTGTTGCTGCAGATACAAAAACAGATGAAAAACAACTAAAAAATTCTATTAAGGCAAACTGCAAGCACTGGATACTGCTGCTGTAGACTCTGCAACAATAGTAGGAAATGGAAGTATTTTGCCTTTTTCAGTCAAAATATACAAAACATGAATACGCCACGAACACTAACCATCTTCCAAGCAGCTGCTCTTCCACAGAAAAGCAGAGGAAATTTTCACCTCTGATAAAACCTCCAAAGCCAAAGCTGTTTCAGTAAGAACTAAGCAGAGCCCTTTCCTCTCACCGTTCAGATCCAAACTTCTGCTTCCCACCGCCAGAAAACTGGCACCTACTGGAAAAGCACAAAGTAAATGATTCACTTTCTCTCTGATAACCATACAGCAGATTGTTGCTACAACTAGAACAGACCAGAAGAGAATCGGGAAAACGTGGTTTTCACTTGTCCTTAACCAGAGATCTGGGATGCGTATGGGGGCTAAAGACACAGCACAATCCCAAAATAAATACGTCCTAGGCCTCCAGTCTGGACTTGTAGTTCCAGCTTAGATGTGTGAGCTCTGCTCTAATGGCCAAGGAAGGGACTTCTGTCTTTAGGAGAGAAGTTAGCACAGCACAGGTTAATATCAGCCAGGGCACACAATCTTATTGTTATTATTTTTACTACTGCTGTTTACCAACAAAAGCTCCAGTTGTGCCTTCATATCCAGCAAGTCAGCCATTCAAAAAACCCTGCTTGGAATCTGTGAATGTATCTCAGATGAAGCTGTGAAAGAACTAGCCAGATCAGGGAAAGGAGCAAGTCATTTGCTCATGTAAGTGTTTTAAAAAGTCAGAACTGAGCCAAAAAAAGCAACCATACACACTTTCTTCAGCTGGCAAACCACACACTCTCACATTATGCTCTTAAGTAAAAGAAAATAGTCCAGGGGTTGTTTCAATTTCTTTTCAAGCTGCATCACCAGCGACAATACTGGTCTAGGAACCATTCACTGATTATCCTTCTACAAAACCAAAAGTGAGGGCTTCTACATATCATATAGAGGAGAACCTCCCACTCATCTAGAAGTGTTAAATACAGTTGTAAAATCTGGACTCCTTCAAAAGTCCGACAAAAATACAAGTCAGGTTTACTATAGTGAATAATCCAGCATAAAAAGACACAAGCCACATAAGGCTGCTGGGCTCACTTCCCTTCTGAGGGCAGTAATACTAATTTCATTTCTTTCTTTTTACTCCTATTGCATCCTTATTAGCATGCCAAGCAGGAGCAGGAAGAATTCCACGAGTTCCCATACATTAGCCCTGGCAAACTGAGCTGCCTCTTTTCCATCAGTTAACTTGAAACACGCAAAGAAAGGTCTCTGAGACACTACCTGACAACTTGTGAAATTAATTTCCATAAATTAATTTACAAGCAAATAACTCGGCGTGACCAGGAATTAAAACAAACAAACAAAAACCAAATGCACACAGGAACAAGCAGGGAAGAAATGATCTGCAGTCAGACTGGCCGATATTAAAAAAGCACACCCGAGGGCATAGTGATTTCCAGGGAGGAAATCCACCCACTGGCAATCATCAGAACTAGATGGAGCACATGCTCTCATGCCAGAAGCAGAATGTAACATATTCCAATATGAAAAACTGCTTCACTCACTGCATATTGATCCTCAAATATCAACTGCAATTCAGTTCAAGTCTGTAACTCCTGTTACTGGACTATTTATTCACTAGTTTTCACTGGATGAAATGGCTCGTGCATTGATTTTTCCTGCCTTCATTTTTCTTTTCATCTGTTGTAGCAGGACACCTTGAGAAAGCACCACAGGTATGACTGTTGCCAGAAGCAGAATTATACCAAAAAGTGTTATACCATGTATTTCAGTGCAGCTCCCAGGACTGGCCAAGTTATATAAATTTCAGGCACTGATTAGTCATATTCTACATATGTTTTTTAAAGGCAGCAGTTGGGATGTTTGCAGGGAACAACCCAAATTTAGTCTATAGTCAAGATCTGTGCTGATTACATTGACAAAGCCACTAAACAGCCATAAATCCCATTTATTTCTTGGTTTTCTGAAAAAGAACACCTAATGTTACAAAATTACAAAAGGGGATGGTTATTTAACTCAGGACTGCCCTGAGGAATAGAACAACAACAGAAACATTCAGACAAAAATGATAAAATACACACTGAATCAACAGTTTAAAAAAAGATTCTGTGAATGCTAAAAGCAAAACAGGCTGCCCCCACTAGGTCAGTCCTCTGAAAAGGTCAAACACCTTCTAAAAACAAGAGTACAAAGAAACAGACCATAACAGAGCAGAACACTATTCTTATTTCTCAAGTTATCCAGACTGCAGTAAAATAATAGAATTTATCCATCTTCCCTCCCATCAATCAGGACTCTTCCAACACTTAAATCAGAATGATAATTCCACCAACAAATATTTCAGAATCAAATACTGAGGCTTTTGCTATACATGATTTTGTTAAAGGAACAGAAGTAGTTCATGGGGGGCCATCAGGTGTGACAGACATTTCAGAAACACTAGAGGTGTCAAAGAAAGGCTTCAGGAACACTGTAGGTAGGAAACACATCATCTGCTTCAGAAACAAACATTCTTGTGACTAACCTCCAAATTTTAGCAGATCAGATTTTATAACGTATCTGTAAATCACCAATCCCTTAAAAACAAGCAAGCACAGAAGGAAGAGGCATCTTTGTCACAGAAGGGGCTCAATGCACACACCCCTAGAAATAACTCCCTGCATGCAGTCCAACCAAACTGCCGACTTCCCCAGCAGCCACCCAAATTTTAAATTGCACAGTGTATTAGAAAGGGTTTCAGGCTCACTCGAAAGCATTCACTTTCCCACAAGCAGCATTACCAGGTTTGCCTGCTTGGGGAAGTGTCACACAACAGCGGTTCCCATTCAAAAAGTCACCAGGGACAGGAAGGAAAATTAGTATTTTCAGCAAGGGATAGTTATGCTTTAAAAAAAACAAACCCTAGGGTTCATGACTCTTCGGGAAGGGACGAGAGGGTATGAAGGTTTATTTTGCCTTTTAATACTGTTCTGCAAGTAGGCATTTGGACACACTGTATGTGCCAAGTGGCACAGTTACAAGCTATCACAATTTTCCCAGGCCTGCATCTCTTCACACCCACACTGGTATCTTGCAAGCCCATACCCATATGCATATGTAAAAACAGATGTAGGACTTCATTAGTACACGTATAAATATTCATTAGCTGCTATTCGTGCCCACAACACACATATCACATCTGCAAGATAGCAAAAGGCACTGGGATCAGAATGTTAATCCCTGGATCTTATCCTAGCCATGTCTATGCTCACGAAGGTCAACTCCAGAACAATAATGCTGCATTTCATTTATCTCCCTTCAGAAACTGCGGGGACAGAGCCTATTACCTGTTCAGTAAAAGGGCAGGAACACCTAGAGATGAAAGAATTTTGGTGTAATGTTAGGTCAATAGTATTTCCACCGCTTGAGAAGGTAATGCTGCTTTCCAAGATAAGGACAGACTACAGACAGAAACCCTGTCAGGCTGCAAATGCCTAATCTCACCTAGAGAGCAAAGTACAGGAGAAATGCAGAAAAGCAATCGTCAGTATCAGAGTCCTGAGTGGCATGGAGTATGTACAGGATGGAGTTCACCCTGCTTTGTGTACAGGTAAAACAGGAAAGCAAGCTGGGTCCTTCCTTCCAGTTTTGCTTCCTTTCAATTTCTCTCTGGGTGTCGTAAAGCTGAGTAACACTCAGACCAACCAGGGTTAGAACCTCCGATTTTTCTCCAGAATTTGTTTAAAGACTGCACTGACTCCACCTGGTTTACACTCCTCCTTCACAAAGGCAGGGCATCTTATTTCAAATTTCTGTGCAGAGACACAAGGAGCTCCATTCCTGAGGGTGGCTGCTCATCTGAGCAGTGAGACAGGTCACCTCCCATCACTCTCTGATGGGAGTCAGAGAATTGAGAGTCATTCTCTGAGTACAGCCAGGATTTAAGTCAATTCCATTCCAATGCTTCACATAAGTCCTGGCATCGTCTGCCTCTCCTGTTTACGTGAAATCAGCATCCCAAGGCCACACTATGGTAAAAGGAGCCCTCCTGAATCAGTGTCAGCCCTTTGAAGGGATCATAAAAGAGGCACTACATGGTAAGACATCTTGGCCTAATACAAACGGGTACTTAAATATCCACCTGAAAACTAACTTTACAAAAAAAAAAAAATAGGAACACAGTGTTTTAGGGTTCCAACATTTCACCAAGGTGCTCCTAATCACCAATTAATGGGAAAATGCAGTCATGTGTTCAGTTATTAAAAGCTTCACTTTTTTAATACATTCAGTAGTAATTAAGAATGAGCAAGTAGCATATATTTTGCTAGTAAAAATATCATGTGGTCATGTGCAGGACGAGGCAAATTTTGTTATAAACACAGTAGGTACAGGCAGAAGTGACAATGTCCACAAGTGCCCAAGCACACCTGAAGAAGTTGGCAGAGCTAAGAGGGAAAGCAGACAGCAGCTTACAGAAAACTACATTAAGTACTGCTCCTTTTGATTCTCAGCTGGGGTCCTGGAAACACGAAACAGTCAGAATAAAAGCCCAGGAACCAAAACCCTACATGGGAAAGGAATAATGGTTCAATAGAAATGGTGATTTTATAGCACCTCATCTAACCACTACATATATTTTCTCTCCTTTATTAATTTGCATCTCTTGCCTCTTTCNGTAAAAATATCATGTGGTCATGTGCAGGAAGAGGCAAATTTTGTTATAAACACAGTAGGTACAGGCAGAAGTGACAATGTCCACAAGTGCCCAAGCACACCTGAAGAAGTTGGCAGAGCTAAGAGGGAAAGCAGACAGCAGCTTACAGAAAACTACATTAAGTACTGCTCCTTTTGATTCTCAGCTGGGGTCCTGGAAACACGAAACAGTCAGAATAAAAGCCCAGGAACCAAAACCCTACATGGGAAAGGAATAATGGTTCAATAGAAATGGTGATTTTATAGCACCTCATCTAACCACTACATATATTTTCTCTCCTTTATTAATTTGCATCTCTTGCCTCTTTCTCTCCCAAAAGCTTGTAATACTTCTCTTGGAACATTCCTCCCTATGTCCTCCTAAATACAACATCATTAAGCAACAACTTTTCCTTGTCACTCACCACTAAATCCTCCTCCCTGACCAGCAGTGCCACCGTGGCAGCTATGGATCCCACAGTAAACCCACCCGGTGTCACCATCTTTTATTCCAACAAGGCTATTTTTAAACCCCGATCAGTTTCCTGATAAGACTCTCAGACAGCTGTGCTGTGTGACAAGAGCAGGCAAAGAGGACACAGACCTCAGGATTTAAAAACCAAGCAACTGGAGGGCAGGGGCACTACCCAAGACACTCCTAAAAATCCTGTAATTGTTTTTCCTTTTGTTTTTAGTTTTAGTGATGGCTTCTGTTGTTTCAGATCTGAAGAACCTGAGGGCCTTAAAGCCTGTCCATTTACTGGAAAGGAATGCACTTCACTGCACAACGTAGCCATAGGAAAGCTGTATCTAAAGCCTGTTTAGAAAACAATGGACAATTGTCTTGATTTAGTATCTTCAGATCTGTAACTCCACTACTATCAATATTTAAACCAAGGATTAAAAACAATTTCTCATAGCAAGCACTACATACTCACTTTATCTCACTGGCTCTGCAGTAACAAAGCTTAGTTGAGAAAAGTCCTGGTTCTAATAATGCTGCCATATCAGAAAAAGCAGGAAAATAATTTTATAAAGGAAAAGCAGAAGTCAAACAAGAAAGGAATTTTGTTTGTTTGTTTCTAGAGCTGCTTTTTTATTTAAGAAAACACAATGGAAAGCATAAAAACCTCAGAAGAATGAAGCAGACAACAGTGCCCTGAGGGAAAGAGAAAGAACACAGACACTGTGTTNTAAAGCCTGTCTGTTTACTGGAAAGGAATGCACTTCACTGCACAACGTAGCCATAGGAAAGCTGTATCTAAAGCCTGTTTAGAAAACAATGGACAATTGTCTTGATTTAGTATCTTCAGATCTGTAACTCCACTACTATCAATATTTAAACCAAGGATTAAAAACAATTTCTCATAGCAAGCACTACATACTCACTTTATCTCACTGGCTCTGCAGTAACAAAGCTTAGTTGAGAAAAGTCCTGGTTCTAATAATGCTGCCATATCAGAAAAAGCAGGAAAATAATTTTATAAAGGAAAAGCAGAAGTCAAACAAGAAAGGAATTTTGTTTGTTTGTTTCTAGAGCTGCTTTTTTATTTAAGAAAACACAATGGAAAGCATAAAAACCTCAGAAGAATGAAGCAGACAACAGTGCCCTGAGGGAAAGAGAAAGAACACAGACACTGTGTTCCAACAGCAGACAAGAGTTATTGGACTGTAGATCGCTGAGTGCTGCAGAACCAAAGCCCCCCAAACCCAGAGGTATATATTTATTATACCTGGGCTGGCTTCTTAACAGCTGCCAGGCTACAGTACACCTGCTAAGCACCTATTTCCTTCTGTCTGTGGGGTTTCCTAAGTTAAATTAACACCCACAAAGAGAGTCAGCACATCTTGCAGGAGCCTGGGGATAGCAGCATTTACAAGATCACATACAAAGGTGACAAGCAGCAGCTATTACACTTCCATTGGAAAATCAAAAGAGATCTCTGAGCAAATGCAGGACATCCAAACTGCTTATCCCCTAACAAAAGAGCCTCCCAGAAAATATTTTCCTAAATACCAGTCACACATGGATTGTTTCACTAGAGCACACATTCAAGGTCATTCAACCCCCCAAATCCTACTTTTTCATCTAGCTGTTTTTTGTGGATCCTCAGATCCAGGACCCTTAAAAGCTTTTTCTCCTTTCATAGCATCCTAGCAAAGCCTGCTATGTTTTGCGGACTCCAGCTTTAACCAATGCTTCATCCTGCATTTACCCAAATTCTCTCTAACAGCAGGGCTATTTAATGGATTTCCCCAGCAGCCTTGGAAAAGCACATGCCGTGTACCAGATGTTCACTCACCCAGAAGCTCGCAGCCTGCCACCAAGGGGAAAAAAAGGTGGGCAACAGCTCTTAGTTCTTCTGTGTCTGGCTGAAGAGCGTTCTCCCTCCTGCGTGCTGCATTCCGTAGAGCCACTGCAGTGCTCCGAGCAGGCAGCCTTGCAGGAGCAGCTGGAAAACAGCCGTGCTCTCCTACGCTGAGCAGAGGTGTCCATCCCAGAGCCAGGGTGGTTCTTGCTCAGAGAACCTATCTTCTACAACCCCCCTACCAGAGGGTGGGTCACGCGGACAAGTGGCCATTAGAAGGTGGTAGCCAGGGCAAGAGAGGATAATAAAGCCAGAAAAATTGCCTGCGTGTGTGTAGGAAGGGAAAAGAATAAGTGGAGCAAATAATGAGGGAAAGAATGGAGTCAGTATGCAAAGAAAATTATTTACTGAACAGACTACTCGTGCTGCTGACCTCAGTCCATTCCTCTCCAAATTTTAACTCCTTCCAGTCAGGGCTTTGCCTGGGAGAGGAGGCCACAGCTCATCTTTCCCCCTGCCCTCCCATGAACAATTCTAGGATGTAACCACCAGACCCTGCAGGTGAGGCTCCAGCAATGCGCTGCTGCTCCGTTTCACTGCTCTAGGAAGTGCTCACAAATCACAACACGCACACCAAAAGCCTGCTTGATCCACCATGTTTTCCTCCTATATATGGCAAGAAAAGCCCCTCTAAACCCAGAGCTAAAGAGGGTGGCCAGAGTTCATATCACTACCATTTCTAAGACCTTCACAGAAAGGAGCATTTTTCTGCAGTACCTGAATATTATCAGGTTATAGAAAGCTGATGCCTGCCAAACATTCTTTTCCACAACAAGGACTGCTGCAGGCAAGTTAATCTCACACCCATGACCTTGTTCTTGCCACCTAAAGATTTTCCTGTCATAACAAACTCCACAGACACTGCACACGTTTAACTGTGGCATAAACTCCATTGTCACAGCAATTTGTATTTCACACAGCAGCAGCTATCCTATCAACTGAGAATAGTAATATCTTTTGCATTTCTACTTGGAAATACAGACCTGAAAAAAAATATGTTTTAATTGAGAACAGGCTCACAGAATCTACTTGGCTTTCAGATTCCCTGATACTTATTAAGGATATTCTTTCCATACTGGAGCCTATGTGGTGAAGCAAGCAGCAAACCCCACTAATATCATCCAATATGCAATGTAACAACCCAGCACTTAATTCACAGCACGGGAAACACCTTCTACCCCACACCACTGTTAAGAAACTTTTCTAAATACATAACAAAGCCCCTGACTTTGTAGACAGGTTGAGAGCTGCTCCTGTTCTTCTGTCATCTGTCAAAGGACTTCATTCAGTCAAGTCAGGAATTAACACTGGGCATTTGCAAGTGCCATTTTAGCAAATGAAACACAATTCTAGTAAATAAGACAACCTAGCTTAAGCTAAGGCAGCTGTTAGAAGAACCAAGCTCAGCTACCCACTCTCGTGAATCATTTCCTGAATTGCCGTAATTAGCACAGCATTGTAAGGCAATTCATGCTCAAATCCAAAAGAAGAAGTCAATGCTCATCTTAATTTACTATGTTAATCTCAGAACACTTGATTCTCAGTCCATTTCGAGTCTTCCCTTCAAGATGCACCTCTGCTGTGACACCACCAGGAAAAGGAAGAACTGAGAGCTGTGTGCAGCAGGCCCTGGCCTGCTGGGTCACGTCCTACCTGGGCATCTTGAACCTGTTGGCCACGTCCTTTCCTCTCTTTTCACGACCCTCTCTTCCAACTTTGATGTGTACTTTGTGTGTTTCTGAAGTTCTTTGCTTTCTCCAAAGTCTAGAACCAAAGCACTCTGCTCAATGCACCAGCAGACACCGACTGTGAGAGAGAATCGTGCCCAGAAATTATCATCACTACTTGCATGAGTACTAAGAAAAATTCACCGTTTTCCACTACCATCAAAAAAGTCTTGACTGCCTGGCATGTTTCCCTGTATGCTGGTTGATCCCTATAGCATTATGAAACCTGTTAGCTTCTCTCACCCTTGGAGAGCCAGACTTTTGATATTATAAACCTTGAGCTCATTGAGAGTTTGATGAAGCATAAAATAAGCATAGTTTAACAGTCAAATGAACAACAAAGGGCCTTTTGTGATAGCTGGACAGTACAGGAATGGAGCAGCAAAGGAATTAGGACTTAGAAAAAGACAACCCTTAAATGTGGAGGTGACATCCTGCGATTTTTGATTAATCACTTGATTTCTCAGTGACACGATATGATTTCAAATGAATACACTAACTTTAATTCTTGTCCTGACACAACCTATCTGAAAACTTTAGATCTAGACAGAAAATTATATAAAGTAGAATGGCTACAATGCTGGAGGAGTACAACGTAATAAGGAAATCTGACCTCTGGAAAAACATTTTCTTTGAATTTTTTTGGCAGAGGGTAAACAATAAAGTCCCCAGGTTTTTGGCACAAGGAAGGAAGACTTACAAAATGCTTCTCTTTAAAGAAGTAAATTTATTTTTCTTGTGTAATAGTACCTTACTGCTCCATGGGAACTACAGTTCCAAGGTGACGATCTCAAGATGAAGCTCACCTTAAGATGGCAGAATTCACCACAGGTGAAAACAAGTCATCTTTTTATAGCACAGAATGAAGGACAGTGCACAGCAGCCCCTGAAATAAAACACTTGGGTTTGGCAATATTTCAGTTTGGGAACATACACTATTTAAACTAGAGGAGTTCTGAGGAAGAAAAATATGAAGTAAACAAGTTGTCTTTAACAGTTTCAGCCAGCCTTGGAGAACAGAAGATACAAATATATTTTTTCAATCCAGACTTTCAAAGGATCACTAAACATTTTCATTCCTTCTACCCTAACACTGCAGCATTTTAGAAGACTGTTGCTTCAGTAACTATTTAAAAATAAACTCTCCAGAGAGCACATGGCACTAAAAACAAGCCTCTCCAGACTGATGAGACATCTAGACAATGGTCCAGAAAAGGGCACATTAGCAGAAGAATTCTCTTAAGGAGGAAGCAAACATCTCAAGTGACACTCTGCAAGCAATTTAGCAGGTTTCGATCACAGCTGATACTATACCATTTCTAAATTAGCATTAAGCAATTCCCCTCCAAGTAGAGAACACAGCAAACTGCACAGCTAACCCAGCCCAGGAGGCATGTCCTGGACACATTCCTTGTTCCTACCGGCTCATGGTTCTTGCTACCAAAATGTGTGAGCAGCCCCACTATCCCTGGAAAGTCCACAGTATGTTTAGATTCTGCTTATAAGCAGCAAGGCAAATGACACAAGATCTGGAAGAAACCTGAAGTACCTGAAGCGAGGCACTGGCCTGCCCAGGCTCACCAGGGAAATTAGACACAAAGGCTAACTCCAAACCAGTCTTCCTTTACAATCAGCACAGCTCTGCAGAGTTCTGAATGGGAACTGTGCCTAATTAATGAATTAGTGATTTCGTGTAGCAAAGTGAATCATCAAAAGCATGGCACATTCTCCAAAGCTGTTTACCCTTCCTGACACAGAAAAACCATCCTAGACTTTCTCAAACGGAGCAGAAGCAGAACTCTGTTTATACCAGATGGAGTACCATATACCACGTACACAGACTGCTATTAAAGAAATTACCTTCTGCCACAGAAAACCTAGTGAAACATTGTTAGATTTGACTGCTTAAAGCAAGACTCCCAGCAAGACACTTGCCCCCATTCCTCATTTCTGTGCACATCATCACAGATGAGAGTCTACTGTCCTCCCCTTCATTCCTTCAGTCACGTAACCATGATGTTGGAAGTGCTGGAGGACACTCCTCAACACAAGGTCCAGAATAATCTATCCTTTGGGTATCACTGGATGGATATCAGTTCAGTTTGTGCTCTTTAACTGGGTCAGAATCAAATTTGCCTTCTGCTTGCCTTTAGATTCAATTCTTCAATGACCCCTGAAAAACAAGTGTTAAATGGTGCAAATCACTACAAGCTGCAGCATCTCACAAAATAGAGCAGAGTTTATACTGTCCTTTACACTGGACCCAACAAGAGAAGCCCTTTTGAACAGTTGTGTAAGCCTACACAACACATTTAGAAACACCAAGAAGAAGGCAAAAAAGGGGCTCCCAACCATTCTGTTCAACCAGGGCAGTTCCATCAGGGTCATAAAGAGATGGAAATGTTAGATAGGACTCACATGGCCACAAGCACTTTTTTCACCTGCATGGCAGAGATAAGATACGATCCCACAAAAATGCTGCTGTTCTGCCTACACTTCCAGTGAGAGCTCTCCCCACAGACTCAGAGATCTTAGTAACCTAAATGGAGGTCACTGTAAAAGTTATGCCATCCATTGTCACTTCAGTTCAAAAGTTGCTTAGAAGACTAGAAGATTACACCCTAAAACTTCATCAGACGCGCCATCCAAAGTTCATTTCAAAGCATCTTACAGCCATGAAAATAAAAGATACAAAGTAAAGCTTGAAAGAGATTTATTAGAAGCCTTCAATGCACTGCAATGTCCTCTTCTCTCAACCACATCAGCCCCCAGCGAGCCTCGCCTCACTTCAAAGCACTGCATTTTCAGAGGAATTATTTCCAAACAGCAGGGCAGAGAGCAGTAACACAGAACAATTTTCCTGCTGGCCAAAGAGGAAGTTGATTCTGTAAATGGGCTATTTCCCAGATTTTAATTAAGCTGCACAACTGGAATCCTAAAGCAGGAAAACACAGCAAAATACCCATAATGGAAGACAAATATTCCGGGACTGAGGTTGGAAACAGCACAGAAAACTGCAAGATTTTACCTTTGTTTTGTATCCTACAATAACATTTGAGATCATCAGTCTAAACCAGAACTCCAAAATGTAATATGCTCCATAGGAGCAGAACAAGAAATCCCATCTCTTGCACAGAGAGACGCCACCTCAAGGAATGAGATGACTGCTGGACAAGTGGATCCAAGGAAAGAAGAATCAACCTCCTCTTTGGCCAGCAGGAAAACTGTTCTGTATCCATCTGCCACACCTCCTTCAGCATGAACAAAGCAAAGAAAGGCCACAACAAGGCTTTACTGAATGCCTCAAAGCGAGCAGCATTACCAGGTGGGACTACATGTCAAGTGCTCCACAGTATTTCACTCCAGATGACAGTAGAAAAGGGCCAAGAAAATTAGTTTATGTCTGTAGCTGTAGAACCCCACATAGGAATGATTTTCAGTAAAAATGGTCATTATTTCAAACAGTTGAATGTCAAGAAGAAATCCAGACAAAGCAAGGGCAGCCCAGCCTAGTTTTAACCATGTGGCTAGACATGAAAGATCATATCTCAAAGACTCCGTGGAGAAAGAATGAAAAAGGTTAACATAAAACAAGGATAAAGATCTGAGAAGAAAGAGATGACAGGCTGAGAGAGACAGGAATGTAGTAAAAAGGTTTTCCTCACAATTTCCATAGCTTTCTTCAGTGTCCCTTCTCAAAAATGAAAGGCAGTTTCTTATGTTGTCTATAGCAAAAACAACAGGTTCAGAACAGTTGATCTCCACCAGAGCAATCACGTTTCTGTCTTCAGGAAAAAAACTATGCTGCTACTGCCCACCTTCAGCAGAAAAGTTATGAATTCCCTTAGGAAGCGTGGGATGAAATACATTCCTCTTTCCTGAAGCTGAAATAATTCTATTGTTAATTTACTACTGTCTAGGAAAAGCAAGAAGTTGCATTTCCCTTCCTAGTCTTACTGAGTAATTTTGAATTGAGTAAATTTCAGTATCTAAAAATACAAAGAAAAACATCCTTCAGTTTCCTCTTCCTACCAAGGCAAATAATTGCTGCTTGATTGAACTTTCAAAGGAGAAAAAAAAAAAAAGGAGAGGCATCAGAAGAAGGCTGTCTACACAGGTGAGCAACCTCCCCTTCCTTAAATCGTTTCCCATATCTGGGCACTCCATTTCTATCACAAATGGATCTACCACTCCATACATAAGAGTATCACAGTGCCTCCTCAAACCAAGATACAACACAGGCAGAATGAGAAGAGCCATGTCTGCTTACTGTTAACACAAAGATATCAAATGCTGTTAGAGCATTATCAGCTCATTAATCCATATTCCAACTACCTCAACATTAGAAAGAATCCACAGGGACAGACAACAAATAATTCATTGAAATTGAATTCATCATGTGCCCCAAACACTCAGCTGAAATCCAAGCGTTTCCACACCATTCACAAACACAGTCTATGTGCAGATCTCATTCCTTGGTGTGTCTACGTTCCTGGGTTCTCCTCGATGCACTTTTCCCTTTCTCCTTCTCTCCTGTGGAATTACAACGTGAGATGCCATTCAGCTGGGGGAGGGAGGACGAGAAAAAGGAAGGAAAGGGTGGTGAGTTGATGTTCCTATGCTAGCTTACCTCGTGCCCTATCTCCACGGGTTTGGGCTCCCCTCCTAGTAAACAAACAGTGCCTGCCTCTTGTATCTTATCACATCATTTCCAAAGAGCAGCATGAACACCGACCCGGCATTGCTGCTACTTTATTTCTACCTCTTTAAGCATGAGCAGCATCCCTGGGGCTGACATCTCGGTTACATCCTGCGATGGTCTGCAAGGATCAGGTCAGTTCTAGACTCCAGTTCTGTTGGGAGACCTAAGAAAAGATCCAAAAGCAAGCATAGCTCCCCAGGGGAGCTCATGTAAACTCTCCCTTCCAGGACTGACCAGCGAGAACTGTTCCCTCCTCCCCTTTTTGGAGGAAAGATGAGATTATCATTCAGATCTGCTGCAGGAGAAGCACTCGCCCAGGAAACCTCTCAGGGATCACATCCACATCGGGAGTATCTCAGCAACGCAGTACCCGGGGAAAGGCACACTCAGCACCGAGTATTAACAACACACGTGTGTAAGGGCAGCCTCCAAGGCAGGTGAGTGCTTTGCTCCTGCACCTGCTCCCGTGAGGACCCTGCACACAGCAGCTGAGCCACAGCTACACCGAGTTGGTGGCGTTTCCTCGTACCCCAGGTTGCTAAGACGTAGACCAACTGGCAGAGAAAAGATTCCTAAAACATCTGTTTTAGGCTGTGACAGCACGTACGGGCTCTGCTGGTGCTCTCGGGGGCAATTTCCTGTGACACAGCCAGAGAGTGGAAGTTTCCTGCCTCTGCCAAGGACAGCCAGCAGCAGCACGGACAGTTCTCCCTTCACCTGGAGCTACCCTGAGCACTACTCTAAGATTACACGGGCAGGACAGCCCCTGTGTTTGCAAAGGAGAAAAAAAACCCCTAATCCATTCATGGATTACTTAAGTGACCGAGAAGTCATTTTGAAATCCTACAAGAAGAGAGGAACACATCCAAGTAAGGACCATTTCTGCCTCAGCTTTCTCCAAGAAGTGTCATCACCTCTGCATTACCATGTGTTCAGCAGTAATTCAAGTTCACTCATGGCCAAGTAACTGTGCTGGAGCCTTTATCAAGAGACCTGCACCTGCAAAATAACTGAGATTTCTCACGTGAGGCATGTTTGCAGGATAGCTGAAACCCATAGAGGCAAGAAAGCTTAGAATAAAATGTCATCCTGACCTCAACCAGCTGTGTTTAGGTTTAGACCGGGAATATACAGTTACATACTATTTACAGATCCTTTCTAAATACACAGGATAATCAGAAACAGGATTTGTATTCAAATTTATTGAATATTGAAACTGAGATACCTGTAATTCAGCAGCAGCATAACTATCAGTGATTTTTTCTGCACAAATAGTTAGAAAAACCTGGTAAAAGAAAAATATTTCTTTTTCTTTTATATTACAGGCTGTCCTGTAACAGTTAAGAGGAGTTCCCAGTCCATCAATTTAATAATTACAGGATTACCAACATCACCAATTAGCTGTAAGGTGTGCCTTCCAACTGTAATTTAAGACATGAATGAATACAAGTCCAGCATACCTAGTTAAGCCATCTACTTAGACACAAGTATTTTAGCAAGCTGCAAGCTAAATATCTCTTTCCTTAACTGTAGTGAGAGTTTTGCAGCTGCAGATGAACGTGCAGCAGACTTTTGGCTGGTTTAAAGGGGCAATGCCAACTTCAATCTAACTCTAAATCTCGTTTTGTCCAAGTAAGCTTTCACAGACTCTCAGACCAGCAGAAATATTCCCATGATTGAAGAACTTAATTCCCATGCAGTGAGTTATTTTTACTGAACATATCCCTGCGGTGCAACCAACCCAAACACAAGTGCTGAAAATGTGACAGTGAGAAATAAATAGAGCAAGTACATTATAAGAAATACAGAAAGAGGTATTAGCATTACTATTGGTAAGAGTAGTCTATTTCAAGCAAGTGCATATCTATACAAAGAAAATCTTGTTTATTACATTCTTCAAAGCTCAGTTACCTTGTATCTTTCAAGGTTTCTAGCTAAAAGGAGCCTAATGGATAATCAGTTTCTGTACATCCAACTTCTCCAGTGAGAGACTATTTATTTGCTCAGCTTCCCCTAAATCCACTGCACTGGCACAGACAACGTTCATTTAAAGTGCAGAATAACCAAGAACACCAATTTTGAGTCTAGCACTCAAAGATTTCCCCCAGACTCTTCATTTTGTTCAACTCTCAGAGCAGCACAACAGGATCAACAAAGGAAGCAGCATTTTTTGTCATGTCAGACTTAACAGTAACTTTTGTCGAGATGGAGGAATCCTTTCCAAGAGCTCCAGAGCACTAACCGTAAATGGATCACTGCGTGAGGTAAGAGAGGACTTCCTCAGAATATGGAATTAAGTCATCGCAGTGAATGGATAAGCAGGTTTTTATTATTATACAAGAAGAAAACCTATGTTTAGAAGCAGCTACCCTTGTTAAGTACTAAACACCCTTAAACACATCTTAGGGCAACAGCCTGCAGAGATCAAGAATGTACCATAACACAACAAACAGAGGAACAGAGGCACACGCATTATAACCCCTCGTACCGAATTCACCTAGAATGACAATAAAAAGGCTAAAGACAAGACAAGCGGCAGCCTGCGCGAACCGCGGGCGGTTTAAGCCGTGCCTCACGGAGGGGTGCCGTAAGCTCCGTGTGACGGAAGCACCGGCAGCACTTCATGACCCTGCGGCGGCCGCGGTTCACGGGCGGCGCGGGGCACCCGCACGGCGCTCTCGATAAGCGATAAGGCCGAGCTGCAGCAGCAGCGCCCGCCCGGCAGCGCGGGCAGAGCCGCGCCGCGCCCGCTGCTCCTCCGCCCAGCCCGGCACCGGGCATGAGCCGCGCGGTACCCCCGCCCGAACCACCCCGCTCCGGCTCGGGGTCTGCCCCGTTCCCGGCCGGCGCCGAGCCGTGTAACCGGGTCACGGAGCCGGCACGGGCCGGCGGCGGGGATCGCGTTCCGAGGCGGTGCCCG
>VYXC01010095.1:238911-263591 GCA_013397175.1 Platysteira castanea
CGCTGGACGCGCGGTGAAGACGGGGGACAAGGGGAAGAGAGCGAAAGCAAAGGGAAAGCAACAGGTGTGGCGGAGAACCGGCACCGTCCCCCACGCGGTTCTCCCCCAGCAGCCCCTCCGCGCTCCCGCTGCTCCCCCGCCCCTTGTGGCAGTGGTACGCTCCCACCGCTCGGATTGCAACAGGCCGGGCGGGGATTGGCGGAGATCAAAAAAAGGGGCGGGGCGAGGAGAGGCAGCGACCGTTTAAAGCGCCCCCGGGCGGGGGGGGTGCATGCCTCGGGAGCGCGCCCTGTGCCCCGGGAGCGCGCGGCGCCGCCGGGACACGGGAGACGCTGATGGAGCCGAGCGAGGACACCGAAAGACCCGGCGGGAGGAAGGCGGCAAATAAATCAGATCTAAAAGCGGCCCCGGAGACGCTTGTAAAGCCGTCATGAGCAAAGTCCGAAGCTATTTGTGGGTCGGGGGTGGCTGGGGAGAAGCTGGCAGCGGGGCTGATAGGAACTCGTCCCGCTTGGATCCTGATGCGCTCAGGAGCAGGCTCCTTGCCCCTGCGCTCGGGAAGACCAGCAGCGTTGCAGCAGGTGGATGCTGCTGCCATCATCCTTGTCTCCTGCTAATCAACTCAGCTTGGGAGCCCCAAATATTGCCTAGCCCCTCGGGTTACACCGAGGTGACAGTGTCGGTGCTGGCTGGACAGGGAAATGAGCCAGCACTGGTCTTCAAGAAAGCACTGAGAGGAACCCAGAAATGTCCTACCAAAGCCACAGCCTTCCAACCCTACCTTAAGTGAAGTTTTGATCTCCATAGCATATTAGAGATTTTTGGCATGAAAAGCAGTCAGGTTTTGTAACAACTCACGATAGAACACCAAGCAGATATCATTCATGAGAGATGTATAAAATAAGTTAATGATACGGCTGAGCAATTTCTTACTACAGTATGACAAATATCAGCCAGAAGTGCACAATTCCCAGTTCACTATCTATATCCATGTCTGCGAACAGATGGAGGAAAGCCTTCAGCTGATCTAAACTTGGCTCAACCCACCCTGTTTACTGATGGAGTTTCCATGAGCATAGAAATTAGAGCTACTGGTTGCAATCACCGGAGAGCCTCAGCCTGCTGATTCAGCTTCCGTGTTGGAAAATCTGGCAAGGACACCTGTCCTCACCTGAGCAGGTGCACAAAGTCATGCCCATACAAGTACCAAAGCGTGGCAGGAGCTCCAGACAGGGGATGTACCCCCTTGGAAGTCACTGAAGGTCACTGACAGAGCAGCTCTTTGCAGGGGAGGCAGCAGCTTCCACTGTCTGTTCAAAACCAATACGTGCAGGTGTCCTCCTCTGCAAAGATGCAGGTTGGGGGTGTGTTAATTATTGAAAAATGAAAGCAGACAGAGGAGTGGGTTTACATACAGTGATACAGGAGATGTTTCAAAATGCTCTGCCAGGGCCCAGCTCGCCCAGTGTTTGCAGTGATTCCTGGCTGAGCACTCTGAACAGTCAGGAGGAGAGCTGGCAAGTTTAACAGTAATCTTTGTAAAGTGCTAATAAGGACCCAAACAATTCCCGTTAGGGAACTGAAGAGCCATCTGCACTCTAGCATGAGGCTGCCTATGGCATCCACAGCAAGACTTGTATGTCTTGGCTCGATATTTTGGAATCCAGCACCAGAGAGGCTTAGTCATATGACAGGGTTATTTGCATCATTATGCTGCTGGATTCCCAGAGAAGTTTTCACAACGCGCTGTAAGAGGAAGGGTTTGAACAAGTAGAACTGAAGCAAAAACAAAGGACTGTACTGCCTCTGCACGTCCCTTGTCACTGCGTGCACGTGGTGTGCGGAGTGGGAGGAGGGTGGCAGGCAGTGCTGTACAGAACTTTAAGCTAATAAAGCACACTCACAAAAACTGCAACATCAGTACAAAACGGGCTATTTTGCAATATAAAAACAAGCTAATACAAAAACAAGCTGAAATCCTGGGTCACAGCTTAGTAGAAGCCTGATGGTTCCAGGCTGGTGATGCGCAAGGCAAGCCCAGCACCGTATCTGCCCCGAGGATTTTACAGGCTCGCTGGTTTGCTCTGGGCTAGGGAACAGGCACCTCGCCCCGGCCAGGCAGTGATTGATTCCCTGTGAATTCGTGCCCGCAGGCACTGTAGAACTGGGTGTTGGCACTCCAGAAGTGACCGATAGTAAGCAGAGCAGCTGTTGAGGGAGCAGTTCCAAAGCAACCCAGGGAAAAATATTGTGGTTCCAGATTGAGCTTTATAAAGGAGGTGAGCTGCTACCGCTTAAAATAAAGTCAGAGTATGGCACAGTGGCCCATTTTCAAAAGTCTATATAGAAAAATAAGGCCTGACTTTTTAATGTCTTCTAAGAGAAATTACTGAAGGCTCGTAAGGCCCAGATGTTACTCCCAGTCAGCCAAGGAGTACACCAAGTTACAGAGGAAAATTCAAGAAAGTTTTTGGTATCTCTATGAAATCAAAGCTAATTTCACAGTAAAAATAGCCCAGGAATCTTAAATTCTATTTTGACAACCTTCCAAGGTTCAGGACTTGTCAGGTGCATGGTCCTGTGGGAATCTGTAATCTCTTTAAACCAAGAGCAGCAAATTCCACTGGAAGCATACTGTCCCGGAGCAGAGTCCCCACACCTGGAAATAGGAAGTAAAAACACAGCAAGTGGGTTTTCAAATGAGGAGGTGATCACCAAATGACAGCACTGGAAGGGATCCTGAGAGGTCATCTAACTCCATCCCTGTGACAGCATCTCCGTCCCATCTGTTTCACCTCTTAAAGACCTCTGTTGCCTTGGGTTTTTTGTAAGCCTTTTGTTTTTAACCTTGGAGTTAGATTTTTTTTACACAGATTTATGTAAATAATAGCCAATGTTTACTTAACGGTATTTTCTGTTTTTCATTCCTTTTGTGATATGACAACTTTGATGAGCACCTTTCTTCTCCAGTGGATTTGAGAAGGAAGTGACATGCTCTCCAATCCCTTGTGGAGTTGGAACGTGTATAAAAATGAAATAATGTAAATAAATCAATGGCATTTCCTCCTTTCTGCTGAACCTGGCAGGTGTAAAAGCGTCTTTATTGTGTCTCCGCAGACACAGACCTCCCCAGTGTGGACACCACAGTCTACTCAGGAAAGATGTTCTTTTCTCATGATTCACTCTTTTTGCCTTTAGAAAGTTTCCCCTAATGATCAACCTGCATCTCTTTTATCATAATGTATGTGTACTGCTCATCCTTCCCAGCAGAGACAAAGGAAACATTTGTTTCTCTCGCTCCTGCAACAGCCTTTTCGATGCATGAAGATTTCTCATGTCACTTATTACATTCCTCAGACCTAAAACTCCATTCCTGCTTGCCTGTCCTCCTAGTTTAGTTGAGTGAGGCTCTGTTGATTCGTGGTGTTCCTCTTTGATGGCTCTCGCTTTAATCCATGTCTTTCCTGAATTTCTCTGTGCAGGAACAGCATACAGCGTGTTCCCAGTTGGGGCCTTATCAGTACGATGTAGAATGGAAGGAGCACTTGGGGTGTTCTGCAATCATCCCTCCTGTTTATCCATTTTAGTGTGACATTCACAGGGACAGAGGATTTTTTGGTTTGTTTTGTTTTTTGCTTCCCGCATACCTGGTAGTATTTATAAAAGTCAAGGCCACAACATGAAACCAGACTGCCACCGAAGCCCCTGAGATGCTCGCCATGAACAGGAACTCTGTTCTCCTCTGTACAAGTGTTTCTGTTAAAAGTCACTGTATTTCAATTGCCATCTGCTGTAAGCAGCTGAATTGGGATCTTGATGAATTATAGTCTGGTTTTCTCATGCTCACACTGACTTGGACAGCTAAACCCTATTTTTTTTAAATGTAAAAGTAAAGTGTATACGAATGAGCAGCTAAGAGCTTCCAAAAGAAGAACTGTTTTCAGAAGAAACTGAAGGACTAGTCTACTCTACAGAGGTCTTAAAATTTGCTCTCTTCTGCAACTGTTAGCAGGAAGAGTTGTCCAATTCTGGAGCACTGACTTCCTAAGCAAGAACACAAGTGTTCAATCTGTGGTTCAAATGCAAGGCAGAAGTCACTAAGCATTCTCCTGATGCAAGTGATTATTCACTGCAGAGGCATTTGAATAGCTGTAATATTTATGAAATGATGTATTCAACCCCTTCCACCACCTCTGAACACACATGCACACCCTACTCCGGACTGATGTTGTCTGCCGAGGTGGGAGCTGAGTTTCAAATGAATTGCTGGTGGTGTTTGTTTGCAAGAAAACAAACACAAGTCTAATTCACTTGAAAAAAACCTCTCTCGTCTCACTAAGTAGAAACTGTAGGTAAAAATTTCTGCAGTTAAAAAGGAAAATAAAAAGCCAGCCCATCAGAGCCAGTGAGTTTTGATCATGTAGATAAACGTTTCTAACCCTTCATGCTGAAAAGATAGGTGTTCTGATAGGAACTAATAAGGAAGGTTTCTCTGGGGCTACATGCAAATCTGCTGAGTGTTCAGTATAGACTTTAGCATTCGGAATTATTTTAAGAATAAGAGAGGCTCTGGGTCTGTGCATACACACTGCAGACAATTTCTCTGCTCACAGATTTTGCCAAGCAGTAAAACATAAAGTTGCAGCTGGGTTTGCTGCTATGACTCAGGACCGTGGGCATACAAGAAGCTGATGAGAAACACACAACTTTCACTTCACTATACTGTAAAGTTTTAATTAACCCAAGCCAAAGGCTACACAAGTGCAGAAAACTCCCTCCCAAAATGCTAGGTTATGCTAAGGGCTGGGAAGAGTAGCCCAGCTGAGTTTCACTTCGTGCTTTAGGAACAACACTTCAAGTGTGTAAAGAGGTGGGAGATCATCCAAAGCAGTCAGACAAGTGCTTGTCAAGGAAGAAAATATCAATATGCAAGAACGCCATGCCCAGATGAAGTACTACTAGACTGCTGGCCTACAGTTAATACATTAACCAAAAAATCACAAGTACAGCATTTCCTTGTACTCAGACAGTCCCCGGGAAGGACCGAAGGGAATGGATTCAGATGTACCTTGGTGAAATGTAATGGCAACTCCTGCAAGGTCATCACTGAGACACTTCATTGGTTCTTCATCTAATTTGGGCTGTACAAATTCCCCACAAGAGCTGCCTGTAAAGCTGAGATTGGTTTACTCCACGTAGCATGCATTAAGGTCTAAAAGGCATGTTTACTGTTTGGAGTTTGGATTAAGGGAGAGCCTGAGCTATGTTTCCTATGCTTGTTTTTAAAGCAACAGCTTTTTACTCCTTTAATGAAGTGGACAGAGCATCTCTCTTGTGGTGTTGTCTAGAAATAACTGACAGCCCCAAATCCCAAACAGATTTGGAAGTTTCCTTCAGACTCATAACCATGGCTAGGTTCTCTTTAGGAAAAGACTGTGTTGTCCTGGTTGAGAAGCTTATTGCTTTACTAGAACTACTGGGACTGTTCTTTGACAAGCCATTAAAAAAAAGTTCAATCCAAATTCATCACTGTTTAGAGAAGTATTAATAAAAAGGGAAAAGTAAATCAATGAGGTCACTTTATTGATCTTGAGAATGTGGAACTACTATTTATAAAACATGTTGATGTTGTTTTATGGATAGGTCAAAGTCCTGGTAAGGGTGTGTTTGTCATTCTAATTTTTGTGCAGTTTCATCAACAAAGTATTTGCTATTGCAGTATTGTAGTTATTCATCTCCTGTTTTCCTCCCCCACAGCCAGAACATCTGCTAAACGTTTCTGAATCTGAGCTTGCTGGGATAGGGCCCATGACTTTTACATATTTATGAACTGTGTGGTACACTGGCACTCATTCAGCAGACTGCTTCCCAAGGCTCATGCGCGAATGACATCAGCCGCTGTGGGTTTGTGTGCAGGAGATCCACATGTGCAGGGGTCACACAGGGGGCTGCAAACCCACTGCTGTCCAGAAGCACTTAAACTGCACCGTGGCCAAGGAACAGAACTATCGACTAATATTTGAGTGATGCAGGGATGAGGAAGAGGAATGAGAGGTATTTAGGGTGTCCTCTGGAATTGTAATGAAGACTAATGGGCTAAAACTGAATGAGAAGAGTTGTATCTGACTCCAGAAATACCCAGAAATACCATCAAAACATTTCTCAGTTTGGTCAAAGAGGCCAATAAACAAAAGCTATCACGCTCGCGTTGGTTGTAACAGGCAGGACAAAGCAGAGCACAGGACTGGTTCTGGGGATGGAGAAAGGAACACACAATCAATTTCTGACTTCTGTTTTTTCTCCGTAGCAGCCCAGCCTGTCGTGCCAGCACTGGCACAGGCACAGCTTTATGCCATTGGCACTGGGAGGGGAGCGTGCTGTGGCGTTATTGTGCGGGGCCCTGGCACACGTGACCCCCACCACACCAGCAGAAGCTGTGCCCACAAGCTGCCCTTGTGTGCCCGGGCTGAGTGGGCCTGTCCCTGTTTGCCTTCCCAGCTGCTCTGCAAACAGTGCCTTTCCAAAGTGGAGGATGCAGGATTTTCAAACCTCGTGAGAAACAGCGCACCCCCATCTCCTCCCAGCTGCGAGAGCTCCGAGGATCATTTGTCTGCCTAAAGGCATGCCAGCGACAGACCACAAGCACAATCACAGCCTAATAGTCTTAATGAGATTACAGCTAGAGATGCCCCAGTGCTGCTGTCTGACTAAAGAACAGAACAAGCACCAAATTCATCTGAAAAAAAAAGAAATCTCCTTGGCTTTCATGTGAGCAGGCTGCAGGTTGATCAGGATTTCAGATCCACGGTGTACAACCTTTGATTTATTTTCCCTTATAATTCCCTATAATATTTTCTTTTGCAAGGCATTACTTTCTTTACAAAGTAGTGTATTCTATTCACAGATGTCTAAGTTTCATTAACATTTTTCAGGACACGATTTAAAACTGGTGATCACACTGCTCAGTAACATGACCACATTTATAGATGCCTATTGTTAGCCGTGCTAGATTGCTCTCACCCATGGCTACTGTCTGTATGCTTGACTATGACACCCATGTGCCACGGGGGAACGTGGTGGATCTTTGCCAGTATAATAATTCCTTTTATCAGCAGTTTATCTGCAGCATCTGTTTGTCTCATCGGAATGAAATTGCTTGTAACTCTATCCGACACAGGGCAAATACTCTTTCTGCACCTGTTCAAGCACTTGATTTACTTACTGCTTAAATTCTTAATCTCACCAAAAACAAGTAAGTCATCTCGTACAACAAAGGCTGGAATCATGAATTAAATGGAAAAGCTGATACAGGACCGTATCAGCTGGCTAGAGCACAAAAGCTGGCATTAAGGTACAGATTGTGCAGTGCTCACTGCAAACTGCAGATCCTGCCCTGCAGATCTCATCGAACTTCCCGCAAGAAACCTGCTGCTAATGGCAAGGCTGTAGCTTCTGCAGGAATTCATGCCTAGGACAAAAAGGCAGTAGTAGTGCATTCACAGATTTTGCATGAAGCCTAGAGCTAGCACAAAAGAAAATTCCTCCCCTCAGACACCAGAACCCCCAGAATTTACTAGTCAGCAACAAACAACAAATAACATTTGCAGCACAAGGTAGGGGAGGCTGGCTGGGTCAGTACTCACAGAGCGAGGCTGTGGGAATGACCTTCTTCTCACATGAGTCAACTCCTCCCCGACAGGTGCTCACAGCTCGCCCGCCTCTGCAGGGGCAGACACCTAAATCAGAGCCCCCTGGCCACTCCTCGTGCCCTGCCTCCACACGGATTTCTCTTTGGAGAGCTCCTACCAGCAATTTTCTCCTTCTCTGGGCTTGCGAGGTAAAGCCGAAATGTAAAAGAAACGGGATCTCAGATGCAAATCTCCTTGTGTAAGTCTTTGCCAGAGCATCTCGCAGAGTCTCGAGGAGGCTGTGTGATGATGGGTCTGGCTGCCAAGTCGTCACTGTTGCCACAGTAACGGAGCAGTGGTCCCCTGTGGCTTGCTAAGGGAGCGGCAATGGGAGCACCGAATGGATGCATTGCCTCCTCCTTCGAGGATTCCTCTGACCTGGGTAATCCACACATTTCTTTAAAAAGGCTGTTTTATACAGAAGGTATTTCCCTCACACCCCACAAACACCCCCCTCCCGCCTTGGTTACTCCACTCACGGAGCTCTACAGCATCTTAAATCCTGTTTCTGTGGTGTAGGAAAGGTGGCATAACCTTGAGAGAGCCGCTGGTTTCCCCTGGGAAACGCCACGGCTTGTGAAAAGAGGAAAAAAGAAACCTCGTTCTGGTAAATATCTGAACATGGGCACACGCTCGCCAGTGTTTGAAGAAGTGCTGGGACGGCGCGATATAATCTTGTCTCTGTGAGCAGGTGAATGAGCAGTTGAGACAGCAATAGGGGATTTCTCTGCCAAGTGTTTCTCTGCCAACACGACCGAGCACAAGTGTGTGTGTGAGGCCCTATTACAGCTACGGGGAAGCTCGGGGCCGGCAGAATTCCTTTGTTCCTGTCCCCTCAACTGAAAAGCCTTGGCTCTGCCATATCTGAGCCTTAATATCGTTCTTTTCTACTTATTTTTATATAACATTGACATAAACAATACCAGCAATGTTAGGCAGGACAGTCCACCACAGTGGAGACCTAAGACTTCAGGCTATAGTCAGAAAAGCAGCCAAGACTGCAGAAGCAGGCGTTATTTTGCTGGACAATGAACAATTCAGCCTTGTTTTGGAAAGCAACTCCTTGGATAGTTAAATAATACCACTTGTTTATGAGACAGACTATCTATCTCATCTTCTTTATAAAATGTTGCTAATGGTTCTTTGTTGCTTTCCTTATTATTCTCTCTTAAAGCCAAGTGCTTCTTTTAAGGTAATGGATTTCCTCTCTCAGGACGCCAGTAACAAACACAGCTCTGTGTGCTCGTAGGTGGTGTGGACAAAAACAAACACACAGAAGTAAAACCCACACATTTGCTTTCTTAACTGACTTTCTTGTCCTCACTTTCAACCCAGATCATTTGGGCAACCTGTGACAGTGGCTCACCCCCACTTGCAAGGTAGGGACAGGCCTCCAGGTGCCAAAATCCACACATTAAAGATCCCATCATGACAAAGGGTTAAGTGTCTTTTTGCTCCACTATAATCTGCAGCAGCAGAGATGGGTCTAGTCAAGAACAGCAGTATCAGCCAGAAGGGCTAGAAAGAATTGAACTAGATCATAAAAGCTGTGAGCAGCCTAAAAAAACCCTCAAGCGTTAAAAGCAGTAAAAATTCTAATCTTTTTACTTATCTTTGCCTCTGCCTCCAGACCGAGTTTTCCAGCTTTTCTCCAACATACTACAAGGATTAGAATTTAATTTGATTTAGAAAAACCCTTCCATTTCTCCTGTGTTTACAGGATTCTTCAGTGTGGGACTTGGAGAACATCACCGAACACAGCGATGGCCATGACAACGCCACTAAGGCTTGGCAGTGCTGAATATCTCTGCAAAGTAGGAAAGTCCATCTAGGCCCAGCCTAAGGGAGCCTGGAGCCTTCTGATTACAGATGCTGGGTTTAACAGCATCACACCCCCACACTCCCACACACCCTCCCTGCATGGTGCCTTAGTGCAGTGGCTTGTTCAAAATTAGTTATTAGGAGCATCCAGTTCCACAGAGATGTGAGGTTACCAAACCTGTGAAGACCTTATAGGAGTTCAAGTTATAACAGGCATTTTACGTCTGTTTCTTCAGTAACCTTCAATGAGAATGCAGTAAGATCAGAAAGTGAGCTGCACGCTCAGTCTTACATAGGAAAATGTTGGTTGGTACATATAATTAAATAAATCTGTTTTGCTGACACTCCCTCCCCCGCCCCTTCCCTCAGCTATTTTTACGCTTGGCTTAGTGGAAAAGACTCGGTGCCTCTGGGTGTGAAGCATGAAGCCATTCAAGATGAAGCTGTCCCCTGAAGAAGACAATCCCGAGAAGGAACAGCGCTGGGCTCTTAGGGAGTATGAAAGCAGCAGAGGAATGTCGGGGAGAGGAGGTGGCTGGGCTTGGCCTGCAGCACTGAGAAGTCTTTTCCATTTGCAGCTCTCTCCTCCTCCCGCAGTCAGAGCTCTTTAATGGGATCACGAGGGCTGCTGTACCATTACTTAGGGCAGAGGGTATAAAAATGACAGCAGCTAATAAGCACCCATTTCTCATCAGCCGCCTCATAAGGCTAATTGCACAAACAGAACGTTTCAGAGGCTAACAGGCTGGAAATGACATTCTGTCTGCTGGATGCAGACCAGTGCAGAGACACTGCAGCCCTGTGCTTGGACACCTCAGGCCCGGCCACAAGCAGAAACAGGGCTATCCCTAAATGTACGTCCACAGGAGGACACAGGCTTCAGAAACTGAGCTCGAGTGCTAAAGACACAGCACAGTCATTCTTCCTGATGATTAGGAGGCAACGGGAGCAGAAACATTGAATGTTCCTTTGTCCATAAATGTCCAGACCACATTCCTGGTTCTGAAGTTCCCTCACATAAAGGAAGGCTTTGTCTGGAGCTCACGACTGAGGATAGCAAGAAAGACTTAAAAAAACCTAAAAAAGAACAACCCTAGCTTGGTGGACCTGGGTGGAAACACACCTTTAACTGAGGCCTCGGTTCAGAGGAGGCATTCATGCTTCCGAGGGAAGAGGCTGGCTGATGGGAAGGGCAGAAACTGGACAGAGCTGTGTGTGGTCACAGAGCAGGATAAAGGCAGGGAGTGTGTGTTTATGTGCGTGGGAAGGGAGCTGTTGGTAGTGGGAGTGCAGTCCCTGCACGTGAATTATAGATCTCAAAGCTGAAAAAGTGCTTGTTGGCCTGTTCACTTGCCCTTCTGTTAGCTGCTGAAGATTTGAAAAGTTGCATTTTCCGCTCGCTGCACCAAAGGATCTAATGCAGTATATTTGCTCTAGCATCATCAGTCACTAATTAGATAATTCTGACAAAAACAGTATGTGAAAAGATTGGTTCTTTCAAACATCAAGGTTCATTTTGCTCTTAGTATCACTATCCGGGTTTTTTTTAAACACACATTTAAATTTTTTTCTCACTCTGATCTATAGTTAGGCTTGTTAGGAAGTGCCTGTGCTGTTTTTCTATTTTTAAAATATGGGCCCCCACTTGATCAGTTTTTGCTTGAGATTCTCTGGTGCACTTCTGGTAAAATTAACCTACAATCAGTTTTCAAGGCTATTGGAAAGTTATCACCACATTAGAATATATTCTGTGCTAAATGCTCTGGATATGCTAGGCTTTTTTTCACAATATTTCCCCACCTGATTTTCATGGAGATCCGTGCTCCTGCTTGTTTATACTCCTATTAACTGCTCCTATGGTCATGCATGTTATTGATGGGTTTCTGGAAAGCTCAGCAGCTCAGCAGTTTTATAACTGCATTATAAATAATTCAATCTACTGTTCTTCCCCACATCTACTTCTCTTTTATTAATGGACTTTCTTTCTAGGCGGTATTTTCTGATCTCTCCTCACCATCCGATATATATATATAAAAATACACTTGGGGGAGGAATGCAATTAGTTTTGCGGCCCTTGTGCCAGAACTTCCACTGAATTCAGTCGGAGATTTGCCTGGAGAATGCCTGATTACAGCCTGTAGGAGCTGGTCCTGTTTCTGTACACCAGGAACAGGCTGAAGTGAGTGCACACAGGTGGGCAACGGAGTCCCACGGGGCTTTGAACCCAGAGGTGTTTGAAGAGCAGCATGAAAACTTGGGTTTGTGTGCATAAGAAGAAGAAGGTGAAGCACATGGGGGGAGCCAAGCAAAGTGATTGAGGATTCTGTTATACAAGAGCAGGGAAAAATGAAGATTTTCCATGATTAACTCATATTCATCTTCGTTTGTGTGTTTGTTTGTGGGTTTGTTTTGTTTCGTTTTAACTTTTCAAGTAACGGAAGAGTGGATTTTCTCTCTCCCCCCTTTTCTGTCATCAGACAGCTGTGCAAATATTTTAGCATGTGATTGTGGAAGCACAACACTGCAAACCTCTGCATTGTGCCAAGAGAAAAGTACAGGAAAACAAAAGGCAAAAGCCTGGGGTAGATCTAGCTGCCAGGATCTTCTGTCCCCAGGGGAACCAGACAGAGGAAAAGGGAGAGAAAAAAGGAGAACTGTGATAGCTTTCACTACTGACAGTGACAGTATCCCAGGTCAGAAGGAAACAGAGACTGGAAGGAGGGTAGCAAAGGTATCAGAGCAATTAGCAGCCACAGAATCACGTCTTTCTTGGAGGTTGTTGGCTTTATCTGCATCACCAGCTGCTTGTATTGTACCTGCCCTAAGATACTGAGTTCTCAGGTCGCAGGTAAATTGAAAACCCAACTGACACTGTGCAGTAAACCAGTCTTTTAATTCAGGAAATCAGACCTGCATGCCTGGTTTGTGGTTATACCGGCCTGGCATAAAACAGGTGTTTTCCAGCAGCTTAAGGGGTTCGTCAGCAAAGCAGTGATTCAGGCCAGACGACTGAAAACCATCTCTTCACAAGTTCCCTCAGGAGTTTATGCTACACGAGTGTGGGCAGTGGGTGATAACACAAACCTAAATATGCCACAGCCAGGAATCAAGCTGACTGATTCCCTGCCAAAGAATCCTATCTTGTTTCTGTAGGGGAATGAATTAATCCATTAAAAAATTAGCTATCGCTTGCAACATTCTCAGTGGTTTTTGCCACACTCATTTCAGCAGTTCCTCTACATCAAATGACAGCACATCTTCATTTCTCACTTCTTAAGTTAAAACAATAGGTCACTGTGTAATGGTGCTCCACCTCCCAGCCCGTCCTGCTGGTGAGAAGTCAAAGGATCAAGATTCATTCCTGAAGCTGGCCATCATTCTGTGCCCTGAAACACAGAACTGGGGATACTTCTCTCTTTTTTTAGGCCCATAAAACTGCCAAAGTTACTCAAACAAACAAGAAACTCTTGGCTGTACTGCGTGTAATCTCCCATCCCAGGGAATTACACAGGTGGTTATTAAAACTGCAATAACACCCACACTGTGAGCACATTTAAACCCTAAAGGAAGAAATTCTTCCTTCATCAAAGACAGCAAAATCATTTAATGGTTTCAGGAAGCCCTCATACTCCAACTTCCTCTAACCATTTGTGTTCCACTTCCATTTAATTACCTGAATGATTAATTAAGATCTATCAGCTAATGTTTTGCACAGTGCTTCAAGTAAGTAAAGCATGGCATAGATCCTTGGTATAAATTGTTAATTAGGCTACTATTTATGTCATTGATGTTGCCTTTTGGGCTCTTCCCATTCTTTTGCATATTCCCTATCACAGGCAGTGGTCAGAGCTACCCACCACGGCTGTTAATTCCAACCCAAGTTATGGACTCAGCACCACCACCCTCCTCTGGCTGTTCCAAGAGTATGTAGCTTTTCTGGCATTGTCACATGCACTTTTGTGGGATCCGAGTCCCACAAAAGCAAAGACCTCACACCTCCTTACCCACTTTAATAGCATTTTTACCTCACGGGCCCAGACTCCAGCCTCACAGCACCTCTCCCCTGCCCAGGTCTGCACAGTGGTGAGGATGGAGGCTCCCCTCACTCAGCACGACAGCAGAGAACAAGGGTGGGGACAGCTCCTCCCTACGGGACACCGGTTTTCCAAACAAGCCCTGGAAATATCTGCAATTCTGTCCTTCCTTTGGGAAGCCTAAGCAGGATTCTCCTGGTGCCATAGGGGCTGAGCCCAGATTACAGCAGAGCCGTGGTCAATGCAGCCTCCGAGGGCAAAGCAGAGGGTGGCTGTACCAGGAATCCCACCCACCTCCAAGTCTCGTGTGGCTCTGGGCAGGCCAGTTACAATTAGATGCACAAGTGGTGAATTTGGGTCTCTCAAGTGTTGCCCTGGTTTTTGCTAAAGCCTTTTGTTTTTAACCTTGGAGTCAGATTCTTTCACACAGTTCATGTAAA
Source organism: Platysteira castanea (assembly GCA_013397175.1). Lineage (NCBI taxonomy): Eukaryota > Metazoa > Chordata > Aves > Passeriformes > Platysteira > Platysteira castanea. The sequence continues at coordinate 252,895 of VYXC01010095.1, forward strand.
TAATAGCCAATGTTTACTTAACAGTATTTTCTGTTTTTCATTCCTTTTGTGATAAGAGAACTTTGATGAGCACCTTTCTTCTCCAGTGGGATTGAGAAGGAAGTGACATGCTCTCCAATCCCTTGTGGAGTTGAAACGTGTATATGAATGTGAGAAATGTAAATAATAAACATTCATTCCCTCCTTTCTGCTGAACCTGGCAGGTGTAAGAGCGTCTTTATTGTGTCTTCCCAGACACACTCGAGCTGCAGTTGTCTTGAGAGGCCAGAGGCACGGCTTTAAAAACCAGGACGTGTCCCTGCAATTGAAACCAGTTGTCTCCGTGGTTATTGTCTCTGCAGATCCTGTGAGATAAATGCACAAAATACCGTGTTTGCTTTGTTTTTCTTTAACTGTCAGCCACACAAATTCTGCTTTATAATTGAGCATCAAGTGAAGTTCTTTCCTTCTTACTCATAAGTAACATTCAACAGGCCAAAACAGGCCACAGGGAGGCCAAAAATACAACCCTTTGGAACTCGGTAAACAATTTCGTTGATACTGCTGAAAACGGAGCAGAATCATTTTCTCTGAGCGCACTGGCTCTTCAGAGGTAATAAGAGCCCATTTCTTTGACTCACTGAACTCAGCCGTGAGTGCCAATGGGACAGGCTGAGCTGGTGAATCTCATGATCCTTCCCTCATGTTCCAGTTTATTTTAACTCCTTCTAGAGTCTCTGAAGGAAAAGACTCTCATGCTCAAAGACTTTGAAGCAGCAAAGGACAAGACCAGAAATAAAGTTCCTGTAATGTTCTTGTCTTCCTTGCCTAGATCAGTGGTAGACAAGCATAGGACTTTCTAAGCAGAAAGAAACCTCATAATCCCCTTTCCTTCTGTATCCTGTATACAGCTATGGATTTGTGGGGACTGTGAAACCTTTCTAATCTTTATTATCTTGGTTCTTAATAACTCTGGAAGTAGATCGCTAACAGCACAAGCTGCAAGTTCTCCCTGTAAATCCCACAGTGATGTCCAAGGGTTTGCCCAGCACAGCTTCCAGTCACAGGCCCCAGTGCTGAGAAACGATGGAATTTGCAGTAGGTCAGCACTGGAGGAGAAAAGAGAGAACACCATGGAGGAAGGGAAACAAATGGGGAGTGCAGAAGAGAAACATACAGAAAAGGAATCGGAACCATTTAACACGGGTTACCTCCTTCATGGCTGGCATCTCTCAATCCCAGGAGAGCTAGTTCAAGCACCACAAAGGCAGCAGGCTTGCTCTGAGACCTGCGTGCACATACAGACAGGGAGACATTATACAGGCAGTACAGAGAGCTCAAATGAAGGGGGTAAAATCCACATGCTACTGTGTGGAGGTGCATGTTCCACAGTGTGCAGCACCAACAGCTCTGGGGGTAGAAGATCACAAGTCAGCCCTTGCATTATAACATGACAGGCTTAAAAACATTAAGATTTTGAGCTGGAAATCCCCAAAACTCAAAAAACAACCAAACCAAACCAAATCAAAAAACTCAAACAAACAAACAAAACTCAAAAAACCCCAAAACTAAAAACCTCAAACCAGGACAGCAAGCACTCTTTTGCTAAAATCCAGAAGTGACAGAAGCAGGTGAGGGTGAGCAGAAGTGGTTGCTAAAGTTTGTCTGCCACCCATCGGTACCTGTGCTGGAGAACGCACACCAACCTGCCGGAGCGTCCTGCACAGGCAGCTCTGAGCCCAAACTGCCCTGACTGAAGCCTTCCTCCGGAGCATGTAAACAAAGGACAAATTTGGAACCAGCTGCAGCAAAGGGAAGGCTGATGAACTGCTGCCTGAGTGACCCGTGCAAAATGTAAGGAAAGGCCTTGTGGAGAAGACTGAACGGAAGGAAGAAAAGGGTGTAGAAGGGGTTTGATTTTTTTTCCCCACCGAATCAAGATGGAAAAAGTGTATGGTTCTTCCTTCTCTTTGGCTACAGTGAATCTGGGAGAGCAGGGGGATTGGTTTCCCTGGCTCATTACCCCAAGCTCCCGCTGCTTCATGGAGATCAATGTATCATTTAATAGGGAGAGGCTTCTCAGCTCCCTGAGATTTTATCGGCTGAGGGCTTCCATGATATTTATAGACATATCCATCAGCATAACAGCAGGAAGCAATTCTCCAGGGGTCAAACTGGGTGGATTTCCCCTATTTAAAGTGCATTATGGATGCAGCTTTCTGTATAGGATTAACCACTTAACTCACTGAATCCCGAACATCATCAGCCATTGTTCACAAAAACTGATGATCTCCACGGCTTAGCCGTGGGACGGTTGACTTGTTTTCAGCCTCAATTATCTTTTCAAATAATAAGGTCCTTTGTTAACCTCTGACTTGCTGAGCACTGTGTGGGCAGCCTATCAAGTACTTCACAGTCCTCTTTTAACCCTATGATTCGGGCAGCTCTAGAGATTTAGTCCCATGATTGTCCTATTTCTGACCAGTCTGAATCTTCATTTGCCACATGAATAACAACACCAGAGAACCAGCTTTGACCGCAGCAAGCGTAGGAAAATAAACCACGGTGGCTTGGAAGATAGAGGCAGAAACTACGTGCTTACTGTACAAAGGGTTTCAATGTTCTCAGCCTAAGTTTTGGTAATGATTTACCGAGCACACTTCCCCGCTAAGAGCATTTAGAGAGTCAGCTCCTTTGGAGATTTAGCATGCAGCGATTCCATCTCCTAAAATTATCCGACTATCTTTCTAGTATTGAATTTCTCCTTGTGAGCACACCTTTTGGAACGAGACAGCCTTGCAAGGGGAGCTCAGAATAGACATATTGTTCCAGCAGCTCAGAGTGCACTGGAAACGTGAACTGCTGCTAAACGTGACACAGAAAGACGGATGTAGAGTCCTGACACGGACAAGCGTTCTTGAATACAAATTTGAGTTCTTTAAGGTTTTGTTTCCAATCACCGGAGCTATCATCAGTCACGTCTGTCCATCCACTCTCCCTTTCAAATTCACCATGACCTCCTCATGGCCTTATTTCACTTACCCTTGCTGTGTTTACAGTGACCTCCACCCTCAGGACTTGGTTGTACTCCGAGTGCCAGGCTGACACACCAGCACGCAGCCTTCTTACTCACAGAGACACTTCATGAGAAATGTAAGGGCAGCTGCTGTCTGTCCCTGAGAGCAAAAATTAAGTTCCCAATCCCTGGCAGAATCCACCCCCTTTTCCACCCTTGAAGGTCTGGTCAGAGTTCATACATGAATCTCATTTCCATTACTTTGCTCTCCAGTGATTTTATTTTGCTGGTGTACACAGCTGCTGTGTACTCTTGATCCTTTGCTTTACACTCATCCATTTCTTTTCATTCGGATATATCAGAACATAAATACAACTGAAGTTGTACATAATACATAAATACATAAACTGTATTTATATATAATACATAATACATAATACATAACACATTGTACATAAATACAACTGAACCATAAATGCAACTGAAATTCCAACACTAATAAGCCTTTTGTCAAGTAGGAAAGACAATGACATTATCCTCTCTGTTTTAGGAAAAGAGAAATTCAGAGAGAAAAATATTGAGGGGAAAAAAAAAATCTAGTCAATAAACCTTACATCCAGGATTACTCGGGATAATTGTAATGCTTGAAATGTACCTAACCAGGAAATTTATTTCTTAGCTAAATAAAGACACTTGTGCAAGTCTATTAATTAATGTAGTGACTACCTTATGTAGTTCTTAATCATCTTAGAAACCCCTGGAGCAGCTTAAGGAGTCATTGTCAGGCTCCCCTCACCAGTGGCACTAACAGACCTTAAATACCCTGCCCAGCCCCACTGGGAGCTCTTACCCTGCCCAGTGATCCTGGGAAGGGAGGCTCCATTTAAGACCCATCCCGGGCACCCAGCCCTGCCCTGAGCTACATCGCAGCTGTGCAAGCTGCATCCCTGTCTCCACCTCCGGGGTGGATGCTGGAACTGTGCATCCTGCTGCTCCTGACTGCACTGTGGGGATCAACTCTGAAACTAATTCATCACCTCTCTTGTCTGGCACTGCTGATGGAACCTGTCAGTGACACGTGGTGCTGCCCACCCTGCCCAGGCCCCCCGGGTGTGAGTGCATCCCGGACAGGGAGGACACTGCCTGTCCTGGGCTCACTCACCCTTGTTCTACAGCTTGTCCCCTGCTCTCTCTGCTCCCCAACTGTGCTGGTAAAGGCACAATAAAGGAAACTCTCACACCTGCTAGGTTCAGCAGAAAGAGGGAAAAAAGAGCGACTTTATTTACATTTCTGATACTTTATAGGGTTCTCAATTTCACAAGGGATTGGAGGACATGTCACTTCCTCCCCAATCCCACTGGAGAACAAGGATGCTCATCAAACTTTCTCGTATCACAAAAGGAATGAAAAACAGAAAAGACGACTAGATAAACATTGGCCATTATTTACATGAAAGTGTCTGAAAATCTCTGACTCCAAGGCTAAAACAGAAGGCTTAGCAAAAAACAGGACAACACCCAACACCTTCCTCACCACCACCATGTCATTCATACTGGAAATGCTGGAAAAGATCTCACCAACATTTCAGGGCAAAGCCAGGAAGCCACCTGTGTCCAAACCTGTCTCAGCGGTGGTTTAAAAGCAGCCACTTTTTAAAAGCTGGCAGCACAGGGGCTGTCAAGCACTAACAGCACCCACGGCGTTACTGCTCTCCAGATGAGCCCGTGTTGATCCAGGGGGAGAGTGAGTTACCACGTGAACGCCATCCCGAATTCCCCTGGCTACATCTGCTGAAGGATGGTGGCAGTGGGAGACAGGAGAGTTACAGCCTAAAGTTCACTTTGATAAGCTAAAAATATAAATATAACTTGTCCCATCTATGGAGTAGCTCCAAAATATATTAATTACAGCTTAGTAGCCTTTCTGCAATGTTTCAAGCAAGTTCTTTCAGGCTGTCTACACTGAGTCATTTCTTGGAAATAAACTTTTTGGATCTAACATTAAATGAGAAATTATTTCAGATTTGGTAATACAGACTGGGTTTTCAACTTCCTCCCTGAACAGGCATCTGGAACAAAAATGTGTCTAGAAAATTTTGGCCTGCCTTTTGAGTCTGCCTGGGCTCAGGCTGCTCCCAAAGCTGAAAACCTCACTGAGAGGCAAGGGCTGGATTCCTCTCGGCCTGCCCTTCCCCCAGCGCCAAGAAGTAACCACGGATGTCTAAGGCTACATAAACTAATTAGACATCTAATCCTACCTTTGTCTGCACCTGGTATTGCCAAGAAAGATGAGAAGGAGCAGCAAGTACGGGAGGTACAGAGGGAAAGAACATCAGCTCATCAGGAAAATGAGGGCCAATACACTGCTTGAGACATAAATCTTACCCATTCTGTAAGAACACCTCTCAAACCAGTAACACCCTGAAAGAGCACACACATCTTCAAAAGGAGGGGAGAAATCCTCCCAAAAGAAAGGTGCTGCACATTCATTGACTGCACAAAAAAAGAGCTCAGATGCAGGTTCCTTACTGAGCAATTACCTGTTAATTACTGTATCGAGTTCACCAGCACACACAGCAAGCAGGGGGGTTCTGCCCACCACAGCCAGAAGGGCACGCAGGGGATGCTCTCCATGAAACACAAGTCACAGAGGTTGCACCAGCAAACAGCCCCTTCCCAGGGGATTTCTCCCGAGGTTCAGGCACTCCTACCACGCAATTCTGCAGCACTGCTGGCTTTCCTAAAGCAACCTCCCATCACAACTTTTGTGAGCACCACAAGACCTGGCCAGACAAGAGTCTGCCCCCGGAGTCAGACCAGCAGACTGAGATGCAAAAGAGTTCGTTAACTTCTGTAGTATATCCTGAAATTTCCAGTTCAAGGTGCAGAAGATGCATTGCCTGCTTGTAGAGATAATTAACACAGATGACAGTAAACGTGCACTCAGAATGAGGGACAGATGACTGGCACACACCGATAAAAGAAATACTGAGATGTCAGGAAGTTAGGTTAAGAAACGAAAAGAACCATTTTCTCAAATCACCTCGTTTGCCTCGTGGTACAAACAGTTCCAGGATTCACACTGCCAAGCCTTTCTCCCAGTCATGAGAGCACAAGGCTTGCTTTTGAAAAAGAGGAAAGGTGGAAACGAATGGATGACAGTTGGTTTTGGCAGGTCGGGCCTTGAGAAGAGGTATTAACTGTTAGAGGGGTTGTGACTCTAAAGTGATGAGCAAAGAGACGCTGGGCTAGGCAAACAGGATGTAATTGACCCCCAGTGATGACAGACTTCAGTATTTTCTCACAGATAATAACTAGCTGAAGAAAAGAACATGCCTTAGGCCTCTAACCAAATTGGTCACCTTACAGCTATGGAATGCCCCACCCAGCACTAATTATGACTATTATAATAGTAACAATTAAATCAAAGTAACTGCTGCTATTCTTTGACAGCTGCCTTGCCAAGGCTAGTATTTTGTTTGATTATGAAGCAAAGAAAGGGACTTAACCAACGCAGAATTCCCCTTTGTTTCGGAAAGATTTTGTTATTATCTGAGTAAAACTCAAGTTTTGACAAGTTGTGAACGCAGCCCTGTGTTTCCAGTTTTCCAGTCTCCAATGTTTACACCTTAGCAGTGTTTGTGCATCTGCGATGAAGGTTAAAACAGAGATTTGCTCTTTTATGTTATGTGATATCTCCGAGTTGGACTGTGGCTGTGACTGCCCCTGTAGTTGTCTTATCTGCCTTGTACCGTCCTTGCCTGTTGTTCACAGAGGTTTAGATACAGCCAAAATCAGACACGAGTGCTTTTAAATACCCTGACCAGGAGCATCAGCAGGTGGGCTCAAAATCAGGTGAGTCTCCTCTAACCAGTTCTATTTTTGAAACAAAAGATAGGTTTGATGCTGTGCCACGGTGCTGGGTGAGATAAGAACGCATCACCATGGGCCATCTGTTCAAAGCACAGCCGGAGGGTGTTCACCTTCACCCAGCCCCGGGCCCTGCAGACCGCCTGCCGGGAGCTAGGGAAGCCCTGAATCTGGGCTAATTGAAGGGATCTGCAGCCAGCCAGCTTCATATTTAATAGGGATTTGCTGCTGATGGAAATTACAAGCGAATTACAGATTCCAGCACGTCATGGTCTCGCCAGAGTCAAACAAAAGCATGTGGTGATAAGGACAGGGCGCTGCACGCTGGGACCTGAGGTCTCCGTGGACCTCATTGTTTTGTTAAAGTGTAGCTGATAAGCCACCAGGTACTACAGAGCTCCACATCTTTCCTAGAAACTATGCTTTCCTCAGCTGTGTTTATAATGCCGTTTATAATTTCCAGCTCTTCTGTTTGTTTTTATACGGGTGTAGGAGGGGTTCTTTCTCTCGAAATCAAATCATAGGGCCTCACCATTTCTAGCTCAAAGTCTCCCTAATGCTGCTAATCTCCTATTAACAGCCTACTGACACAGAAGAGACAACAGAAAAAGACTGATTGCCAGCCCTCTGGCCCTGTGACCGTGTGCCGGTCAGATCTGGATTAATAGCTGAGGAGATTTACCTCAGGAGGCCTTGTCACAGGTGCCTGTAACTCTAAACTCTCCTCGAACTGCCTGGCAGGAGAGGGAGGAGGGGAACCAGTAAATCCGCCAATGATGCACACACAAACGGGGCCCTGCTGAAACTCATTTTTCTTCACCTATACAAAACCAGGATGACCGCAGGAAAAAAAAGCTCCTTAATTCCATATAAAAGGCAATGAGCTGGGCATGGACATCCCAGCAGGACACAAAACCCACCGTAATGCTCCCTCGTACTACCTGTCATGGACAGCAAGTGTGTTTAGCTTTTCTGGTTACTGGAAATTGTTATCCAGGAGCACAGGCAAACACGCTGCTTTCCTCCAGGCTTGTGTAGGACAGACTGCTCTGCTGTGTGGGCTGGTTCGAGTACAGGAGGGACTCTTGCAGCTTTAAGACAATTTAAGCTGCTCACATTCAAGGAAAGATGGAAAAACGGCATCATTCGCATTTGGCAACAAGTATCCATGTGACAGTTCGCTTCAGCAGCCCAAACAGTCTCAGGCTCCCCTCCAGGGCGGGACTGCACCTCCTACATTTGCAGCACTGCGCCGTGCCCAGTGCGCTGCTCCATGACCCTACATAGCAGGAGGAGGGTGCCGGGATGACGGCTGCAGCTGGCCAGCTGCACTTGACGTCACCCAGCAGAAGAGTGTCCACACACAGCGTCTGAGCTGCACCAGGAGCCTGCCTGACTGCCAGGGACAGAAACAGAGGCAGGAGCCGGCGCTGCCTGTGGCCAGGTCAGCCGCCGAGGCTTCACGCGTGCCCGAGAATGGAGCTCAAGCATCTCTCATCTCCACTAAGATGATTGCATTCCGGAATGATTTCATTTGGCTTGTTAACAAATTGCCAGTAAAACAGGTAATTGTTCCTGGCCTGAAGTTAAACAATCCTGTTACTGAATGTTATTCGCAGGTCAGAGAGCTGCAAGAGGTTTGGCCTTCAAGGCACCACACTGTCCCCTCTAGGAAGAGGGGTGAAGTACAAAAACATTCTACCATGCCTTACAGAGAAATTAATTTAACCTATAATTATTGTTATTAGTAGGCTGCTTGTCCATCTTGACTTCTTACACAACCACACACTGCAACTCATACTCATACAGATCTGCTGCACAGAGCAAATCCTACCTCTCCCTGACCCTTCCCGGCCTCTAACATAACCCTATCAATGTTGGGGTTTAGCTCGCTATCTTTCCGTAGCTCTTTATTCGTAAGGAGCATCTGCAGGGAAACAGGATCTGACTCACCCCGCAGCACAGCTGCTCCTGCTGCTCACTCCCCCACCTGAAACAACAGCCCCGTTCCAAAAGCTGCCCCCATGGCCACAGCACCTACTGCAAACATCACCAGAGCTCTGCTGGGCTGCTCCTCTAAGGGACAGAACATTATCGGCTGCTCCTCATGAAAGAAATCCTTTTGAACAGCATCTTTGTATAAGGCAAACTTACCTTGTTTTTGTGCTGTCTCACTCCTTTTCTGAGTCTCAGTGAGGAGCATCCAGCCAGTGTGAGTCTTTTTCAAAATTGATTCCTTATCCATATTTGGGAATTTGTGCTGGGCACTAGGCTGGTACGAGGCACGTTCTTCCCACAGTGCACTTTGGGACTTGTAGTCCCCAAAAAGGAATGTTGTTTTCCAAATCGCAAGCGCCAAGCAACCAAAACAGAAGGCTGAAACGCCTTTACCTCTGCCTTTGCTTGCTGCTGGGCCTTTCGTTTCGCAATGCTTCTGTGCTGTGGTTTCACCTTAGCCAGCCCGAATCCTTCAGGAACCTCTTCCACAGTTAAGGGCAGCGTGCCAACCCCTTGGATGCACCACTGTGTAAAAGCTGCTGCTGCGGAGCGCTCCTGCTGCTGCCGTGAGGGGCAGGTACATGGCGCTGCCTGCTGGAAACAGCTACCTAGAAAAAGAGAGCTATGATCAAGTTTTTAATCATATTCGCCACACTGAAATGGCATAGAAAATCCCCTTTAAAAGAGGTGTTTCAGTCTTTAGCAAGTTTTGTATTAGTCCATTTGAATTTTTAATTAAATAATTATAGAGGGAGACAGATAAATGTGTCAATTGTTAAAAAAGGTTACAATAGAAATCAATCCTGTCTTTCCTGTAGAGATCTATTTTTGAAGAGCGTTTGCGCTGACTGCCGTAATTACCTCGTAACCAAGACACTCTGTTGTTTTTAAATAACGACTGAAGGAGACTGCGAATCGCTGCCTGCCGGGTACTGCTGGAGACACTGTCATTACGCCCGAACTCCATTAACAGCGTAATGTGCTTAAAACTGCGGGCGCGGGGTGGCTGAGGAGAGGTGCCCGGAGGAGGGGGCGGCCGGGAGCGCAGAGCATCCCTCGCCCGAGCGGCGGGGAGCGCTCTCCCTTTAGCACCGCGCCGAGCCCCTTCTCCCGGTCCCCGGCCGGGCTGAGGAGAGCCGCGGGCTCGGCGGGGACACACTCGGGGCTGGGCTGACGCCCGGCGGTCGCGGGGAGAACAGCCCGGGGCGGGCAGCGCCGGCTCCACCCCTTTTCCTCGGCAGCCGCACGAGGGAGAAGCTGGAGGAAGGTTTTGGCAGGGACGGGCAGCGATCGCGGTCCGGCACAGCCGACACGGCCGCGGTCCCACAGCTGCGGCCGCAGCCTCTGGGAGCGCCCGCCGAGACCCCGCTTTCCACCGCTAATCCCCGCAGAGTCACAGAGCACAGCGGGGGTCAGGCTGGAAGGGACCACAGTGTGTCATCTGGTGCCACCTCCCTGCTGGAGCAGGGAGCAGAGCACACGGCACAGGATTGCATCCAGACGATTCTGGAATATCTCCATAAAGGGAGACCCTACGCTTTCTCTGGGCAGTCTGTTTCAGTGCATGGTCACCGTACGGGAGAGAAGTTCTTCCTCCTGTCCAGGTGGAACTCCTCGTGCATCAGTTTCTGCCCGTTGCCTCTTGTCCTATTGCTTGGTACCATCGAGCAGAGCCTGGCTTTATCTACTTAGCACTTCCCTTTAGGTATTTATACACATTAATGAGATTCGCTCTCAGTCGTGGCTGGACAGACCCAGCTCGCTCAGCCTTTCCTCGCAAAGAGATGCTCCAGCCCTCAATCATCCCCGTTGCCCTCCGCCAGCCCCGGCAGCC
>VYXC01010095.1:263714-281058 GCA_013397175.1 Platysteira castanea
GAGCCGGAGCCGGAGCCGGAGCCGGAGCCGGAGCCGTGCGGGAGCGGGGAGAGCCCTCCCGCCGCCGCCATGCGGGGCGAGCCGCCCGCCTGGGCCCCGGGGCCGGCGCAGGCGGCCGCGCTGCTGGAGGAGGCGGCGGACCTGCTGGTGCTGCACCGGGACTTCGCCGCCGCCGTGGAGCGCTGTGAGGCGGGCTGCGACAGCCTGGGCCCCGGCCCCGGCCCCGGCCACGAGANTCAGTCGTGGCTGGACAGACCCAGCTCGCTCAGCCTTTCCTCACAAAGAGATGCTCCAGCCCTCAATCATCCCCGTTGCCCTCCGCCAGCCCCGGCAGCCCTCGATCCCCTCCCGCTGCAGTGACTACACGTCCCGGCGGCCCGCGGGGCCGGGGGATGTTCGCCGGTGCGGCCCTTCCGCTGCCGGGAGGAGCCGGGGCTGCATCTCGGTGTTCCGGTGCGTCCCGAGCGGAGCGGAGCCGGGCCCCGGCGGGGGCGGTGGCGGCGCTGGAGCCGGAGCCGGAGCCGGAGCCGGAGCCGGAGCCGTGCGGGAGCGGGGAGAGCCCTCCCGCCGCCGCCATGCGGGGCGAGCCGCCCGCCTGGGCCCCGGGGCCGGCGCAGGCGGCCGCGCTGCTGGAGGAGGCGGCGGACCTGCTGGTGCTGCACCGGGACTTCGCCGCCGCCGTGGAGCGCTGTGAGGCGGGCTGCGACAGCCTGGGCCCCGGCCCCGGCCCCGGCCACGAGAGGTGCGAGCGGTGCCGGGCGTGCGGAGGGGACGAGAAGCTGCTCGGTGTCGCATCAGCGCCGGGCTGGCTTCGAATTTCAGGCCATGCCTGCCCTGGTTTGGGGTTTCGTATGTGAAGGGATCTGTGCGTGTTTGAGGGAAGTGAGGTGTGCCCGGGAGCCTGCCGTTCGTTCTCTCAGAGATGCGGTCACAGTGCATATCCTCGGAGGTCGAATTGGCCTTTTTATAGGGGGCAAGTAGAGGGGAAGGAGGGGAAGCAGCTGCCAGAGAGCTGGAGTACCTGGGCTGCACTGAAGCTCCCTGGAAGGGATGCAAGGGGAAATGTGGTTGTAAGAAGCACTTATTTAGGTGTTTGTTCCTTACCAGTTTTGCAGAAGTGAAATGCTCCCTTTGTGTTGTGGGGATTCAGGCGCTGGCCGAGATGAACCGGTGGAGAGAAGTTCTGTCTTGGGTCCTACAGTATTACCATGCCCCTGAACATCTGCCTCCAAAAGTTCTGGAGCTGTGGTGAGTTGCTGTTGCTATCAGATATACACACCGGGCTTGCGTTAACCTAAGAGCAGGCCAGGCTTGGGTATTACGTGGTATTTTCACTTTGCGTGGTGTAAGTGAGATCTGGGACAGGCCTGTTCTTGACCTGTGTGTGCTGGAGCATGCCTGCAAGATCACTTCATGGCAATCAAGTACAAATGGAGTGATGCTGAGAGAGTAACATCAATAGCTTCACCTGTTGTCTGCCTCAGAATTCTCTCTCTTTGATGCAGACCCTGATTCATACCTTCATGAGAGCTGCTTGTGGGCAGCAGCTGTCAGCGATGTCCGCTTTGACAGATACTGAGGGTTTTCTCATACCTCTCCGTTGTATTTCAGTATCCTGTTGTACAGCAAAGTGAGAGAGCCGCAGGTGATGCTGGAGGTTGGCAGCAGCTGGCTGAGGGACCACGCCAACCAGAGCCTCCCCGAGTTCGGGTCCCTGCTGGAGCTCTACCTGGTGCACGTGCTGCTGCCGCTGGGCCGCTTCGAGGGCGCGGAGGAGCTGGTGCGAGGCTGTGACGTGTTGGACAGCGAGCAGCAGCTGGCGCTCCTCGGCACCATCTGCCAGAGCCGGTGCCAGTGGACTCGGCAGGAGGAGACGCGCTCGGCTGCGGAGGAGCAGCAAGACCCAGTGACAGAAACTGTTCTGGGTGGGCTTTCCCTCTGTTGTTTGTGCTCCTTTTTTACGGTTTCAGTTCAAGTTGGTCCCTTACTGGAAAAGGGTGGCAAGTGTTAACTATGTATTAAGATTATTGCCGTGACAAACCGGCCTTTGCATACCACAGCAGGAAATAAAAGACTTAGTGATACCTTGGCTGAAAATTGCAAAGTATATTTACTTTCTGCCAACGTCAGGAGATGACAATTAATGTCCAGGATCAAAAGCACTGCGGAGGTTTAGGGTTTTTTTTTTTAAGGTAAAAAAGGAAAACTAAGACTAGCTGGCAATCCTCTAAGGGTATGTTTTGTTGGCTCTGTGCACGGTTTGCTCCGTTTCCATTTACAGTTGAGTCCAAGTAGGAAAATGCATGTCTAGCATTTAAAGTACTGCTTCTTCTCCAGAACTGTAAATCATTTGATGTTTTCTCCCAGGAGAGAAGCTGGTGCTACTGTGATATAAGATCATATTGTGCTAAAGTAAATGCCTAAAAGAGAGGTATAGTGAATTGTACTATAAAATTGTACTGTCTCTGTTCCCTGTTGTATAAAAACCCCAACGCAACTCTCATGCAATCAGACTTGTAGCATCTCAGTTTCTTATTGTCTATATCTGATTATTTTTTAAACTTTTATTTTGCCCTAATAGCCTTTCTGTTCTTGTTTTCCAGGAGCGCTGTCCCAAAAGCTCCTGACCATGTTAACGTTGCTACGCAGAGCCCTGAGGTCCATGTCAAACCACTTCTATTTACTTCCTTACAAGAAGATGCTCTTGGCTACTTTTTTGCTGTACCTGGTGGTGGTGAGATTAGACCCAGGTACAGGGATAAGATTTCCAATTCTTAAAATTCCGTTATGGTTATGGAGAAGAAATGAGTTGTTTTCAATAAATTTGGTCTGTGTAAATGTCTCAGAGAGACACAAAATCTGGCTGACTAGGAGCTTAGTGTGTCTAATGTTTCCAGTTGTGGTCCATGTAGAAAAATGAAGCTCTACAAATGCCAGTTTTCTGAAAACTCTTACCAGCAGACAAGGTACAGACTGGGAGAGGCAGGCAGAGCTGTCCTAGACTCAGCCTTTTCCTCAGTCAGCTGGTGGTGGTAGGAGGTGATGTCCCCTGGATGAGTGATTGCCCGAGAGGCTGTCCTGTCAGGAAAGCAGAGAGTTCCCGGGGGCAGCACTGTACCATGCAGTTGATCATCTTATGCTGGAGTTTCACTGGTGATGGCTGCTGCTGTCCCTGAAGAACGGGCTGCTCCTGTGATGTAGAGGTGGCAGCTGGGAGGGGGTGGGGATGGATGTTTCCCCATTTGCTGTGTGAGAGATGCTCCACAGTTATTCTACAAATAATCCATTGGAAAATAGTGATGGCAGCTTGCTAGGGAGCAGTACCCAGAGTAAAGATCCAAGAACTGAACCCAAGGAAGGAAGAGAATTAGGATTTTGTTAACTCTAGTTGGGAGTAGTTCTTTCTTAATATGTTAATGTGTGTCAATTTTATCTTTTATAATGCAAGGTCTTCTGCTTTTTGTTCTGCTTTGCAGCTTCTCCAACCTCACTGCCATTCATTTACAAACTGGTCCAGCTCTTCCGGCAGGCTTGGGCAGCTGTGCTCTCTCCAATCCATAGGCCTCCAATTCGAGACTAAGTGTCTTCCATCACTAAAAGCATCACCTTGTCTTGGGGATGTTACCAGGCTCTTCAGGGACTGTTGAAATCTGAGATGACCACCTGTGGACTCCTGGAATTCCTTCAGACAGGGAATGGTGGTATAGGAATTTTGAAACCACAGCGAGTATTCCTGACATTTTGCTTGGTCCTGTCCAACACTAGGGTAAAGCCACTCCTTCCATATCTACAACTGAATAAGAATCCTCCTTTTCAAACACTTGGCTTTGGATGTGTCTCTTGAGTGAGGGTTGTGTAGCCAGTTATGAACTATGGAAGAAGTTCTCATCCTTGCAAATGCTGGGCAGTTCTCGGAAGAAGTGCAATAGTGTTCCTGGAGACATGACTGTAGCAGGCAGCGGGGTACCAGTGATTAGGGGAATATTCTCTTTTGCCTGAAGACGTCTGAAAAGCCCAGTTCTTGCAGCAGCATGGGATTTGGAACAAGCACATGGAAGAAAAACACTGGAGAAAGTAAAGCCCATTGCATTTTGAAAAGCCATGGTTTCTCTTGTGACTGGTGCCTCCTTTTACGGGCACGCTGGATTTTAGTCATATTTAAGCCAGAAAGATGAGGTGGGTGGGCCACAAAAATTGGTGCGCTCTATCCACTCTTCTTAAATGCAAATTACAGCACTTTGTGCTTGACTGATGCATAGTCATTCTTAGAAGCACGTGGTGGTGGTGGTGATAAGAAAATAGATTTATTTTTTTAAATTATATTCTATGTTATCGCCTAGGTGAACAACTGAAGTTGTTGCTTTGTTTTACTTTCCCTACCTCTTGCTTTGTTTATTTAGGTGTCAAAAAGTCTCTCTGTATATGTAGAATTTCTCCCCAAGTCCCCGGTATCCAAAGTCTTGGGTGAGATGGGAGTCATTTAGCAATGCTGTGTCATTCAGAACAAAAGTTTATTTTTGTAGAAAGAGATACTTCTCTGACATCACAAGACTTTCCCCAGATCAGTGGCAAGAAGATTGTACATCTGCAGATCTGTCACCAGACCAACTCCATTTCTGACCACTTGGGGCAGAAATTGGACGTTTGGGGTAGAACATTAATTTCTCCTCCATCCATTCATCCATCCATTATCAACTGACAAAAAGTAAATTCCAAGGAGGGAGCACTGACCTAACAAAACTCTGCTTTCAAATTGTTGTGTGCTGGAGGGGACAAGTTAAAGGTGAGAGACCGGGGACAGATTGGCCTCTGTCATCCCAGCACCTGTGCCAAAAGGATGCAGGCTCACTGATGTCAGCCCAAACTACAAAATGTTATCAGAGCAGCCTTTTTGGTGGGACCACACCAAACCCATGAAAAGTAGCTGGGTGGTAATTAGTGGAATTATAAGATAAAATAGATCCCAGTGTGGTGTCTTGTAAGAGTAGTGCCCTTTGTCTCTAGCAATAGCCGTACTCCCAGGTGGTGACCGTTCCTGTGTCCTTCACACAGATGGCCTCTTGGTACCCTCAAACTGTGTGGGATCTGTTGCTTTGCTCCCGACTGGGGCCCTTTGAAAACAGTTTCCTCTTCACTGCTAAAAACAGTTGTCTGTTTCATCTTAAATTATCCCCAAAAAAGAGAAGCACTCCAGCATTACTGTCAGACAAACTTGGGCAGGTTATTCATGACTGCAGTAACGACCTTGCCTAGTTGTCTCAAGAATAAAACCCAAACCAACCCCATATCCCTCCCCAAAGTTTTTGTCTCTGCCAGGGCTCTACACCAGGTTAAGTAGCACATAGTGCTTCTCCACATAAAAAAGTAATTTCTTACATACTCTGCACACACAGGGAAGAACAGCCTTTGATATTGCTGAATGGTTCCTGTAATCCAACTCTAAGTGTAGTTACAGCTCTGCAACCAACAGTTAATGTGAAATCAGGTAGAATGAAACACAGAAGCTCTGTCTGGAGTTGAGCTCTTCCAAGAAATGACCAGGATGAGTCTTCTGCCCCCCTGCTTTGCAAGGCCTCAGGTTAAATCCTTTGTAAGCAGGTTAATAAAATGGCAAACTCCACTCTAAAATCAGGCTAAATTCTTATCAAAGTGACTGTTAGGTAATGAACACTTTTTGCTGTAGTCTTCTGGCATCATTTTTAGTTAGATGGCAGAGATGCTGTTTTAGAGGTTGGTTTGGACCAGTGGTTTCAGCAGGCCATACATAGTTTTTAGAATGCTGTTAAATGTCATTTACCAGGACTTTTAACATTCAACTTTATTTTTAGTGTAGGTTGGTAACCTTGACTATATTGAAGTACTACTGATTTAGAATTATATTGTTTTTAATTCAGCATGAGAGAGCAAGAAGGCAGAAATAAGCTATCAGGGGTTTTTTGCAATTAGTACTAAAACTGCAGTACCTAATTTTTATAATAAAGTGACTACTGATTTACCTCTTTGTAAAGCTGCTTGTTTGTGCTGTGATTTGAGTATATGAACAAAAGTGTGTTTAATCTATTGATACACTACAAAGTATATCAAAGTTTTCCAGAATTGTTCCACATTGTTTCATTGTTTCAGCATATTTTAATTAAGCAGAGAATGTCTTCAGTGTGAATCTGACGAGATCTAATCAACTGATGATGTTGGTAGAGTGTAAGTCTGCATTTTGGGATGGCCAAGACCAGAACTACCAAGAATAAAGGGATTCATCATTATTAAGTGAATGCATCTTTCTATTAGAACTAACTACAGTTCTGACCTCTCTGTATTAGGGGAGAAAACTCTACAAATAAAAAGTAAAAATACATAGCACAGTACTCCTTCAGGGATAATGCCTGAAAACCAGTATTTTATCAGTGTAGCAGCGTTATACAGGTACTTAATTACTAGCCTTGGGAATTTCAGGAATCCTGAAATGAGATGCTGCTGGTTCTCCCAGCAGGTGGCAACAGACTTACAGAAAACAGTTACACAGGGAACACAAGGAGAGGGTTAAACCTTCATTCACTTACTGAAGAAGTTATATAATGTGTGAGAAATGCAAATACTTACATATCCCGGATTTAAAAGGAAAAGAGGATTTTGTGTGACCACCAGAGAACTTATTAAGAGTGCACTGTTTTGTGAGATGGCACATCAATATTCTAAAATAATCCACAATTCTGACACTTTTGGTGAGTCATTTAGGTAACCAGCCTGTGGGGGGGAGTCATGTACATCCGGTAGAGGAGAAAAAGCAGTTGACTCTCCCTCATTTGCCTCTTGATGTATTTAAATTCCCAACATATATGCCCTGCGTATCAAGCTGGGAGGAAGAAGGAAAAAGGGGAAGACATTTGGAGTGCTGGTGTTTGTCTTCCCAAGCCAGTGAACACCTGCCTGCCCAGGGGAAGCGGTGAATCAACTCCTTGGTTTGCTTTGCTTGTGTGTACAACTTCTGCTTTGTGTGTTAAACTATTTCTCAACCTATGGGTTCTCTCTTACTCTTCTGATTCAGTGCTTAGCTGCCAGCTGGGGTTAAACCACTACAACAGTACTTCTAAGTTCTGGATTATTCAAAAATGCCATTTTCAGTGGTGTGTCTATCTTTAATTAGAAGAAAAGGCTTTAGGTTTCGTATGGCAACTCGCCATCTGCCCACACAGGTTGAATGCCAGCATCCACCAAGATGACTTGCTTTCCAAGAATCCAGGTCCAGGCCATATCTGCCTCATGTCTCTGTGGACTCCCACTGGCTAGGGGAGAGCAGAGAAAATGCCACAAAGGACTAAGTTGCAAATAATTTAGTATTTCACAGACCTCTTCTAGATTTTGTAGCTGCTAGATCTGACGTGCTGACTCAAAGTGTGCCTAAGAGGTTTCAGGTGGTGGACTGCTCAAAGTATTTGCTGTGAGACTTTCTCCTGATTCTCTGAAGCTGTGAGCATTAACATTTCAGATTGTCCAGAGCACCAGAGCTTGTCTGGAATGTTACCAGTTCCACTGGAAGAAGAACACTAGAGCAACCTATTCCTTAGTCTCAAAGCAACAATCTGATGGTTTTCTGGAGAACTCTGAGATTCGATTTAAACGAAGCAGCAGATGGAAATTATCATGGAAGTTCTTCGTAAAAAAATAATTATGACTCCAGAAAGCTCTGTAGGTTTTCCCAGCCAAAATCAAAGAGTACTGACTTGCAAGTTTTTGTAAAGAGCAGCAAAATGAAGACTATACCAAAGCGAGTTTATAAAAACCAGTATGAACTATTTCTCACTGTTAAAATGTAGGTGTTAAAGAAGGTACTTACATGTTGGTTGCCAACACTGGCAGAACAATCTATTAATACCATCATGTCAAAGTAGACTTAACCTACATTTTAGGAATTGTCTATTTAAATGTCTGCTCATTAAACATCATAATAAACAGCACATTTATAAAGTCTGGGGAAATGTGACACCCAGATTCAAGCAATTAAGTGTGCCTTCCTCTTGGTTGCAAACACGAGGATTTCTGTACTGAGAGAAGCTGCTGCTTTCCAATGCTGAGCTAGTGCAGAAGGAGCAAAGTGGTGGAGGCAACTGCACTAATTTGGTGTCAGAATGCTGGGGTGATGCCTCCAGATCTGTCCTGCCATGAACACTGCAATAAGAATCAAATTTCTTTCTGTGTTTGGACAGAGAAGTGAGAGTCGGTACTGAAAGCTGTCCCGTACTGCTGACAGCCTGGATGACTGCACATGGAAAGAGAAGCAATAGAAGTAAATTGAAATTATAATAGAGAAGCCAGATAATTTTAAAACGCTGGTAGAGCACACTGAAGAATGGTAACCATGTTTAGTTTCCAGATCTCTATTTTTGTGTTTCTTCTATCCCTCTCTTTTCCATTCTTTTTCTCTCTTATGCCCTCTGGACTGGAATCCAGGGCTGATTTTCATCTATGGAAGTACACGTTGGCAGAACGGGGAACTGGGATGGTGATGTAAAATCCTGAGGTGTTAGGAAGCACAGAATACGGCGCGTTACGTGGCCACGCTCCAGGTTAATAAGCGCGCCAACCCTGGCTGCACCGAGTTTGAAAGCTGGGGTGTGTGTGAGCCCTGCCTGCGTGGGAGGATTAGCACAGGAGGGGCGTGGGAGGGCAGGAGGCAGCAGGGTGACCTCTTCCCCTGGCGCTGTGACACTGAAGCGCAGCAGGGGGACCTCTTCCCCCGGCGCTGTGACACTGAAGCGCAGCAGGGGGACCTCTTCCCCCGGCGCTGTGACACTGAAGCGCAGCAGGGGGACCTCTTCCCCCGGCGCTGTGACACTGAAGCGCAGCAGCAGGTGCCTCATGCCGGGTGCCTCCCGCCCCGCAGCCCAGAGCCGGGCTCCGGCACAGACCTGCCACCAGTGATCCCAAAGGGAAGGAAACACCTCCGGAGACACCATGGTAAGGGGGATGTGGGAACACCCGTCACACGGGGATCGGGAGGGCTGTGGGCGAGGGAAGGCAGGGGGATCTGCTGCTGTTATCAGAACCCTGTTGTTATCAGAGCACCGGTTATCTGAACACTGTTCTTATCAGAACACCATTTACCGCGTAAGAAGATGAGAAAGGAGCACAGAAAATCTCCCTGAAGCATTACAGCATTAAGTTTTCTTCGGAGAGTCCCTAATTAGTGGAATTATAAGATAAATTAGAGGTAGAGTCTTAGCTGTTTGGTCCTTTCTGCTGTGACCACATTTTCTCAACACCAGTTCATTTTCATATGAGATAACTTTTTTAGAAATAAACCAAAAAGCCATTTACCTTTGTGTCTGTTTTAGATTAATTTAGCCCCAGTGGCCCTACTGTCCACAGCTATACAGGATTTGCATGTATGTTTCTGGTGTCCATGAATCCTTTTATATACGTATGTGTTTAAGTAAGTAAAAAAGTGCCCTTTGTTTTTAAGTGTTGGGGATTTGTTATAAATTTGTAGAAATCGCTCAAAGCGTCTTAGAATGCAATAAAATCTATTTCACCTTGTACTCCAATATATCTCTAGCACTGAGTCTAATTTTGGTGCAGAGGAAGAACTACATTACTTTCTGCCAGCTCATCTCGCAGGCAAGATACTTCCACAGGCTTCCCAGACCCAGGGAAGTGAGCGTGTTTGTGGAACAGCAGGAAGACTAAAGTCTGCCTTTGTGCAGTAAATGCTGAAGCCAGGTATTGGTTTGGTTTTTTAAGAGTCAAAGCTATCCCAGGTTTAGTTTCACGAAGGATCTGGTCCTTTCTGCTGTTTCTTTGTTAGACCCATCCTGGTACATTGGTGGTGGGATGTGAAACATGAGTTTGGAGTAGGCTCCAAATTAAAATATCATGCAAAGATCAGTTTACTCTGTGACGCTGAAGAAGGCCCACTCTCTTCCCTACTAAAAGTTCGGCATTTATTTTAATGCTGTTTATTATGCAAAACCAGAAACCTTTTCTTCACTGTCTTCTCTCTTTGGCAGAATATTTCCAAATTACTGCTGGGGTAGGAGGAGATGAAATGGCTCGAAAAGCAGGATTGAGATATGGTTTCAAACTAGTGCAGCTGAAAACTCAGTCTAAAAAGTCTTCAACTATAGTCCTATATGAAGCTTTACAATATTAACTTCCTAAGGCAGCATTCACTTGTTCTATCTGTGGAAAAACAGATCAATTCCTCTACAGATCTGAAGAACTGAGCAAAGCAGCTCTTTAGGTGTAAAGTATTGCTTGACTTGTAATTGTAGTTTTGCTTCAAAAGATATTCTTTTTAAAACCCAGCTGGCCTCATTGCTGTGTTTGAAAAGAGTAAAACCCCTTATTTTTCTTGCTGCCAGCCTTACAGATTCACACCGGGATTTCAAAGAGAAGGCAGGAGCCTGCCCTGTGGAAAGTCAGCATTAATTGAATTCTCTAAGCCCAAATACGCCTTCAGGGTCTCCTGAGTAATCCCCCAGATTGCAACACACTGATTTATGAAGCCACGTTGTCGCTCAAATAACTCAGAGACTTTTGCACAACTCAATTGAGAAAAACAGGGTTGTGCAAGCACACTTGAGAGCACATGCATTTGCAGCGTCAGCAGCTTAGAAATGAGTAGTGAGCAGAAATAATTTATTTCATCGAATGAAAGATTTAAATTGGCTTTTCATGTTCATTTGAACTTGTGGGGATGACCAGCTGGGACAGTGATGGCTTTCGAAATTCTAGTTGCTGCTGAAAAAATGTCTCCAGTTATGTTCCTTTAACACAAATATAGGTCAGTTTGTGAAGAAAACACTGCTCCAGAGATGTTGCTGGTCACTCATTGTGACTGAAAATTTAGTTTTTGGGGAGCAAACATTTCATTCTCAGGTCACAGGATGATTTTGCTGGGTAAGTAGTTACAGAATTTAATTTTAAAAAAATTACCTGGTCAAATCTGATACTGACATTGGTTATGTCTAAATGCAATATTACAAAACAAAAATGAGTGAGGACCATCCTCTGCCCTTAAAGTCAGGTCTGCTTCATAGCTGGGCATCTCAATTCTCCTTCCCTCTCCAAAGCCTGGTCAGTGAGCTGCTCACTGGAAACCATTCTTGACAATGAGTTGTTTTCTGCATGGTGCCCCAAGCATTGTCTTAAAAATATTAACTGACTTAAGCCAAAACTGTGCCAGAGACTCTGCTAATTATCAATCAGCACAGGAGATCGCAGGCCAGTGTTCAGTACTATGACCTGACTTTTTCTTACTCCCGGATATAGACAGGGCCCTGGGGATCACAAAAAGCTTGGGCAGCCTTAATTGCTCCAAAGCAGAAGCCAAATATGAAAACCTCTGCATGCTTGAAACCACTCTCTCCTCAAAAAATGCCTTTCACTACACCCAGTGTTGCAATTGCTGGGACTAACCCAGAAGTATTTTCTTTATAATTCTGTTGGTGAACTTATGAAATCCAGCACCAGGGCCTTCATGTTCCTGCACTTCTAAGTGTACAGGATTTTGGGGCAATTGACACCTGCCTACTTTAGCCTGGTGTTATATAGTTTTCCTAGCTGCCACACAAACAATGCTTGAAATCATGCAAATAAACACATTATACTGCAGTGGCACTGCCTGATAAGCAATGGACCCATGATGTAAAATGAATGGCTGCTCAGGAGCTGGAAAGAACATTTGTTTCGATGAAGAAAATCTGAAACAACTTCCTTAGGTGAATATTGCTGAAAGCAGCTCTTCCAAGTTTCCACGCTAGCCTGCTATCAGAGGCTAGAAGGATCAAAAGACATCACCTGCCTTGGGTTACATAAGAGTGAAGGATGCCACATGGTTGTGTCAGGTTCCAGCCAGGAGTAAAAATAAACTAGACTGGGATGTGCTCCTCAGCAGGGCCAGTCCAGGAGGAAAGGTGAGGTCTGTGTAATTGAAATTAACTTTTCCTGATGGCACAGCACACAGATCTTGATCTTTTAAAGAACTGTCCCTGTATCTGGTGTGTGCATGTGCAGTCTCATTGTGCTCGTGAGGCTGAACAACCAAATGAACAGCTGACAGTGACAATTCACTGATTTTTTGGAAAAGCAGTACACTGGGAAAATATAACCACCAGGAGTAAGGAGGTACACTGTTTTTTCTGACTCTGCCTCTTCTCTCTCCCCTTAGCGTGAGTGCATCTCTGTTCACGTTGGCCAGGCTGGAGTCCAGATAGGAAACGCATGCTGGGAACTCTTCTGCCTGGAGCACGGCATTCAGCCAGATGGCACCTTCAAGGACCTGCAAGATAAACTCAGCTCTGATGACTCTTTTACCACATTTTTCAACGAAACAGCCACTGGGAAGCACGTGCCACGGGCTGTGATGGTGGACTTGGAACCAACTGTAGTAGGTCAGTATAGAAATAAACCTGCCAAATGGAGATGAGATTGCTCTTCCTCACATCACCATGGTGTGCCACCAGTCTCCACTGGCACAAAGCAGCCCTTTGTACCTTGGGCTACCACGAGGTAGCATGAAATTAATTTTCTTGTGACACAGAACACCAAACATAGGAACAGGAGGATCCCCAGTAGTGTATTAGCTGGTACAAGTGGTGTGTACAACTTCTCTTTGCACCAACGTTTACCTTTTGGGTTTGTTTATCATGACATTTTTGCCATTCAAATTCTGCTTTTCTTCAGTTTGGATTCAAAGTAGGAGCCTGACAGTTTCTCTCCAATAATAGAAGAATGTCTAAAAATTGGGACACCTGAATTTCTTCACACTTTTTTTCTGGGGACTTGTGGATGCAGGCTGTACTTGTCACTGACAAGTTCATGAGAAAATAAGTGGCTGGACTGAAGATGCATCATAAATCAATCACATGCAACAATTAAAAGTTGCTCTGGAGACATTTCCCTTCTCCATCAACATCTGTTTTTTGGCATCATGACCTCCTGTGACTGAGAGTGTGCACTGATGTCAGCAACAACTGGAATTTCTTGGCACTGGAGCATATTCTTACAATTTCTCTTTCTTCTTCAGATGAAGTACGGGCTGGCACCTTCCGGGAACTTTTTCATCCGGAACAGCTGATCACTGGAAAGGAAGATGCAGCCAATAACTATGCCCGTGGCCACTACACCATTGGCAAGGAAAGCATTGATATGGTGCTGGATCGTGTCCGTAAGCTGGTAAGTCCCAGTAGTTTTGAAACAGCAGTCTGGACTCTGCAGAAGAAAGAAGGGCAGAACTAACAGCTTGTTAACTGCAGGTGATACCAATGGTTCAGAAAAGAGATTGCAAGTCACACATGGTCCCAAAGAGAGAAGCCCAGTAGTCGACTTCCCAGCTGTATGCCTCCAGGCATTCTTATAAAGTGGTTTTGAATATGTAATTTTTAATTATTAGCACAACCCTACAGCACCAATACTGATACCGAAGGGTGGATTATGCAGTTGTACATTGCTGGTTTCAGCTAGAATAACAGAGCAGTGTGAAGTTCATAGAGAGGCCTGGACAGATAAGGCTCCCTATGTCATAAACTGAGACAGTGAGGAAAGCAAAGGTTGGAACTATCACCAGCCCTTTCCCATGAAAATTTGACATGAAATCTGTGCTGTAAATTGCCCACGACTGCTCAATCCTTCAGCTCAGGATAAGTTCACATAGTAAAGTCTTTTCCACCCTTTTCAGCCCCTGCTGTTTCACTTTCTCTTTTGCTTTCTAGACTGATGCCTGTTCTGGGCTGCAAGGATTCCTGATCTTCCACAGCTTTGGTGGCGGTACTGGCTCTGGTTTTACCTCCTTGCTGATGGAACGCCTCTCTGTGGATTATGGAAAGAAGTCCAAACTGGAGTTTGCCATCTACCCAGCCCCTCAGGTCTCCACCGCCGTGGTGGAACCCTACAACTCCATCCTGACCACGCACACCACGCTGGAGCATTCGGACTGTGCCTTCATGGTGGACAACGAGGCCATCTACGACATCTGCCGCCGGAACCTGGACATCGAGCGCCCCACCTACACCAACCTGAACCGCCTCATCAGCCAGATCGTGTCCTCCATCACCGCCTCGCTGCGCTTCGACGGCGCCCTCAACGTGGACCTGATCGAGTTCCAGACCAACCTGGTGCCCTACCCGCGCATCCACTTCCCCTTGGTGACCTACGCCCCCATCATCTCCTCCGACAGAGCACACCACGAGCAGCTCTCGGTGGCCGAGATCACCAACGCCTGCTTCGAGCCCAACAACCAGATGGTGAAGTGTGACCCGAGGCACGGCAAGTACATGGCCTGCTGCATGCTCTACCGGGGTGACGTCGTCCCCAAGGACGTCAACGTAGCCATTGCTGCCATCAAGACCAAGAGAACCATCCAGTTTGTTGACTGGTGTCCAACAGGCTTCAAGGTGAGCAGGGCTGCCACAAGCTTCTCTTTAGTGTTTAAAGGGCAGGTTCAGTCTAGTAGAAAACCTGTATTTAATGTCTTCAATCTTCTGTATTTCCCACTGAACATGGAGAAATATAGATATTTCCCAATGAACGTAAGAAGGATGCATTTATGTAAAATGTGCCTTTTCTCCTTTGGACATCCCACGGACACAGGCTCCTGCATATTTAAATAAGTGGAAATTCGAAGTGTATATGGGTTAAAATTTAAAGAAGTTTTAATTTCAGCTGACCTTCGGAACAGCCAATGAGCGTTCCCTCTGAAGCACAATCTAAAATTAAAGAAATACCAAAACTAGTAAAATTATTAAAGGAAATGCTGATATTAGGGAATCTCTTAGTTAACCCAGAAATATTATATAGCCTCTCCCCACTGGCTACATAGCCATGTTGGGAAACATATTTTCAACAATAACACAGACATTAACAGGGGAAAAATATTTGTAACATGCACGGCCCTTTCAATAACGAAAACCCTGTACTAGGAACCAACTTTTTATATCTGTTTCTACAGAGTATCTTGGTGAAACTCTATTTTCAGTGTTGAGTAGCTGTTGAGAAAGCTACAAATGTGTCAGGGTACATTAAATGGGAGTATTGATATTAAAATGAGTGTGTGTCATACCCTTTGACATTTGTAATGGCATTTGCCAATCTGGCACAACTCTACCCCAGAATCTGGAACTTTACTTACATTTCTTCAGCTCTTTGACTGCCTCCTGCTCCTGCTTTTTTGCAACCTTCTCTCACGTTCCTGTTCCCAGGTTGGGATCAACTACCAGCCTCCTACGGTTGTTCCCGGCGGAGACCTAGCCCAGGTTCAGCGGGCAGTCTGCATGCTGAGCAACACCACGGCCATTGCCGAGGCCTGGGCAAGGCTTGACCACAAGTTTGACCTGATGTACGCCAAGAGAGCTTTTGTGCACTGGTATGTGGGTGAAGGCATGGAGGAGGGAGAGTTTGCAGAGGCCCGAGAGGACCTGGCTGCCCTGGAAAAGGACTATGAAGAAGTGGGAACTGACTCCTTTGAAGAAGAAAATGATGGGGAGTGATTTTAAAATACACTCTGTTCCTAGACAGAATTGTCTCTGTGTCACTGTATTGCATGTGTCAATAATTAGGTCAGCTTTTCTGTGCGTTGCAAATGTAAATTTACCAGAGGTCATATAGTGACATTTTTTATTCTATAAATGACAGGCAAATTACCCGATGAGATAAAATCAGCTGTAGTAATGCCCCACCTCTCCCAGTGATGTAAAAAGACTTGCTGTCCCTTGCACACTTAATGTGAGCCTCTTTAAGCTCTAAAGTACATTATAAACTCACTACATTCCAAGTAGGTCATCCCAAAAAACTGCAGAACCCTGCTGCCTGCTCCTGCGTAATAGCAACAGAGCCAACAGGAACACCACAAACACCTGCCAAAGCCAGGATTCCACACATCCCCAGTCAGTCCTGTGACACTCTCTGGGATATTTGAAAAGTCGTGGCAATCAGGTGAAGTCCCAGGTGACTGGAAAAAGGGAAGCATTGTCCCCACTGTTAAAAAGGGTAGAAAGGAGGGGACTGGTGACTGCCAGCCTGTTGGCCTCACCTCTGTGCCTGGGAAGATCATGGAAGAAGTTCTCCTAGAAGCTATGCTAAGGCACATGGAAAGCAGATTTAATTGGATGCTCATGCATAAATTAATTGGGCACTTATGCATGAAGTACTTAGGTGGTCAAGCATAAATTCTTTGGGAATTTATTAACACTTCTGTGCAACAAATGAGATACTGTCCTGCTTTTTGATTAGGGTCTCCTTCATGCATTTGTGCTCCTCCTTGCTCATTTCAGAATGTGGATTTTTTTATTATGCTAATACAGAATTCCTTTCAGGAAGGACCTGCCTATGAAAAGTAAGACAATTCTTAGAAATACCCAAGTTGCATTTCTTTCAAGACTGTGAACTTTCAGACCTGAAAACCTCCTTTCTGGGTCTGATTCTGACAGATTTTCTCTGAAAAAGTAAGGCAATATCTCTCCTTTGTTGCACAGTAGTGTTCATAAATTCCCAATTAATTAATGCATGAGTGGTAATTACCTCACATTTCCCGCCCTTTTCCCCTTACATTTCTTGTTCTTTTTCCACCTCATGTTTCCCACCATTTTTTATTTCCTTTTTCATCTCATGTTTCCTGCCATTTCTTATTTCCTTTTTCACTTCACGTTTCCACCCATTTTCCACTTCATGTTTCCCGCCATTTTTTCTCTCTCTTTTTCTGCCCTTTCCCCCTCTATTTAAATACTTCAAATGTTGGAAAAAGGGGGATTTTTCCTCAATTTAAATCCTTTAAAAGGAAGAAAAACAGGGATTCCCTTGCAATTTAAAACCTTAAGATGAAGACAATCTGTGATTTTCCCTCAACTCAAACTCATAAAACAGCATCATAAAGGTTTCCCCCCTCCATTTAAGCCAGAAAACAATTCCCCATCAACTGATAACCTTAAATCATGGAAAAGGTTGGTTTTCCTTTAATTGATACCCTTAAAATCACAGGTGAAGGGTGATCCTCCCCGGTGTAAACACAGAAAATAATTTCCCCTCAATTTAAACCCCCTTTTCCATCAAACCTCTCTTTTTTTCTGGGGAGGGGATGCACTAGGGAGGACTGGGGGTACTGGGATGGGACTGGGAAGATGAAATCAAAGAGAGAAAGAAAAAGAATCTTCCCTGCACCCCCATGCCCTGCCCTGTGGGACAGGGCTTGTCCCTTTGCACATCCCAAGCTCTGCTCCAGGAGCACCCAGGTGTTCTCTTGTCCCCACAGGATGCTCTCGCTGTTGTCCTTTGAGAGATCTCCAGAGATCGCCCACTCCAGAGGCTCCAGGAACCCACTGAAAGCAGCCCTCAGCAGGGCCTGTCCCTCCTCACCCTC
>VYXC01010095.1:285055-349723 GCA_013397175.1 Platysteira castanea
CTCCCGCTGCTCTCCGTGGATGAGCGGCTCCTCCGCACCGCTCCGGAGCGGACAGATGTGGTGTGCGAGCCCCCGCTGCCCCTTGTCAGCAAGTGCGCTCTGAGCGTGAGGTCCAGCTGGAAGCGCTGCTGGTCCTGCGGGAATTGGTAAGAAGCCTTTTTGCTGGTTTGTGAGATTGGATGCCAGAGGCGCGGTGTGTCGGGAGGGAAGGAAATAGAAAGAGAGGGAAATGATGGAGGGTAGTTTGACAGCTGAGTGGGAAGTCTCCTTTCAGTCCCATCCCAGAGAAGTGTGGAGGTGATGCGCTCTTAGGTGCTTCCTTCCCTTTAAGGGTGGGTCGTCACACTGAGTCCCTGCTGGAGCCCTACGAGGAGCACCTCAGGGGGACCATGGAAACACAGAATGGTTTGGGTTGGAAGGGACCTTGAAGATCATCCAGTTCCAACCCCTCTGCTGAGTACAGAGACGCCTTCCACTAGAATAGACTGCTCAGAGCCCCATCCCACCTGGCCTCCCCATCTGCAGCCTACGACCCGCCCAAGCACCATCTGCACCCCAAGATTCCTATGACGGGAAAGGAGCTGACAGAAAAGGGATGACGAGTGCCAGAGGTGGGAGCCCTCCTCGGCCACAGGGGTGTGGGGCGTGAAGAGGCACCTGGGGGTTTGTCATGAGAAGCCGGATGTCTTGGGAGAGCAGATGGAGAGTGGAGCAGGCCGGGGTGAAAGGGAGGTTGCTGGGCTGGCTGAGGGAGGGTGAGAGTGAGGGTAGATGATAATGGGGTGGAGGGTACGAGGAGGACATCACTGCTCCCTGTTCTCTGCCCGGTGCTGGTGCAGTCTCTTGTCTCGGCCAAGCCACGTGCGCTGAGGTACCGAGTCCTACCCCCGACCTGCAAAGGAAACCGAGAAGCAACGCTGGTCCTCCAGGGAGAGAGGAGAAATGGGGGGCAGGAGGAGAGCCTGCTCCTCCAGGGAGAGAGGAGAAATGGGGGGCAGGAGGAGAGCCTGCTCCTCCAGGGAGAGAGGAGAAATGGGGGGCAGGAGGAGAGCCTGCTCCTCCAGGGAGAGAGGAGAAATGGGGGGCAGGAGGAGAGCCTGCTCCTCTAGGAAGAGAGGAGAAATGGGCAGCAGGAGGAGAGCCTGCTTCTCTAGGAAGAGAGGAGAAATGGGCAGCAGGAGGAGAGCCTGCTCCTCGGTTCCTTGGCTCACTCACCACTTGTTTTACACACTTGTGCAGGAGAAAAGGAGATGAAGCGCAAATCCTAGGAAGGCTGTATTTCTGATAGCCAAAACGAGGCGGTTCCAAGGGTTGGGAAGTTCTGTTTGTGTCCCTGCTCCCACAACAGGATTCCTCATAGTGGTGACCGGGAGAGAATTTCGTAGAACCAGAGGCACAAATCCTCCTGCATCCCCCTGCACCTTCCTGCCCTAAGATCCCTAAGATCTTTCTACCTTTTCCTCAAGTCACCCAAAGCCACTCAGCCCTGTGCTTGCTCTTTAATCCCACTCTTAATTCTCACTTTCCTGACAAAACACATGTCTCGCAGGTTTGCTTTACCCCCAGTACATCCCTTAGCTGTTGTTTAGCTGCCTCTGTGCTGCCTGCCCCTCTCTTTTCTGTCTTTTTCGGCATCCCCACTGCTTGTGTGCATCCCTTACCTTCTGGCTGATACTACACCAGCCAAACCCACCAGCCCGAGACGGGCTCCCACTGCAGCTCGGCTTTCAGAAACCTGAATGCGTCGTTAAATCATTCCCAGGAAAACAGGCAGTGTGTGCTCAGGCTCTGTTTTGGCAAGGGAGAAATCAGATGAAATTTCTCTTTTCCTGCGTGGCTGTTCTAATCACCGGGTTTGGGTATAAAAAGCAATGTTCTTGAATCTGCCTTTGAATATCGGAGTTTAATTTTTGTTCCCCGAATAAAACTTCTCAGCAAATTCGACAATATTTAGTGAATCTTAGGGTGTGACACTTAGAGATCAAAAGTAATCTTCAAAAGTAAACAATCAAAAGTACAGTTGGAAATAAGTATAGTAAAGCTTAAAGGTAGTAATTGTGGAAAAAAATCCATTTCTAGCTTCTCTGCCTGGATCTTCAGTAACTTTGATATTTGACACTATTAGCCACAGTTAACCCAAAAATATGCTTTTAAAGCAAAGGTTTTCTTTTTTTATGAAAGGCAGAACCAGGATTTTGCTTATTTTCCTTTCTTGGTAGCTTTTCTTCATTCTTTCAGTGCTTGGCCTTTGGTTGATTTTACTCATTGCTTAATGTTTGTAGAATAATAATTACTGAGCATTTATTTTGGGTCTCCACAACCCTCCTTCCCTGTGAATATCCACTTTTTTCTGATTCTGTCTGCGTATTGGCAGTGGGCTGTTAGAAAGTTTCATTTTTGCATAGTTGCATTTGAACTTTTATCAGATTGTTTTGTTTGTGTATTTTTATTTTGCTTTAGTAGCTGAGTTGCAGGAGACTGTCAGAATAATGGTCTGTTGAACACTCCCTTAAAAATCATTGCATTATAGTGATTCTCTTGCATAAACATACTTTGCCTGTGATCACTTGAAGGAACAGAAAAAGAAACTGGTATGTTGGTGTTTAAATGTCTTTCAAAATTACAGTCCAAAGTGTCACAGCCGTCCTGTGACTCAGGCACTTAAAACCAATGCGGGGAGCCCAGTACAGAAACCAAATGTGCTTATCTGGTCAGAAGCGAAGGTGAAACTTGGCCTTTTGAGTACTTGGGCTACTTCGTGTGATAAAATTGCTTTTTCTAAACAGAGGAGTTTTGCAACATCTGCCTTTTGGGGAATTTTAATGGTCTTATTTACCAGATCTTTTCAGACAGGGATATGTGGAGTTCCCTGGCTAGATGGAGCTGTTTCTGTGGAACTGAGGACTCATTTATTTATTTAGCCACAAGAGGAAGACAGGATGAGCAATTGTCGGCAGCCTCCCTTTCTGTTCCCTTAGTGATAGCCCGCACACCTCAGCACCCGTGTTAATTCAAATATCCCAGATGCTGTTGCAGTAATCTTACTGATTTTATTGATACTCCAGGTTAGGCTGGATGAAGCTCTCAGCAACCTGATCTACTGGGTGGCATCCCTGCCCGTGGCTGGGAGGATTGGAACTAGATGATCTTTCAGGTTCCTTTCCAACCCAAACCATTCAATGATTTTATGATCTCACCTTTTTCATAATGAAAATGTCATGGACGATTTGTCCTGTGTTTCTGGATGCTCCCACTCTTTCTGATCTCTCTCTATGTCTCTGCAGTCCTTCTGTCCTTGTCCTATTGTTGATGGGACAAAGAAGTGGACGTCAAGAAAGAAGCAAGAAACCAGAGCTGGCACTAAGCGAGACCATGGAGGCAGAAATTGAAGTACAAAATAATAAAGAGGAAACTGAAGAGGTGAAGGCCAAAAACCAGAGGTTGACAGCAGTCTTTGGTGTGGCAGACTTAAAAAATGGTAATAATGTTTTGCCTATTCTTTGCTCCCATATTTTCTATTTCTAATGCCTGCTGTTCCGTTCTCCGTCCATAGGCTTCTTTTTCTCTTATTCCTTAATAATTCCTTAATGAGGAATGTTTCTCATTTTGCTTTGCCAAGTAACCAGGTTCAGTTTTTGGAAAATGGATTACAGTAAGATCTCAGAGCTTTTTCCCTATTTAAGTTCTCAGATTGGCCATTGCAAGGTCTAGTTGCTGGCTCTGTCTCTTTCCAAACACAGCCAGCATTGCTGGATTTGCTAAACCATGGACTAGGACTGAGTTATTCTCCTCATACAGGCAGCCTTTGCCTCCTGCTGCCCTATTTTATGTTTAGGTGTGTTATGAGGGTACTGAAAATAGAGGAACTGGGAGAAATCTGAGCATCATTATCCAGGCTTACTTGGATTTTTCCTGTCAAACAAAAACAAATGTTATCTACTTGAGCAACAGAAGAACGAATTGAACACATTTTCAGGTCTGACCAAGATGCTGGGTCTATACACTGAGTGACCGAATATGCACAAGAAGAGTTTGCCACTTTCAGATAATTTTCACTTTCTTTTCTTGTACCTATCCCCAGGCCTCACTTCCTCTTTTTCTCCCCTACAGAAGCCATCGGGCTGTACAACCTTGGACAGAGCTGCTGTCTGAACTCTCTGCTCCAGGTGTTCCTCATGAACATACACTTCACAGGGATACTTCGAAGGTACCCCCCGTTTGAACTACCTGAGATATCTCCATTGCTGCTCTGTTGCCTCCACTCCTTTTTCTCGTGGGATGTACATTTGAAGGCTTGGATCCCCGAGGTGCTATCGGGATGCTTTTGGTCCCTCAGCGAGCTCTCTGCCTTGTTGTGTCTGTCAGATACAGACTGGGCCCTGCAAGGGGAGAAGCTGCAGTGTTCTGACTTGTTAGTCATCTCTGATTCATGTCCTGAACTGAGTCTTTATGGTTTGCATCTCTCTTTTCCATAACAGGATATAGTTTTATTCCAGGTTTACTCAGAGGCTGTTATAATAAAGGATGCGTAGCCATATCCACTATAAATTTTGTCACTTTAAGCATGTAAACATAACCTACTGTAACCTCTGGGCCCTGGTTGCCCTGGCTAGCCCCTGGTTAAGTCTTGTTGCAGATCATGAATACATAGCATTACTTTGTTTTGCTTGGCTGTTGTCCCTGCATGCTTTTGAGGAGGTTTTGGGCTTCACCAACCGACCACACTAATAACTGGTTTGATTTGTTTTCAATTTACTCCGTTCACTGCAGCTTTAACCATCTAAGTGGATCATTCCTATTCAGTCCTTTCTTACGTGCTCACCACCTTGCAGAGGAGAAAGGAGACAAATTACAGACATGCAGAGATGAGAAGTGTCATAAATGGGCAAAGCTAAATAATGTAGACTGTAGGTTACCATGCTTATTTGAAGAAAGACTTAGAAAAACCTGTGGGCTACAATAAATTCAGGAAGAATTAAGAGGTTTTGTTGGCATATAGCTGAAATACAAGCATTAGGATATACATGCCCATGAAATTTTGAGGGAATGTTGAGAATGAGGACATCAATGGTGGGAGGCAAGAAAAGCTCTAAAATCGGCTGTAACTAATGTTGTTTCTGGAAGCCAGAAAGCACCTGAGGTCCTATTCAGGAACAAGCCAACTTAAAATTTTGGTCTTTTACTTTAGAACTGTCAGCCTGCACTGCGGGACGAGCTAGTGCAGGTGACTGCTTCCTCCTTTTCCTTCTTTTGCTGAAAATATACCCATGCTTGTTCCTCTTGAGCTGCTGCCTCTGCTGCTGACCTGTGCTCCTTCAGGTGTGATGTCTGATATTTCTCCAGTGTCCTGCTCGATTATCACTGGCGTTGCTTCTCCCCCTTTCAGACCGGTCGAAGCACCATCTCCTGCGCAGAGGAGGAACAATGTCCCGTACCAAATGCTCCTGCTCTTGGAGAAGATGCAGTGTGGCAAGTGCAAAGCTGTCAGTCCCACAGACCTGGCTTGCTGCCTTTCGGAGCACAGAGTGAAATGTAAGCAGCCCTGCCTCGTGCCCACCTCTGTCTGCAGACCAGGGTGCTCATCATCCAGCACTTACCAGCAGTGCAGACTCCAACACCTCCTTCAGGAACTCAGAGATGTCAGGAGTTAGCTACAGAATGGCACAGGGCTCTCTGCAGCTGCCTCCCAGCTGTGAGTGCAATGCTGCGTCTTACTTGTGAGGAGAGGAACAAAACCCCTGCTGGATGCATTTGCTGATATCCAAAGGGTGGGAAGGCTATCAGACTGCTAGAAGATTCAGCTATGGATAGTGGCCAGGAGGAAAGGGCTGTGCAGGGCAGAGAGGACTGTTCATTGTTTGATTTGTCTCGCTCTACTGGCATCGTGATGGTGAAATAGCTGCTGTTACTTACTAGAAGAAGGGGATAGTGTGGAACAGAGGATGAGTTTTCACAGATCCCCTTCCTGCTCCTCCTTGTAAGGGCAGAGAGAAGAATTTGCAGGCTGAATCTCCCAACCGGTCGAAGTTCAAAGGAGAGAGGTTTCTAATGCATGGGTGACCAGCGGCAATGGGATGCCAAGGGTCTGTCTATGTGTACAAACACACAGGGTATAACCAAATCCCCTTATCTTTATCATATAAAAGCCCAAACAGGACAGCACTGAAAGGGGAGGCGCCCTGACCTTTATGAAAGAGGAACATAAGATAAGCTCAGCATCCCTGCTTGAATCATTTTTCCCCTGACTCTGAGTGGCTTTGCAGTCAGCCAGCTCTGTTCTAGTTAAAGAGAGATAGGAATCAAGGGGTTTATTCTATCCAGTTCCAGTTAAAGACAGATAGGGATCAAGGAGTTTATACTCTCTGGTGTGTGAGACATATCGATAGGCCCTCCTGTCACTTCTGTCTCAGCACTCAGGGGCATTTTAGCTTTCATGGGGCATAAGGGGATGGGGGAAACAGGTCTGTGGAGTAATAAAGAATCTTCCCTGTGTTGTTTCTAAGGAGGATTCCAAGGGGACTGTTTACAAGGGCGTGGTAGGGCATGTGACGGTGATAGGACAAGGGGTTGTGGCTTGAAACTCAGAGCAGGTTTAGATTAGAAATTCTTTACTGTGGGAGTGGTGAGACACTGGCACAGGATGCCCAGAGAAGCTGTGGATGCTGCATCCCTGCAAGTGTTCAAGGCCAGGCTGGAAGGTGTTTGCTGGTCTAGTGGAAGGTGGTTTTGCCCATGGTGGGGGAAGTGGAACCAGACGATTTTTAAGGCTCCTTCCAACCCAAACCATTCTGTGATGCTATGAAATGCAGCCCTCAACTCAGAGAGCCATCTGAGCCCTCCTCTGGTAGGTATTGAGTATGCTCTTGTGCCTGCATCAGGTGACAAGGACATGACTTTTGCACTGGGTGGTACCAACCCTCCTGTCTTTTCCCACTGCCTGCTCAGGTCACATGGAGAAATTGCAGCTTGTGCCCAGTCTAAGCTCTGTCTCTGCAAGGAGGAGCAAGGGACAAGAGACTGGATCTAATGGGGGGCAATAAACCTCCCTTTTCCATTTGTGGGAAATCTGTGCCCGGTGCTGTTCATGATACTGATTGAGGTTGTGTTGTCTGTTTGTGCAGTGTTTGTGCAGCATGATGCTGCTCAGCTCTTCCTGACCCTCTGGAACTTGTTAAAGAAGCAGATGAAAAAGCCAGAGCTGGTAAGGATGGTCACTGAAATGAACCTTTGTCCCTTATCACGTGTGGTTTCCTCTTCCTTGAAGGATCCCATTCACTGGCAATTGTCCTAAGTTAAATTTTTAAAATTATCCCCTCTTTCATTGCATCTTTCAAACGGGAGAGGGAATCTTTGTTTCATAAACTTCAACATTTTGAATCACAGTTAAGTTTTGCTCATCCTACTTTCAGGGCATGCCAGTCTCCATTCCAATGAGAGAGCTGATTAATAACCAAAAGGCTGATCTTTTTGCAGCATTGTATTTATTTATATTTAATTTCTTTTTTTCCCCCAAATTTCTGTAAGCATTTACTGGTGTATCTTGACACAGCTTTTCCATTCTTTAACGTCTGCCACGTGCATTTCATTATAATTAGTCCCTGATAGTACATTATAACATAAAGTTCCTCCCATGGGACTGGGAAGAGAAAAGTGACTCTTCCTTGACTGACTCTCATAGTTTTATTAATACAGAAGGCTCCTGTTGAAGTTATAAATAAAAAAGAACAATTCTGCATCAAAGCAGATATTTAACTGTCTGATCTTACAGGCTGTGTCTTTCCCCTCTGTTAGGGAATGAGGGGAAGGAGTTGTTCTCCTTTAAACTGTGGGAAGTACCCTGTCCACAGAAGTCACTGTCACATCTTGGTTCCAACCTTGGAGCAATAACCTTGCTTGAAATGTGTGACCACATGGGCTTTCTCATCCACAGGGAAACAGC
Organism: Platysteira castanea; assembly: GCA_013397175.1. Lineage (NCBI taxonomy): Eukaryota > Metazoa > Chordata > Aves > Passeriformes > Platysteira > Platysteira castanea. Next base: position 292,995 of record VYXC01010095.1, read on the forward strand.
TCAGTCATCTTCTTCATAAACCTTGTTTTGGCCTTTTTTTCACCTCTCCAGGTTGAAGAGCTGAGTGATTTGTACACGATCTGCATACAGGAGCATCTGGCCTGCCAGAACTGCTCTTTTGAAACAAAGAGCAACAGCATCATGTTAACCCTTCCACTCCCAGTGCTGGATGCCTGTTCTCACAGGCTGAAGACTCTGGTAAGTTCAGCAGCAGCACTGTCTCCTTAGGAGATGGTTCCCCTCTGTTCACCACGGGAGCTTTCTCTTTGCAGCACGGGTGTCTCCTGAGTCTTACCAAGAATCCTTGCAAGAGTCTCTGTAGAGTGCCTGGGACTTTGAGGTGGTCTCTTCTCATTCACGTTTCTTCTTTGTTTGGAGGAGTTTTAAAGTTTGCAAAAAATCTGTGTGCTTGGGGGACTGAAAAAACAAAGGCGGTGAATCGCTTTTCTAGAAAGAGGTGTGATGAAATACTCTGTAACAGACTCAAACTGCACAGTGACGTGCACCTGGGAGACCTCGGATACCACAGAGAGGTGCCCTAGATGACTTGGAATCCCTGTGTTTGCCCAGTGGAATCAGTGCTGCTGTTGGATATCCAGATGCAGCAGTGCTGGTGGCTGTGTATGTGTGCTACTGCAAATACAGTGGATTTTTCAAATGCCAGTGGACTGCTAGAACTTATTGATTCTCTGACCACTTTATACTGTTTCAGCATAAAACAACTTCTTTGAAAACCTCTAAGGCTTTGAAGTAGGTATAAAAGACACTTATACATCAGCACCTTCTCTGTGGAATATGTGGTATTCTATTTTTTCCCCCCCAGCTAAGGAAATCACAGCAGCAGCCAGGAGAAATGAGGTACCCTTTTTTCAGGCTGCTAGGTAGTCTTTTGTCCTTTGAATAAAACATACCTTCTGTAGTTTTGCTGTTTGCTTGGACCCTCTGAAATAATGTAGAAATAAAAATCCAGCTTGAAGGAATTCAGTTGAAAGAAATCTCCTCTGTCTTCTTAGAAGGACTGTCTGCAATACTTCTTCCAACCAGAAGAGCTGACTGGTCAAAACATGTGTTTCTGTCAACAGTGTGGGAGGAAAACAACTTTTCTGCAGGTAACTGGAGAATTATTTCCCCATGTCTAACACCCAGAACTCCCTTTAGGACCGGGGAAGGTGGGGAAAGGACTCAACCATATCAGTTTAAGAGGAGACCAACGCCTTAGATTCGTCAGCACAGCAGTGTCACTGAGATATAAACCACAGGCATCTTTCCTCCTGTGAGGAAGTTCCGTGCTGTAGGTGTAGCTCTTGCCACAAAACAATACTTTCATGGGTTTTCAGGTAGGTCCGTGAGGGATGTGGCATTTCTGTGCCAGCAGAAAAGCTGCTGGTGGTTTATGTTGTGTGCCCACTGTGGGCCTGTGCACTGCTGTGTAGCTCCAGAGGTCAACGAGAATGTGTCACTGGAGCTGGTCATAGACATACAGGTAGGATGCTGTGCGGTGATTTCCTTTCTTCCCTGCTCTCCCCAGCTTTTACAGTGTGAGTCTGAGCCAGATGATGAATTAGCTATTAAAGAGATGTGAGGCAGGCTGCCTCAGCCCAAGGCTTGGAGGGGACTTTCCACAGCATTGCCACTGCTGGGCTGCCTCTGAGGCCACAATCCATCCACGTGTGTTGGTGGCAGCCGTGGCGGCAGCAGCGGTCCCAACAAAGGCAGTGCTGGAAGGAATGAGCTGCCAGCCCTCGTGTGGTCGCATGTCACAAGGAAGCTGATTTGCCTCTCCTCATCTTCCTAATGCTACCCTCGGGCTAGGAAAGCACCTGAGAAATGAAGCAGCCCTTGAGACGCCCAAGGCTGGGTGCTGATCACACTAAAGCTGAAAAACTTGGTTATCACAGCTCTGTTACGTGGATGTCCTCCGTGTGCAGATGGGCTACAAATGTTTGGCATCTGCTGTCCCCTGGAACTGGCAAATATTCACTGGAGCACTGGCTGTTCTCCGTCCTACATGCACTGGGTGGCAATGGCTGTTCCCACCCCACCTCCCCAGGGTTTGTTCCCTAGTTTCCAACTGCATTGTTTGTTGCTTTACAGAGCATGAAGCTCGTCCGTCTGCCTCAGACTCTGACCTTGCACCTCAAGCGCTTCTGCTTTGAAAGATCATCTTACACACACAAGCTTAGTCACTACCTGCCATTCCCACAAGAACTCGATTTCAGTGAAGTCTTGACAGAAAACCAGTGCCAAGCAGATGACAGTGAAAAGGTGAGATACTCCTAAGGCCCTGTTCAAAAAGGGCAGATTTTCTTCTCCTCTCTGCTCCAGTCTCATAAAAGTTTAAGAGCTCGCACCTTGTCTCAGTTCAAAGTGCCTGTCTTAAAAATCTGTGCCTCAAACTTCACCTGTGTCTGGTGTTGTCTCACATCCCATAGTTTTAACTGGTTCAGCCAACATTCTGTGCTCAGATTAAATCACCAAAGGCACCAAAACTGGAGCTCCCTGCCTTAAGGACAAAAGCCAGGCTTTGCAGATCTCACCTGTCCAAGACAGGGCAACTCTAATCCTGGTAGTTCCCATGCAGTACTCTGGGTGTTGTTGGCCACAGAGTTTGGTATTGTTGGCCACAATGGCTTTGCCAGGTAGCTGAGATGGATCTGCCCCACTGTGGACCTGTTTCTCTTACTGGGAAATAACAAGGGGAAGCGTGGCAACAACAAAAGTCACCGCTGCAGTGTTGGCTGTGGTGAACCCCTTTGCTGCTCCTTTGCTGTCCTGCTGCCTTTTTCACAGTCCTCTGGTCTCCAGGGGGGCTGCCAGCCCATAACCGGCAGGCAAAACTCTGAGGATAAGAGCAAAAAAGGCAGGATACTCAAGGAAAATTTGCTATTTTCCCTTTTTCTTTACAAACTCACGTCCTTGCTGCCCTGGCTGCTGCTTCTCTGCAGCCTGTGGCAGATGAGAATTGCTGCCCTGAGAGTTACTTTTTGTGTCTCTTTGCAGGCTACCTGGCAGTACGAGCTTTTTGCTGTTGTTGCTCACTCAGGATCAACCAGCTGTGGACATTACTGTGCCTACATTCGCAGCCTCACAGAGTGTAAATGGTATTGCTTCAACGATTCCGAGGTTTGCCAGGTGAGTGTTGGATTCTTCTTTCTTTGGTCCTGTCTAGTTCTTTTACTCAGAGCCTGGATAGAGACGCAAGAGACGCTGTTTCTTCTCTAGACTTGGGTGTTTATTATTTCTTATCTAAGTTACAGCTGCACAGAATGTGCTTCTAAGTTAGCAAGGTGAAAAATGGCCACAGATTTCTTCTTCCAAGGACTTTTGAAGGTCAAATTATCCAATAATATAGTGCCAACAAATTTATTATATTCATTTACTTATTTATTTACAATAATCTGTTAACTTGACCTCTGCATTGTGGACTTTTCTGTCCAGTCACTAACTTGTTCAAACTTATGAAGAAGAAAGAAGAAGTACTAACCACCACCCTAAATCCTCCATCTTGTTGCCTGTATATATATTACTATAACCTAAAACCCTATAATTCCGTATCTTCACCCAGTGGTATAACACACTTCTGTTAATTACACACTAACAGTCTCAGTGTTATTACATAGATTTGGGAGCCTTTTCCAGGGCCTCAGGTCAAATGCAGTGTATTTTTGTGGATCTGTACTTGTCAGCTCTGAGAGATAAAAACTCTCAGAATCCAGGGTTCCAACAGGTGAGCAGATCAAGCCACGTTTCTTTGGTACCTTCCTGGGCACTCCTCCAGGTCTCATCCAGTCTGAGTGACTGCTAACTAAAGAGAACCAGGAAAGGAAACCGAGGCTGCAGAGCTTTGTGCACCCCTGCTGCAGGATGCTCTGGGCTGAGGGCAGAGTGACTCTCACTTCTGTACCAAACAGGGCCTCAGGTTCTGCTTTGTGATTTGCAAAAGCACCCATTTGCTGAATACCCTGCTTGATGTACCCTACATCTGTTTAATGTACACGTTCAGAAGAGGAACTCTTTTTCCTCAAAGAGTAAAAGCAATAAACCAGTTTATTGAAAGGTGTTAATTCCTGGAAGTGGCACTTATACCATTCTTATGAGAACTGCTGGCATGGTATCAGAATGTCTTCATCTCTTAAGAGTTTTTACCAGCCTCCTCTTGTGTGTTTTTCTTCTCTAGGTATCATGGGATGATGTTAAATGCACCTATGGACATTCCAGCCTCTACTGGTATGTGAATGTACCCCTGATTCTTCCTAAAGCTGCTCTGGGCTTTGGAATGAGGGTAGCAAAGAGAGGGAAGACAAACGGTTTGGGCTGGATGTTGCCTGTGGTGTAGTGGGGATGCAAGAGCAGAGGAGAGGCATCTTCGTGTCCCAGTTCCTCTGATGGGTCTGCAGGTGCCTGTCCTGGGAGCCTGCAGGGTTACTGAGCAGTCACAGAGGGGGCTGCAGCAGCGGTCTTGGTACTCAGGATTGCCCCTTGGGCCCTCCTGTATCCTGACTCAAATTAGATGTGTCAGTCGGGATTTCTCCATGCTTTTTGTTTTGCTAAATCATACAAAAATGAGCTTATAGGAGGGAGAAAATCTCTCCTGTAAATGACAACACTGCCAGGGAATCTTGGGAACACTGGAGAGGACCAGCTTAGTGGACCTAAAGCTCAGAAAGCTGAGCAGAAGCAAATCTGGGATGTTACTTAGAACCTAGATGATCAAACATGCCTTGTGTTTTGCTTTTTCTTTGCCCCCACAGGAGAGAAACAGCCTATCTCTTGATTTACATGAAAAAGAAGCCTCAGTAGCCCCATCCAGGAGTATCAGAATGTCTCAGAAAGCTGTGCATTGTCCATGGAGCTCAGCACCTCCGTGCCAGTGTGGACGTGTACAAATGTTTCACGAGAACGACATTCTGCGCTCAGCAACGTCAGTCTTCACATCTATTTATGAAAAAAGTGCAGCAGACACTCAGCTAGAGGAAGGATCTAAGACCTGTTGCAGCTAGAAACTTTTTCTTTTGTGTGTTTTTTATATTTATGTGATTCTACATGTTCGTTTCCTCTTTAGAAGATGGTGAAGTTAGTCCTTGTCTCTGCTGCCTTACCATTTTCCTTAATGCTGATGCCTGGATTCCAGTCCAGGAGAAGCGTTTGGCCTGAAAGCCTGCGTGATGTTCCAAAGAGGATGATTGGAGAGCTCTGGGAGCCATACCTAGCCAGTAAGAACTTGAGACTTCCCTTGTCATTTTAGCACCATTTAGACACTGGCAGGCTGGGCAGGAGACCCCAAGAATCACCCCAGAAACAACTGGAGGAAGGATCAGAACCCTCATGACACACACATCAGTGACACACACTCCTTAAAACATCCCTGAAAATGAAGCACTGCAGGGGCTGAGGTGTGTAAAGAGGTGTTTTAAATCAGGAGCTATTGGAGCAGTTCTGATTTACAGGATGGGTTTGTATAAATTTGTGCAGGTGATTATTACTTCAACAGGCTTATCAGGGGTTTATATCCATTTTCTTTCCTGTAGAGGAAAATATTCAGAGCAGCAGAGATTCTGAAGCTAATTAGTGATTTTGCACAATACAGACCATGCACGGTGATAAGGGAAGTGAGATGCCTCGATGTGCTTGAACTTTTGGGATTTTCCTTAAGTGTTCTTCACCTGGTTGCCAGCTGGAATTGTCTTGCTCTCTCCTTTCCTTCTCTGCCCATGAAGCGGAACTGTCCCTCAGGCAGAAAAATGCTCTGAAGAAAGCAGTTTTGTAAAGACATTGAGTAATTTTTAAATCCCCTGTTGAGTCCTGTCACTCCGTGCCGTTGGTTCAGCCAAGGCAAGACCGCACAGTTGGAGGAAAAGGGAAGGAGAGCGGGAAAGGGAAGGTTGGTGGTATGGGACAATCAGAACAAGGATGTCCTAAAGGCTCATCACAAGGCTCCACGGTGAGGAAAGTTAAAACCTTTGTGTGGCTTTTAAAGCACTCGTGGCGTTAACTCTTGATGTGCCACAGTCTGTGAAGGGATCGAGGATCCCAGCAGTTTGAGATCTGGAAGTACCTTCAACCTAATATACTCTATGGCTGTATCTTTACAAAGGTGCTCTTTTTGTGGGACTGAGCAATTATAAAATTAGATTAAAGTTATATAAATTATATAAGATTATAAAGCTAAATGTAGATACAATATCATCTGTGTATAACCTAATTTTATTTCGGTAATGATGATGAAGTTCACAAATCATGTCCATTTTCTGTTGATATGTGGGAGGTGAATTGAGAAATCTTGGAGCATAGCTATGAAATTACTCCTTCATGGCATAGCAGGTATTTATTTCACTGTATTAGCAAGGTCCATTGTTCTGTTCAACTCTGTATTTCTATTATTTATTCTGTGGTGAAAAAATCCCAGTGTATTATTTGTCATCAGGATGAGGAATTTTAAGCCTGTTCACCTTCAGGAATGCATTGCATTCTTTCTAAAGCATCTTGCAATGGGTGAGTAGGAAAACCAAGTTTCTGTTTGCTGCACTTTCAGGAACTGGGAAGTTAATGGGATAAGAGACTGACATTTCTAATTAGCTGTAACTTGAAATTTAAAACCTTATGAAAAATGCCTTAAATATGTCATAACCTTGTAGGGATGTCACCTACCAAGGAAACAATTGGAGAGATATATTTAAGAATCTTTTCAGTCAGTGAAAAAAACCCTATGTAATTTCACTGAAAAGCAATCAGTATTTTTTGAATAAAACATTATGGGATACACTCCCTAGAAAATCAGTCTTGTGGTTTATTCTCGGCCTGTTCTTCCTAAGCACTGTGAATGCAGCGGGGAGGCCGCAGGCCACATGCCCAGAGGTCTATGCTCACATCTAGAACTCAGGGTAGTGCTGCTGCTAATGTTTAGCTCCAAGAGCCACGGAAAACCAGCTAAACCTGACACTTCACCCTTGTGCTGGAGGCACAATGACTTTATTTTCAGGTTTGCTGCCACGTGAAAGGTTAAATTGCTTCCACACGCAGATGGGCCGTGCGAGGGTGGGAGGGTGAGCGAACTGCGTGGCCGTGCAAAAACAGCTTTAAAAACTGCCTGACCTGAGCTGCTTTTGCAAAAAGTCACCTTGGCTGCCTCTGTGTCCACAGCAAAGCTCAGCCCAAGGAGTTATTCTCACCTGAGGAGCCCCCTTTGAGCCCAGTGCCTGGGGTTCAGTGCTGGTGTAACAGGGGAGCAGTGGGAACGTGGAGTCCTCGCCTGACATGAAGCAGCTCCCGGCATTTCTGCCAGAAACACTTTTCTACCAAAGAACCACCGCAAAGGAGTGGGGATTATTTGTCTTGCGTCTGAGTCATTGTGCAAATGAAGCCCAGCACCGATAGCAAGGGCTTTGTAAAGCCAGATGAAGCCAGGAGGATGTGTCTGGAGAGATTACTGCAGATCCTGGTAACTCCTCGTTTCTGTTTTTTGTTTGGTTTAGGATTACCGTGCAGTAGCAAATTACACATTCTCTGCTTCATCTCTGCCTTCTTCAGATTCAGATATTCCCCACCTTCAAGAAACACACAGAAAACCAGAAAAAAGAAGTAAATACTCATAATAGATGTCTCACAAAGGTATCATTTCTAAAATATCAATATGTAATTTACAAAATCACTGAAGGACAGGGACAATGATTCAGAGCGTCACGGTCATCACAGATCTCTCCTTTTTGTCACAAATATGGAGAAAAACCACGTAGGGGAATGAAATCTCCACAGAGCAGCCCTGGGCACTACACCTGCTGGTTAAACCCTGCTTTCATTGCAGAATGCAGGCCAACAGGCCTGATCTTTTTGACCTCAGAAATAAAATTAAAAGGGTTCTCCTGAATCGAGTGACCACTCATCATACAGTGGCTGAGAGCAAAAGCCAGGGGGAGCCTTGAGATCAAATATATATATATATATAAATAAATAAATAATAATATAAAAATATAAAACCATGGGTGCCTGGTGCTGTGAGGATGAAGCTGTACTGGGAATTTTTTAAACAATGATTCCCCCTGTTGATGCNCTGTGGGCAGGTTTATGCTTTCTCCTCAGACAAACAGCTTTGTGATGTGTTCAGGACAGGTGAGATGAGAAAGGGTTCTTGGGGCATGTGCCAACTTCCCAAATACCACTTTTTTGCAGAAAAGCAGAGACCATGAGGTATACAAAAACCTGTAACCTCAGCCAATGCAAAAGCTGACAAAATTGCCACAGCGGGCTCACTCAATAAATTCATGAGGAGCCTGCAATCAGTTTTGAAGTTCTTTGAAGGGTGAGATAAACCAAAATCGCTGCCTCCTCTTATTACAGCACTTCTGGCTGTATTTTCCTTGTCTGCAGCCAGTCAGCAGGCAGGAGGGAGGGGCAAAGCTGATTTTAAAGGTTTTGCAAGAGCCCACGGCCTCTCCTTGCCTGTGGTGCCGGGAGGAGACTGCACATGGCCACTTACCTGGAGCTGCCCACTCGTGCGAGGATGCCCATCCTGGGGCTGGGGACCTGGCAGGTACCTGCTGGAGCTGGGGACAAAGGAAATCTTTGGAGTGAGTGGAGGTAGTCAGTAGGTAACAGATTTTTCTCAGCTGTGGAAAAAAATTACATACTACAAAAGTAAAAACTTTTTTTTTTTTTTTTTTTTGTTTGGTTTGGTTTTTTGGTTTTTTTTTTTGTTTGTTTGTTTTCTGCTTTTGGCACTGTAAATTTGGCACTGGGTATTAATATCCCAGCATGTCATGTAGGTGTCATCTTTGATGAGTGTGTGTAGACATAGGAACTTCAGGGGTAATAAGTGGATCTGGAAATGGGAATTTACAATAATTCCGTAGAGACTGAGGATAACTTACTTTTGTGGCAGCAGATGAGTATGCAGCACTTTGCAGGACTATAGTTTGGGTGGTTTTTTACCTGCAAATGGACTTCTGATAAGAGAATAAGTTCAAGAATATACTGAATTAGAAATGTAAAAGGAGTCTGGAAATGAGGTGAAAATTTTAAGGAACTGATCTTCTTAGGAAAGATAAAAAGATAAGAAAAGTAGATTTCCCCCTGGATCGGCGACTGGAAACAAAATATGTCAAATCACAACCTCCCAACTCTGTGAAACACTTTGCCAGTCACCATAAAAATATCCTAAATTCTTGCCATATTTTTGGGCCAGTTGATGTTAATCAGCATTTAACTTCATCTGCACAAACGAGACTGTTTTTTTAACCCTTTCAGTCTTTATTGTTCTGATGACAAGGCACACTAAAAAGCCTAAAATAGTTAAAGCAGGCTTTAAAAACCAAAGTGTGCCTTGTGGGGGGCCTCTTAGGGCACCAACGCTGTGATGGGCGAGCTCTCTGAAGGAACGTGGTAAGTTGCTGATAGAAACTGGCTAGAACTAAGTAGAAGGAAAATTTGGCACATGACCCCGGCCATCAGAAAAAAAATGAATTCTGTTATGTAATGAAAACAGGGCCAAAGACCGTGGTGATTATTTCATTAAAGCTATTTGATTTTAAGGTTCCCACAGCAGCCTCGGCGTTTCGATGCAGTGATGGGGCCTCCCCTTTAGCCAGAAGCTCTGACTGGAAGCCCTGCCCAGCAAGCACCTCGTAAAATGAAATAATGGGTTGTTTTTTTCTGAAAAACATCTCACAGGACAGAGTTTTATGTAACCTCAGGGTCTGTTGTTGCCTTTGCTCTCCCCTGACTCCTCCCCTCAGAAGCGACACCAGTTGCTCCTGCATGGCAGCTTCCCCAAGCTGCAGCAGCACCCAGGGATGAGGTGCTCCAAAATGCCAGCATTTGGCCACTGCTGGCCTGCTTCTCCATGCCTGCTTCCCCCCACTGCCCTGGGAGGCTCACCTGTAGGAAGGCATGGGGTGGGAAAAGGGGCTGCAAAAAAGAAAACTTGTAAACTTTCAGCTGGCTATTTAGTTGCGTGTAGCCTTGTGGGAAAAAAAATTAGTTCCTTTTTTTGTTTGTTTGTTTGTTTGTTTGTTTGTTTGTTTTTGTTGTTGTTAATTTAGGCAAACCAACTAAACACCCTTTGGCTGGAAAACCTTGGAGAAGTGATATAATTTAAAATAAAAAAAATATGTAGGAGGTGGTGATGGTTTTGAATCATGTTTCTGTTTCGAGTGCCATTTTCTGGATTCAGTCATCAAAGAGCTCTTCAGTGTCTCCAAGCCAAGAATCTGAAGTGATTTATTTTGCTATTAAGTACCAAGTGTGTATTTTACCCAGGAGGTGGCACTGTCTGTAGTGTTTTGAGTCCCCTCACCTCCCTGCCCTGTGTCAACAAGAGCTGGATTGTTCGTGAGCAGGGCCAGCACGCATTCCAGAGGTGATTGGTTTCCTCATGTCACCAGTATGCCACACTGAAGTTGCTTTTGATTTCTGGGGAAATTAGAACTTATTTCAAGATGGCCTCGTGTCCCAAGGTGAACTTCCAGTCCTTAGAAAAGGGCAGATCAGCTCAGGCACCTCATCAGTGACTCCCTTGGCCATTTGATCTCACAAAACTAACGNGGGGCTGCAAAAAAGAAAACTTGTGAAACTTTCAGCTGGCTATTTAGTTGCGTGTAGCCTTGTGGGGAAAAAAAAAAGTTCCTTTTGTTGTTGTTGTTGTTGTTGTTAATTTACGTGAACCAACTAAACACCCTTTGGCTGGAAAACCTTGGAGAAGTGATATAATTTAAAATAAAAAAAATATGTAGGAGGTGGTGATGGTTTTGAATCATGTTTCTGTTTCGAGTGCCATTTTCTGGATTCAGTCATCAAAGAGCTCTTCAGTGTCTCCAAGCCAAGAATCTGAAGTGATTTATTTTGCTATTAAGTACCAAGTGTGTATTTTACCCAGGAGGTGGCACTGTCTGTAGTGTTTTGAGTCCCCTCACCTCCCTGCCCTGTGTCAACAAGAGCTGGATTGTTCGTGAGCAGGGCCAGCACGCATTCCAGAGGTGATTGGTTTCCTCATGTCACCAGTATGCCACACTGAAGTTGCTTTTGATTTCTGGGGAAATTAGAACTTATTTCAAGATGGCCTCGTGTCCCAAGGTGAACTTCCAGTCCTTAGAAAAGGGCAGATCAGCTCAGGCACCTCATCAGTGACTCCCTTGGCCATTTGATCTCACAAAACTAACGAAAGCCATATCCAGACTGGAATACCTCGTTATTTGGTGGCTTATGGATGCCAGATTTGGAGAACAGCAGACTTCTTAATCTGCTATTTAGCAAATCACTGGCTTCTCTTCTGGTTTCAGTCTCTCCAGGGAGCAGCAAGAGACGCAGTGAAGTTTGCCATCGATGTTGGGTACCGCCACTTTGACTGTGCCTACATGTACCAGAACGAGAGCGAGATCGGGGATGCGCTGCGACAAAAACTTGAGGAGGGCGTCGTGAGGCGAGAAGAGCTCTTTATTGTCAGCAAGGTGTGTCCTTGGATCGTGTGTCTCACGTGAGGCCAGCTCTCAGGAGGACAGAGAGAGTCCCAACATGGAAAGTGCCACGGGATGAAGCTGGTCTGGGAATTAACTCCTCTCTGTCAGGGCAAAGAAATTTGTGGATGGTGGAGGGGGGGAGGAACAGGTCAACCCTTGAGAAACAAAAGGCTTGGTTTGAGAGGGGTTTTTTTGTAGTCCATATCCATTGTCAGCCACGGAGACAGGAACTGAGGCCGTGCTCTCGGTGGCCTCTGGGATAGGAAGCAGGGCTATTGTATTCGTGGTCACTCCCGCTGCGCCGCCGGCCTCAGCCTGTCAACTCCTGTATGTTATGCTTTGTTTTGTTTTTTCCCCCAACAACAATGGTAGGAAAAATAAAGTAACTTCTATCTGCTGGAAGCTGGCGGGTCGATTTTCACCAGGTTCACTTATTTTCTTTGTTATAATTGTTGGAATTTCAGAGTATCCCATTCTCATTTCACTTACTTGACAGTACCGCAAATAAAACCAGCTGCACGCAAGCGGCACTTCCTCAAGATGAGAAGATGTGCCACATCCTGAGCTGCCTCTGTTCTGTGCCGTGTGTTTCCCTGCCAGGGATGCTCTGCCGCTGTGAGGGCAGGAGAGCAGCTCCCAGGCTTTGTGTTTCCCCACAGCTGTGGTCCACCTTCCATGAGAGGTCCCTGGTGAAGGAGGTGTGCCAGAAAACACTTGCTGCCCTCCAGCTGGGTTATTTGGATCTCTACCTGATGCACTCTCCCATGGGATTCAAGGTATTGTGACTTTAACTCCTGGGATCCATCTGTCAGGGCTCTGCCCCTTTTCCTTTGGGGCCAGACATGTCTTTAGTCCTCTCCAATGAGGAGTGTTGCTAAACCTCATCAGGACATAATGATAAACCTCTCCAGGAGGAAAGGTAAGGTCATGGCTGCTCAAACTAGGTCTTGTGGTACAAAAATCACCTTATTTTTCCCAGCACAGCATTTCCAAGTCGTGGATCCAATTACCCTTCAGATCACATTCCTCTTACAGTGTGGGGTTTGGCTGCCATTTCCTTATCCAGAATCAAACGTGATTTACTCAGTTCCGATTTTTCTCTTCTCTTCTCTCTCTACCTACATTTTAAATAAATCCTCATTTCCCTGTCGTGTCACCTCCCTGGCCTTCTCTCAGCCTGACTGAGGCACACAGAAGTGCCTGCCCTTCCTCTGCCTGCAGGACAGAGTCTCAAGATTTTTTTGAAGATTACTCTGTTGGTACAGGTCACTCGTTTTGGCCACATCTCACCCCACCACAAACCTAAGTCAGGATATCCAGCTCAGTCTCCAGCTCCACTTGCTTGCCCAAATTTCTAAGTACTAATAATTCAGCTGACCTTAATGTTGCTTTTCCTTTGTGCTGATAGGCAGGAGAGGAGCTATTTCCTGCAGATGGAAATGGCACGATCATTCCCAGCGATACAGATTTTCTGGATACGTGGGAGGTACGTTCATTTACAGGCCAAAAATATCTTGCTAGTTTGAAACAACAGCCTGACAACTCTAAGCTTTCCACTGTGGGAATTGTTCTGAGAGAATTTCTGACATAAAGTATTAGAGATTGCTGATTTCTCTGTGTCCTTGGGCTCCGTTTGGTGTCACTGTGCCAAAATTTAGGTATTTTTATATCTACTGCTTACTAAACTGGCTGGGTTGGCATGACAAGAGGAAATCTTTGACTGTGTGTACCCTGCAGTGGCTCGAGCTAACAGAATCTGTTGCTCTTGTCCCTACCCCACTTTCTGGGCAATTTTTGGTGGCTTTAGCTGTAGCCATGCTCATCTCTAGTTGCACCTGAGCTGTCCAGACCTCAGGAAAGCCAACATGCCTGTGCCAGCGTACCAGAGCACTCAGATTTCCGTCTCTAGAAGGTAGTGGAACTTGGCCGAAGTCCTCTGCTAAAGCTGTGTGCGGCACAGGCTGTGTGGGACACCTGGCTTGGGCGTGAGTTCAAATTCCTGCTTGGCTGATACTTGGGGCTTCCTTTCCCTTCCACTCCCACCGTGTGCTCAGCACAGCCAGGCCAAAAGCAGACAAGAGATGCATCAGAGTCAGAAGAATTGACTGATGCTGTTTGCCTTCTGTCAGAAGAATAAGGCACATTTTTGTTGCTCATTTGAAGGAAAAAAGTGGATGTTTCAGGCTGCTGCTTATGACAGCAACTTCAACTGAAAATTATTGCTGCTTTGGAAGAAGGGTGTCTTCTGTTCTAAAGGCTGGTAGTAGATTATTTTTCCCCTGTTTCTTTTCTGCTGGAGGTGACAATCTAATTAGGGCTGTCTGGCTGTTTTATTGCTCATTAGTGTGAAAGAAAATAGGTGATGGAGGGGGAACACAGCGCTGCTTATCCCATAATCCAACTGCTAAATGGTACATCTCTCTTGGGAAATTAATCAGTGTTGATGATCAGTATCCATCCTGTTCCAGCTGTCTTGTAACAGCTCCTTGTAGGGCTGCTCTTTTCCAAACAAGGTGCTTTTTATTATGGGATGGTTATTTGGTTAGCTAAGGAATTACCCTAAAAGAATCTCTTTCATCTGTGGGAAGGTCTGCCTGGGGATAGTATTTCAAAATAGTCGTATTTTACTGAAATAATACTAGTGTAGTAATTGTGTGAATATTGCTGTTATTTATGTGTATGGTGCCACTTGATGTGAGTTCACATACGGCTCTAATGGCACAGCACAAGAGGACCCCGGCCAGGGAGATTTTTACCACTGAAGATAAAAATGAAAGAACTTAATTCAACAGGAAGTCTGACTCTGTGGTGTTTCTAGGCTATGGAAGAGCTCGTGGATGTGGGAATGGTGAAGGCTATCGGAGTCTCCAACTTCAACCGCAAACAGATCGATCGGCTCCTGAGCAAACCGGGCTTAAGGCACAAACCTGCAAATAATCAGGTAAATTGTCCTCCAGCTCCTCGATACTGACATCACACCTGTGTGGGGTGTTGGGGTGTTGCACTGGATGGAACATCTCTTAAAAATCCCTTAAAAACCCCATACCTGCAAAAAGAACCGCCTTTTCAAAGCTGACGTGGCGCTTGGTAGGTCACCACAGTGATGCTAAACCTTGAAGCACCTTCTGCTTCTGAGAGGTGAAACCTAATTGGTTTTTTGTCTGTTTTGTTTTTGAGATTGAGAGCCACCCCTATCTTCCTCAGGAAGAGCTGATTAAGTTTTGCCAATCCAAAGGGATCTCTGTCACTGCATATTGTCCCCTTGGAGCACCCAAGTGGCCAGGGTAAGAATGTTTTGTGAGATTTCTTTCTTAGATGTCGATTGGAGTCAATGCAGTAAACCAGCCTGAGGATGTGGATGAAACCTCAGAGTATGACTACTGTAATTAGAAAAAGATTTACTAATTCATTAAAAATCACACCCACAGAAACCTCACACTTACTGTGATATTCAGGCCACTAATTCATACCCGTGCTGCTACTACAGTTTCATATTTCAAAGAAAAAGGATAAATTGGTTGATGAAAGCAGAGAAAAGAATTCTTGACTGAGCTTTGGTGAGCTTATTAAACATGTAGGAGAATTTCTGAACTAAAAAAAGCCCCCACCCACAACAAACCAAACATAAAACCAAAGCAGCAGATGCTTATGAAAATAGCAACTTTGCAGTCCTGCTGAGACAAAGCGATTCAGTTTTTAAATGGATAACTTGAAGAAATTTTGCTTTTACTCCCATCTTCATGGCTTTCTCTGACCTGGGACAGGGCGTTTGCCAGAGCAGCTGTGCTTGTAAAGGACAAGATGAAATTCTTGGGATCCAGATCAAAGAAATTCCCAGCCTGATCCCAGGCTGGACACAAATGTGTTACAGTGACCTGTTTTTACTAGAAACTACAGGCCTCTTCTCATGTGCTCACTTGTTATACAAAGGAAAGAATGAAGGCAGGAACTGAAGTAACAAGATGTTAAATTGAAGCGTGCAAGATGATGCTTTTTAATCATTTAAATAATATTCTCACGATACATGGCTTGAAGGAGAAGACAATGGGGCATTCAACTGCTGAAGTGTGTTTTTTATTTTCACAGGTCCAAGCCTGACCATATTTCCCTTCTGGATGATCCTCAAATTAAGGAAATTGCACTCAGGCACAACAAAACCCCAGCTCAGGTTAATACTAATCAGAGTTATTTTCCCTGCTGACATATACTCTTCCCACTTGTGCTAAAAAACTATTTACAGAGGTATTATGCAATAATAATATGGAGTTCCAGCTGTGTCTTGTACACAGTTTAATGCTCTAGAAAATTATCCTCTCTAGTTGAGTTTTAGTGGTGGACAGAAGATTACCAGTGGCTTTGGGCTTTAACTGGCACACGGGCTGCCTCTCCACACGGCATCCCTGCCAATCCTGAACTCTTGCTCAATGCATTCCCATGTTGTCATCTCAGCTTCAGAGATGGATGAGGATTTAATGAGCTCATGTCGTAATTAGGAAGGGTTGAGGTAGTGCTTCTCCTCTGTGAGCCCTCTCTGATTACCAGTAGAGCTGCTCTGTGTAACCATGCAGGCACCTTTGGGTTTCAGCTTTCAGAAGACAGGCAGCACTTCTCATCTGTAAATTCCCTACGTGTTCCTGCAGGTGCTTATCCGGCTCCAGATTCAAAGAAACCTGAGTGTGATTCCCAAATCTGTCACTCCACAGCGTATTGAAGAAAATTTTAAGGTAAGAGGACACCTTACAGAGTCATGAATGGTATTAAACTACACAGGAAAAAACCCCCACTCTGCCACTGGTACAAACTACACCCCTCAAACTTAGAGCTAGCAAAACCTTTGTCAGACACCACACAGGTAACTGCTTCTTTATGAATGCAAAAAGTCACTTTGAAAGTAAGGAGCCAAGTCTTTCTTCGAACACATCAGGTAAGAGCTGAGCTCTTCCACCTTGCGATCCAATTATGTTGCAGGCAGACCCCACCAGCACTGTAACCTCACACATTTATCCACTGCTCTCCACCCATAGCTGCCCACTGCACAATTCCTAGTGCTTCAGCCTGCTTTCAGTATTCTTTCTGCAAATAAACGTTCTTGTCTCTTTGCAAACTGAAGTAACGCAGCTGTTGGGGACCTTGCTGCAGGTGTTTGACTTCGAGCTGACTACAGAGGAGATGGAGACCCTCCTTGGTTTCAAGAAGCGCTATCGCATCTGTGCGTTAAGCGAGTGAGTACCTCCTCCTCCTCCTGCAGCTTCAGCAGGACTGGATTACCACTGGATATCCTCTTAACAGCCACTCTTTGATAGCCCCACTTAAAAATAAAAAGAGAGGGAGCCTTAGCCAACAGCTGGTCACATCTGCTGGAATCTCACACATGGGTTTATTAGAGCATTGCCTGTCCTGTGCAGTTTGGGAACACTGGGATTGCTGCAGGCACAACGTTCTTAAGATACCCTGTACTGGATGCATACCAAGCTGCTGTCTGAAAATCAAAATCAGCTGGAAATTCCAAAATAAATAAGCAGCAATTTTCCCCCCCCCGGTTTTCTTTGGCTCCTTTACATAAGGGACAGTCAGAGTAAATAAACTCCATTTTAAGAATGAGAGTTGTAAGGTTTTTTTGAAGGGAAGAGCTGTGCCTATGTACTGCTGCCAACGTTACTGGGGCAGTGCCTAGATAACAGAATGGTTTGATACAGACTCACCAAGATCTGCATTTTATTCAGTTTTCCCAAGTTACCCACTTGTCTAACAGTATCCTGTGGGCTTGGCAGCTCCCACGAGAGAGGTTTAATATCTCAGGGAACTTCGGCTGAGCAAAAGATACATTATCCTTTGAGAATGAGGTCACTGATATATGCACAGGTTACAGAGCATTCACTTCTACTGCTCTGGGACACTCAGCAGACACACTTGTTTTTAAATAGAGTTGTTTTAGTTCTGCAAAGCTTTCACCTGGGGAAAAAAGCTTTTCCTTAAAACTATACCTTTAAAATGTTTTAATCATGCTTCTCTTTTTCTAGATGCAAAAATCACAAGGACTATCCTTTTTTTGAAGACTGACATAGGCATCAGCTTCAGGATCCTCTGGGGATCTGGACCATTTATTGTTGTTTCAAGCAATTTGCATTCTTTGTGTATTAATTCATGATAGAAGGGAAATATGTATTTAAAAAATGGGAGAAGTTAGCTCACAGGTATTCTGAAGAGTAATCTCTGAACATGGATGCATTTGCTTCCCTTTTTATCAACCAGTTGTATCAGTCCTTTATCTGCTCTTGTAACATAATTTTCAGTTGCAGCAAAATATATACTCTTATGATTTAGTAATGATAAAGAAGTTTAATAAACATGTATTACTGGGAGTGGGGAAAAAGAGTCTTAGTTATAAATATAAATCCTAACAAAGTTTAGAGAAAATTTAAATTCTCTGATTAGTTGTATTTTTGGATAAAAGATAGTGTATCTTTTAACTGTCAATACCAGACAATCCATTTAACATCAAAAGATCTTAATGAGCTGGCATGCTGCTTCAGATGCTTAGTTCAGTAATTTCAGTGTAACAGACTGAAAGCTCTTTAGAGGACACTGCTGAATGATGATTCAGGAGCTCTTAATGAGGTTTCCTATTTATGAACTGCTAAAAACTAATAAACTAGTAGGAGATGTGTATGTTTGGTTTGTAATATCTGCAAGAGTACATAAATAGTGCTTTTATCAGCAGAATGGCTATAGTTAAGACTGTGAATCCCTCCTAGAAAATCTAAAGTCTGATAAAGGAGATACACAGGAATTATTTTGTTTGGCAGCTGTCATATTTAGCAAGCAGAAAAGCTGGGCAGCTTCACAGAAGCCAACAGCAGATTTTCACTCTCCTGTACTGTTCCCTAGGTACTGTTTGCTTGTGTTCTGACTCAAAGGATGTCTCTGGATGCTGTTCTCTCTGGTTAAAAAAAAAAAAATTAGTCAGTGCTGCTGCAGCCCAGGCTGGTGTTTTAGTGAGGTGTCTGTTAATCAAGGCTTCTTGCTCCTAAATTCCAACACTTGACTCAAAACTCCTGTACTTGCTTTAGGCTCTTGCAGCCCAGTGTAAGAACAATGTGGCTGAGCATTGCATGCAGAGGGGAAGGACAGCTGTGTAATTAAGGTTCAGGATTAGGATACATATTTCATGCACATCCTTTTCCAACTGACTTTCTTTGTGGTTGATAAAGGAAACGATGATGTACCTTTGAGCTACTTCAGGCTTTTCCAAGATGTTTTAATAACGGGTGCCCTAGAAACAACAGCGCAACTCTGATCAAACTGGATTTCCTACAGCAACTCTCCTAAAGAAAGAGGTCTGAAAAATCTATCAGGAATTGACACTGAAGAGTTGTAAAGCAGTGATATGGACAGGAAGGTGCCTGTAATGGGCATTCTCTTTTTTTCTCCTCCTGAACATGCTACATTTAAAAGACCAGTTCCAGGATATCATCCTAGATGCAATTAGAAAGTGAACTCTGTGGAAGGTGCTCTGCTCCCAGGTATTCAGCCTGTGCTCACTTGTCCATCTACAGCAGTAGCAGCAAAATTATTGCAATACAGCAATACAGCTGTAGTGTACAGCCTGTCTTGAAATATTCTCCACTTCATAGGAATTTTCTAACCACATTCCAATTTAATCACAGCTATCAGACTTGAAGCTATTTACAGGATGTTTATAGACTGTGGTAGGCAGGAAGTCAGACTAGATGATCACAGTAGCCATATAATAGTAAAAAATTCAAAACAAGTTAGAAGCCAGAGATTGTGCATTTGTTTCAGAGACAATAGATCTTTTCCAGCTGCAGAGACTTTAGTAAAGGTAAAAGGAGAAGAATTTGGGTGGTGTCAGTTACTGGGAGATAAAGCCCCCCTGTTTTGCAGCAGAGGCACAGCCCTATTTACAACGTGCCTTTCTAGAAGAGAGTTGCTGCCTCTGAGCCTGCTGCCAGGAGCTGTATGGAAAGGTTTACAGTATCCCAAATTAATTTTCAGTTTCTATCAGCTATGCAACAGTGCTCTTACACCAAACCCACACAGACATCATTCCTAGTCAGCAGCGACATTATCTGTGCCAGTGAGCCCAGTAAAATGAAAACACCTTAGCTTGGCATTTTGTCTTTGTATCACAACGTGTTGTCCCATGACTTCAGCTTTTTATTGTGGAGTTCATCCATTCTGGTAGAGTCAAGCCTCATGAAAAGTTCCAAAGGGGCTGGGTGAAAAAAGTAAAATGTTATGTCCCTGTTTTGGAGGGGAAACTGGATAACACAGGTAATGAACAATAGGTAAAAACCCAAAACTCTTTGCTGATCATCGCTCTCAAGCTTTCCATCTGTTGTAATTCCAAGCTCTCTCACACTGAGGTCAACATCATTCAAAAGCAAACTGAGTGAGAAGCCAAAGACAGTAAGATACAAACCTATTTCATGAACTTTTTGCATACAATCCTGCACGAGAAGTACTGCTCCTTGCCTTCCCCTGAATCTTCAACAAGACTTACTGTTATCACTCAGAACACTGATTAGGATAATCAATGGCCTAGGAATAATTTATACAGATGGCAATTAAATAGACTAAGACTTTCCTTGACCTGACACCAGTACAAGGAGCTGTGCCAGATGTTTATCAAACCTGGAGCAGCTTGCAAAGTGTGACTGGAAATAGACCAGTTGTTGTTTCCTCCACGGTAAAAACCTGCAGCATCAAAGGAATCTAGCAGCAAATAAGCCCAAAACAAACAAGAAATGGCAACTCTTCATAAACTGTGAGTATGAAGCATCATTCCCTTGGAACACAAAAGATTCAGAAGGTAACTGAACAACAAAGAGTTAACTGATGGCTGTTAAACATAAAAGAACATAAACTGCTGCCAGAATATTTAAAGAATACTCCACTGCAATGCTCAACCTACTCATCTTCAGTGCCTTATTTTGACCACAGCTGGAGACAAGATGCTGCAATATGTAGATATTTAGTCCAATTCAGTTCAGCTGTTCTTCTGAACAGCTACCAGCTGACTTGCAATCAGGCCTGTTTCAGTTCAGAAAAGCTAGATTTTGCATTCAGCTTTTTTTTTCCCTTAGGAATTTGGAAAAAAACCCAGAGTTTTGCAGATGTTTGTACTAGTGGTCCTCTACCATGCACTTTTAACAAATTAAAATGCAAGAGCAATGTGGCCTATTTAAGAATTTTAAGAGCTGCCTCACAGCTAAAATAAACAAGGTCCTGCCAGAGTAGGACAGGGCTCTGTACTTTTAAAGAAACCAAGGACAAGGCAGAGGGAAGAAAGACAGATAGGTACTGACAGTTTGTAGATGACAAACTAGGGGAGTATTAAGTGACTGAAATGAAAATAATGTCTCAAGTTAATTGTTCTGTGCCCCAATTAAGAAAAAGACTCCAGATTTCTAGTTGTATGTTCAACACAGTGAATACAGATTAAAATCCAAAGACAGGATTTTCTTTTCCCATTTTGAATGCTGCAGTTTCCTGTGCCCCAGATTTCACAACTCTGAAACAAGTGCATTCCACAGCATTTGTGAGTCTTGTGAGCTCAGCAAGAGGAGAGGTCCTGTCTCCTTTTTCCCTGAGGGAAGCAAACACCAAATTAGAGAGCATCATATAAAAAGCAATGCCAGGCAGGCAGGCCTGTGTCTTTGTGTTCCAATATCAGAAGTAAAGCCATTTTCTCTCAAAGGAACATCAAATGCAACCTGAAACCAACATGCTGTGCCTGTTGGACTTTCTGTGCCGTCCTACCTTCAACCAGCAGGATGCCAATTCCAAATACTTCTTGCATTCCTCTACTACCCACAAAAACTTGCAAAAACAGTATCTTGCCTTCTCAAATGAGATAAATGCTGATTTTCTCTACCTGTTTTCCCTGACAGATCAGTTCACCATCATTCTTTGCTGCCACGTAAACGGATCTGTCCTGTGAGAGCCATTTTCTTTTAAACACGAAATAAATGGTAATAGTAATCTGGTATCATTTGGAGCAGTGAGTGCAGCTGGAAGTGAAACAAATTTTGTGCAAGTACTGATTCTACCAGTTCCCAAGGACGGATTTTTTCTGTTAGCTGCCCTTAAGTCTTCCCTGTAGGCTGGAAATCCTCTTCCCAGGGTGTGCTACAGTATCACACCAGCTCAGCTGCTGCACCAGAGTCCCCAGAATGTCTAGGAAGAGGCCGACAAGGTGGAGCTGAACTACAAGTTCTTAAATTAAGAACACAAAACAAAACACAACCACTTTTCACTGGAAGAGCTACAAGACCCTATTTGTCCTTAAAAATGTCTTTGATCAGAAACCCAGAGATCTGTCAAACCACAATACAAAAACAAATGCTGTGAACAGTTTTAGCAGGAAGAGCTCAGCAGGAACGCGAGGCTCCGGATATCGAACTCTTTGATCTTTCCACTTCACCTTTTAGGAGAGGAAAGGAAATCTCTGCTCTTGTAGGCAGAGAGCGTGGCACAAGCATGGGGGTACAACAGACTGCACTTTACTGTAACAATTCCCAGATCAACCTAGGCTAAAAGAAGACTGCCTCTTCCTCTATCTCAGCCTTAATTATATCTACCCTTGGAGAAGCAATCCAAAACCATTCTGGGTGACAGAGTTTGCTGTCACTCCCTTCTTCCCATGCTTTCTGAGAGCAGCCTGCCTTCTCCTCAAGCTTGTGCATCACTACCCCTGCACTCAGATGCTTCTCTGTTTCCCCTCTATTCCCACTCTCATATTCCACCAAGATCCAAGCCCTCTGCCGGCTGAGTGCTGCAGCGTGTCCCAGAACGACCCTTGCCAAATTCCTTCCCACTAAGTCATCTAGTGAAATACAGAGAGAGCCTGTTACAATGCCACTCCACCCCGAGTGCTAGCTGCTCTCCCATCTGCTGTGGAGCAGCTCTGTCTTCAGTAAAATTCCTACTTCCAGAATGGAAAATTTCAGGCACAAACTTTCATAAAGTTACAGTGAAATGAAAACAGAGGAAACTAACAGAACCTGATGTACTATTCTGGGAACCCTGACCCTCAATGTAACTTCTTGCCAGAACACATTTGTCACAAAAATGTTATTTGCAAGCAAGTCAACATTGCCCTGAACAGTTTTCTGTCACAGCTCAGACTAAGCAAAGAACATCAGCTCTTCTGGCTTTTTTAGATGCCTTAGGGCTTTTGTTTATCACATTAAAGATTCCCAAAATGCTTGCAGAGCTGAAGGTTTCTGTATGTGCTTTTAAGCCCAGAATTAAAAGTGATTTATAATCAATTTATATTAGAAGAATCAGCATTAGAGGAACATATTGCTTCAAGTCAGACACTTATTCTCTCCTCCTCATGTTTTAAGTTAACTCAATCTTGTCTGTTCAGCCTATTGTAAATTATTGTGACCAAAGACGTGTTGCATGCTAATTCCGGTCTCAGCATTACTGGAAAGATTTTTAAAAAGATGTGGAAAATTACAAAAAATATCTGCTTTCTCAATGTAAAGGTTCGTATTTATTAGAAAGAAAAATTTTAAATTAGTATGACTCCCTAATCAGACTCCTTTTGATTAGAACCAGGAAACCACCTATTTCACAAACACTTTGATATCAATTTGCCTTCGTTTTACATTTTAACCTGGCCAAGTTCACTTTAAGGTTTCCTATGCAGTTTTGGAATCACAATCCTACATTTACCACTTAGACTGGCTATGCATGAACAGCCCTGGTGTCTCCCTTCTTCCATCTGTTCAGAGAGAACCCCCTTTCTCAGAGGGACCACTCACATCCCAGGTCTACTCAGCCATCTAAAAAAGCTCTCACAGGAATATGCAAGAAAACCACTCAACATTAGCCACTGCTTTTACCAGTGCCCAAATAAATGCATTTTGTCAACAGTCTTGAGCAGCTCTCGGGTGGCAACAGCTTTAAAACCACTACATGCAAGTATTGTGAAAACCATCAAGGGACAAACACACCTCACCTACCAGAAGTTCAGTATCCACCTATTTTTTCTGTGCTCCCTGAACAAAGCATTAAGTTTCTGATCTGCTAGCTCCATGACACAGGATTTCCTTGGAAACCCGTTTTTACTATGTTTGCCAGTGGTACATGGTACAAGCACAGAATTCCTTCCTGCATCACGTGCTCCCTGCTGGAGAGGGCAAGTTTTAAAACAATCCCATAAGATGCTGTGTAGGCTTCAAGTCTTCAGTGGAGTAAGTTCTCCACTAGCCAAAATATCCTATCACCTCAGTAAAATAAAAACTGAATTAAACATGACCCTATAGGTTGTCAGAACCAAAACAGTTCTATTTAAAGAGAGGCACAAACAGACTCATTGGTCACAAGTTCAACCATGAGAACAGCAGGCAGCTCCCAGGGCACACGTAAGAAGTCAACATCAACAGATGATTTTGTGGGGGATGGTAATTTCCTTGCTTTTGTGTAATCTCTAGAGACAGCTGATATTACACAGCTGCTCCAGCATCACTACCATTAGAGCACTGCTGAAATAACCATCTCATTACACACAGTAATGAAACTGTATTTTATTATAAGCAAAACAGCTTTTATATCACTGAGAAACCAGGATCTATACACTTTTCAAAGAGCTACCCATGTAGGAACCACTTAGAAATCAACTTATACTTCCAATTAGAGAGGGAAAATAAAGGTATGGAGTATTACAAAGAAACAAAACCAACCCCAAAAGTAATCAGAAAAAAAAAAAAGCAGACCTCGTTATGCAACATCTGCCAATATCCTGGTCCTTCCAGACAACAATAGTCACTAGCTCCAATTCACAGTATTCCAAAATAAAAGTGACTGCTTGTTCAAACTTGCTCAATGCTTTCTCCTTACCGATTCCAGACTTGCTGTTTGGCAAAGAAAACCTACTAGTCCACACAGTGTGCTCTTCAGAACCATTTCAGCATTTCCTTCTTCCAAAAAAGAAAACAGCACAAAGTCACTGAGTACATATACTGCATCCTTGTGGGGAAAAAAGAAGGAAAAAAAATGGGGGTGTGGAGGGGTGTCTGATGCAGTGAAAAAGCTACATAGACAACTCATAGGCAACAGCAGAAGCATATCTGGGAAGCCTGGAGAAAGGCAGGAAACCATCTTCAGTATTCTGCATTGAAAGGGTAGCCCTTGTGAGTTTTGCACCTGGAGGAAATTGGAAAAGCAAAGATTATCTCGCATCCCAAAGACATTGTAGGCAGCTGTAGCCACTTCAAAGAACCACCAAGGGAAGAGATGAACTGCACAAAAGCAAGGTCAGTTTCTCTTCGGGACATGCTGCATTCCCAAACAAAAAGACTTTGAGTGCCTTCTGTTGCTTGGGCTCTAAGCATCTCAGGTCATGGGACCTAGAGGTGCTTTGGAGACAACTAATTCAAGATTTTGCTGTTTACTGACAGGAAGACCTTTTTTGCAGCATTCCAAAGAATATTTCATATCTGGCTCTACGCTTCCAAGTTGCAAATCCTCATGTTATATTCTCAATGTTCATCTACTTTCCCAACAACTCCTGAAGAACACAAGTTTTGTAATGTACCTAAGAGTCACAAGGAAGAAAAACACCACAAGCAAAGCTAATCAAGATTTTAAGTCTGCATCATGCTCATTCCTCCAATATGGACAAAACAGAAATTATGAATATGAAGCCTCCTGTTGCAATTCCAGCTACAAAGAGTTTCTTGGCAACTGAACTGAAAATGAAGCTTGCTCAATGCTCATTATGTTTTGGTTCATAAAATGAACATTTAAAAAATCTTACTCTGAGAAGTTATTTTGAGGATGACCCCTTTGAAAACTGAGTTTGCATATCCTGAATTTCAATCAAGCCTACTATTTGTAACTTCATTTACTGAACTATGTGATAATTTAAAGAAAAGGAAGTGCCACTTACATGGTCATTTCACAGGCTCTCCAGTTTCTATTAAAGCTGAGAATAGTTGCCATCTCCTCTTTAGTCAATTCAAAGTCAAACACCTAACAGGAGAAAAAGCTGGAAATCACCTCTTTGAACAAATCAGTGCTTGTAAGAAAAAATTAAGAAAAAGAAATCACAAAATCAAGGAACAAGTCCACAGCATAGTGTGCTCATCAGTAGAAGTAACTGCTTCATGAAGGGAAAGGAAAGAGACACTCTGGATTTCTGAGACTCCTCTACTGGGAATGGGGGGGGAGGGAGGTGAGCAGGGAGAGGCAGGAATTACAGTCTCAAGCTGCAGTCACACACACCACTTGTTTTGAGAAGTTTGGGGAGCACTGTGTTGCAGAATGCCTCCCCCTCCATTTGTGAAGGATGCATCTTTCTGTGCTATGCCAAAGAACCAGCTGCAAGAGCTCCATATTCCACCTAAAGCCACTAACTGCTTGGAAGCAAAATCCTAATACTGAGTCCAATCCAAGACCCCTGAATCAAGAGCAGCAACACAGTTTATGGACACCAGGACTATTTCCTTAAAAGTGCTTTCTCTACAGAAGTCTTTTGTGGTGTGCTACTGCACTCAGTCCCCAAATAAGCTGTCAAATGACTCATTCACGTGACACAGAACAGGAAGAATCACAGTGTGACTGCTCAGATTATCAGGATATAGTGTTTCCCAAAGCTTTGCTCACTCCTGCTCTCCCACTGTAATCTTAAATTCAGCCCTCAGGAGACTGTAGGTAAACACACGGAGAAAAAGCCCAGTCCTGTTGTCAGAAGAGCACCTGGGAAGGGTGAGAAAGGATCACTGCTTGCTGTGCAGGGAGAAGCCAGGCCATTCCTGGACATGCCACGCATGCAGCTCACTCTTAATGACCCACCTTGAAGTTCTCCACAATGCGCTGGGGGGTGACGGATTTGGGAATCACGATCACATTCCTCTGGATGTGGAACCGAATGAGAACCTGGAAGAGGCACATCACTGCATCAGAGAGGGGATGGCTCTTGCTCTGTGGCAGGCAGAACCTGTTCAGCAGTTACCTGCTGTAAATGGTACAATTCAGCAAAATTAACCCACTCTTTGGAGCTGCTTTTCAAATTATACCCGAATTCTAAGCGGCACTTCCTGAAGTGCATATAGAGGGGTGATGGAATCCCACAAGGCCTCCTTTGTCCTCTCCCCCACAGTTTAGTGACACTCAATTCCTCTCCTTCCCACCCAGACTTTTGTCTATTCAAGTGTTCCCCTCTTTGCAACAGGACTTGAGATGGGAAGACAAACATGGCAGCATCTGAAGATTGGTCAAGAAAATGTTTCTTGTAATGGTCAGAGTACCCTTGCAAGCATGCATGGAAGGCCACATGAGGAACAAACCTGAATTGCTACCTGACACCACAGGTGACAGGGAATGGAGAGCCAGCCTGGCCTCTACCTTGTTATTAGCTGTCCTTTATGCTGTGTGACAAGAAGAGGTACTCTGGCACCTACCCACCTGTGCTGAGGTCTTGTTGTGCTTGGCTGCAATCTCTTTGATCTTGGGGTCATCCAGAAGGGAAGGATCCTCAGGCTTAGCCCTACACAGAGAAAATAAGGTCAGTGTCAAGAAACCTCCATAGGCCCAACCTAGCAAAGAGCTGTATCTGGATGAAAAGTTAATGCTGGACAAGTAGGCTCAGTGCTGCCAGCATAATCCACACCAGCTCCCTGGCAAAGCAGTCTTACCATGGTCTGTCAGGAGAGCCAAGGGGGCTGTAGGCTGTCACAGCAATCCCTTTGGATTGGCAGTACTTGATCAGCTTCTCCTGGGTAAGGTATGGATGACATTCCACCTGCCAACGTGAAAGTACAGAGATTGACAGTGACTTCACTGCTTTAACCTGCTCCAGGGATGAGTTTTTAATCAAAGGCTGATTTCTGTGCTAACTCATAGTCTCTTAAGCAATACTATGCAGCCTTTGTCTTCACTTTGCCCCACCCCCTTTCTACTATTTATAGTAGTTCTCCTTGCAGGGAAGGGTCCAAGGACTGTAACAGAACTCCCTAAGACTTTGCTGATCCAGATCATCTCCAGCACATGGGACGACCAGCTACACAACTGCTTCAGCAGGACAGTAAAATGCACACCCAGGAGAGCTGTAAAATCCCAGCAATAGGATTGCAGACCAGGGAAGTACAAAGTTCTCTTCATCCCAAATTAAACATGCCATAACATTTTTTTACAGCTACCATATTAACTTCAATGTCAGCATTATTTCATTAGTCTTTATTTGCTTTGTGTCAATGCTCACACTGAACACCTCTAGTCTGAAAATCGTGAGAATGGTCTCCTGCTGCAGATTTTAGACCTTCAGCCCACTGCCCATTACAGACCCTTTACAAACACACATGCACCTAGCATGAACTTCCACAAGAATAGCTCCACAATGGAATACAGACTCCTTAACAGTGGATCTGTGTTCTGGCAGGTGAAGGCACAGGTATGGAGTATGGAACAGGAACTATTCATGAGTCAGGAGGCAGTGAATGAAGGTGAATATTTGATACTTTGCACAGAGGGACTTTCAGGATAGCTGCACACCAGGGAGCACTACTTCTCTTTCAGCAGGCAACATCCAGAACCATTTTGACTACGCTGCCATTTGAGCCTCCTGCAGCTGCACTCTGAGGGCAGTCCCTGGAAACTTGTGCTGCTGGCAGGTGGAACAAGGGAGTGCAAAACATGGAATCAGTTTACAGCCTCGAGTGCTTTATTTGTGGTTCTAGCTGCCTGCTGTTATCAGAGGCCTGCATGCCTGTTTCCCCTCTGAGACATGCTGGAATATTAAACAGAACAGAGAGCTCCATTTTTAGAATAGATTATACATATTTATTTTGCTTCAGCAGTTGCAGAAGGACAGCTATTTAAGAGTAATAGAGCATCTAGTTTTCTCAACTATTCAACAGGTAGAATTTATGCAACATAAGCAAGGCACAATCATCCTCACCTGTCCACTGCCACTCAAGCTGAAAAATTAAACGAAGTGCTAGCATCATGGTTATGTAATTGCTACCTTGTCGAATTAATTTCTCACTACAATTGAAACCAACACGCGTCCTGTCTGAATTCAAATAAAGAATGTGAATGACTCAAAAGACAGTGGATTACATGTGAAATATCTGCACAGAGAAAGTGTTTTCAGGATGCACTCTCACTGTTAGCCCAACTGATAAGTGTGAGTAACAGCAAGCTTTCAGGCATGCAAGCATTCTTCAGAAGCAGTAGTTTATGAGGGACCAAAGGCCTAGTGCTTTGTGCTGAACTTGATAATAGCCAATAATCATTTAAAGCTTGAGAGCATTTACAAGTGTGAGAGGTCCAAGATCAGTGACCCCTATGTCAGAGACAAGGGTAATTAGCACACAGTGATAGTGGCAATGAGGCGTGGCAGATGTTGAAAGGTATCATAAAACTTACACTAAATTTTCTAAAAGTGCATTGGGACTGATCATGCTCAAGCTACCACAATAAATGACTCAGTTTTACTAATTTGGTATTAATAATTGACTGCAGTCCTTCAAATGCCACAGGAATCAAGGTCAAGTCTGGACAGACCCCACAAGGGTCTATCCTGGGACTTATCCTCTTCAGCAACCTGTGCCAGTCTATAATCATGTCAATCCTGAAGGTGATGCCAAACTGGGGAACAAACAGCCAACACACTCAAGGGCAGGACTGTCATGGCAGAGGGACCCACTCAGGCAGAAACAACAGGCAAACAAAACCCTGAAGGAATTCAACAAGGCTGCACACGAAGCCATGCACCTGGGAAGGAAAAGCCCTTGGCAATAACACAGGCTGGAACCTGACTACCTGGAAAGCAGCTATGCTAGAAAGGATCTGGGGGGTCATAACACGCTGAGCTGGACATGAGCCAGCAGAGAGCCCTGGCAGCAGGAACACAGCCAGTAAATTGTGGGAGGTGATCATCTGCCTCTACCCACACTTGTCAGACCACCTTTGTAACACTGTGTCCAGTTTTCCCTCTTCCCAGCTCCCCTCAGTAGCAGAAATATTGACAGGCTGCCATCAATTCAGCAGAGAAACTCCAGGATGGGTAGGGTCTGGAGAACCTGCCATACTGGGAAAGGCTGAGGGAGCTGGGCTTGTTCTCCCTGGGGAAGGGAAAGCTTCAGGCTTCCTAGTAGCAGCTTCTCAGTACCTAAAAGGAGGTCATCCAAAGACAAGCCAAGCTATTCAGTGGTGCTTGGAGGAAGGCAACAAATGCAAGCTGAAAATGATAGAGGAGAACTCCCTCTCCCTGCCATACACTTGGGGCAGGGAGTCAGGCAGCAGAGCACACTGCCTAGGGAGGCTGTGCATTCTCCATCCTCACAGGTTTTCAAGATGGATAAAGCCCTGTACAACCTGGTCTGATCTTAGGGTTGGTGCTCCTCTCAGCAGATCATCTTCCAAGGGCTCCTGCCATCTAAATTTTCCTAAGATTTCATTCATGTGCTGTCTATACGACTTCTACTCTATCGCCTACCTTGCAACTCCATTTCCTCCTTTCTCCTAACCTTCATTAAGTCTTGAGTCCATAAAGCATGCTCCTGATCAATTCTCTCAGTTACCAGCAACAGGAACTGGCTTCTCCACAGAAGTGTTATGAAAAGGTCACCTAATTCTCTATGTATACATACACCAAGTCTTACTCTACTGCAAGGAAGGTTTTAGAGCTCATCTGAGTTCCCCCTCCTTTCCTCCTACAAGAAGGGATTTTGGAGCTGCTCATTGACAGATTTCCAAGCAGTTGCACAGCAAGTTCATGAAAAACCCAGCACCTTGGCATCCAGAAGCAGCTGGAGGGTGAGACTGAAGAATATGCACTCCCTACTCCACTCCCTCTTTCTATAACCTTTTCAAAGTAAGATCTTTGTAATTTTCTTCTAAAAACCCACAACAAATGACAACACAAAAAAGGACACCAACAAACATTTGCCTCTGTCACTTTGCAGCTTACCTGGTTATTTGCAGGCTTGTACTTCAGTCCTGGCTTGTTCAAGATTCTGTCAATCTGCTCATGGTTGAAGTTGGAGATTCCAATGGCTTTTACCAGGCCAGCATCCACCAGCTCTTCCATGGCCTAACAAAGAAGCAAAAAGTCAGCATCTAGTATACAAAGGCAGGGCCTGAAGAAGACATTTTTCCTTGTTTCCTTCATAAGAAACCTAGAATAAATGTTTAGATTTTCAGAGCTCAAGTTTGAGGGAAAAAACCTCAGAGCACTGGTGTATATGTGCCATGTCTCCCATGCTCAAAGGACTCATTCTTTGAGATTATGGAAATTCACAGCAAGTTAGAAAATGATGAATGGATGCATGACAATTTGCTATTGTACCAGTGAGTCCTTCCCAAGTAATTCTAAGCACATGAGACTGTCTTCTCTTCTCAGCAGTCTCTAATGATGTCATTACCTTCATCAGTCTAAACTTTCTCCTGCTGTGGCTGAACTTACCTCCCACGTCTGCAGAATATCTGTGTTGCTGGGGATAGCCATGCCTTTGTCATCTACAGGGAACAGCTCCTCTCCTGCCTGTCAGTGAGAGAGATATTGCTTGAAACACAGGTTATTGGGAGGTTAACACCAGCTGAAGACCATGATACTATGAACTCTTACTACAGGACAAACTAATCCTTATTATTATACTAATTATCTACACAGACACTAATACTCACTATCTATAGTTTTCAGTCTATTCTTTTGTTTTCACACAGTATTATGGTAGTTTTTTTATCTACAGCCAACCCAATGTGGACAGATACTTCTGACAGACACTGTGTCTCCTGGCTCATCAAAATCCATACGGTGAAACTTAAGTCTCCACTTGTAATACAGAAAGTAGAATTACAAAAATACACAGTTCTTACCTGCTCATAATGAAGTGTTTTAGTGAAATGCATAATAAGGACCCACTTAGGACTTGGAATGTGTTCACCTTATACTGGACCAGATTTCCTGACAGGTCTTTCATGGGGAGTCTCATTGTTTAAGCTGCTGGCATAGGGAGTGTTAGAACACCCTGTGTTCCAGTTAGGACTATCTGCCAGCTATCAGCTTCATTCAAAACCAGCTATTTTCTACTCATTCATTGACACCAACACATTTTCACTTTCATAGTTCTGTCCACATGAAACTAATTTTAAAAATACAGATGCTATGAAGAACAGTTCATCTTGGTAGCAAGAGGTAGAAAGAAAATTTTGTTTCAGCTCTCACTGAAAGACCAAGCTTGGACATATTCAAACTGAGACATCAGTTCCTTTGCATGCAGTCAGTAGAAGAGTTAGGAACTAAAAAGTTTAACTCCAAGGCCCGTGGAATGCTAAAGCTCCTAAAGTAAAAGTAATTTCAAACTGGATTGTATTAAAGGACGAAGTAATTAAAGGCAGAAATGAAAGACAAACAATCTCTTATTTTGTGATGCGGCAACATGCAGATGAAAGAACTGTCAGACAGCAAAGTACAGCCTTTTCCTACAAAGAAGGAACCACACCATTGTCATTGTATGCTCAACCAAAGTTGAGCATACTTTGGATTTGTAGAAGGCAACACAGGCAATAATCAAAAGGAAAGAGATATAACTTCTGCTTCCAGTAGGGAAATCCATCCCCAGGGTTCAAGGTGTGCCTCTTTCATGACCAAAAGGGCAGCAGATGCCATGCAAGCAGGTATCTCAGAGGTAAAAATCAACAACCTGGCTCACATGGCCACCGTAAAGCTGAGCACCAGAGCTGTGCTGGTACACAACAGACACAGCATGATCTGTGCAGCTGGAGCAATCACTGGGCAATAAAGCCACATAGCCACAATTTCTTCAAAATTGCCACTCACAGACAACACCAAGGGCACTGCTGTTACTGTACCTTTAAACCAAGAGGCCAGTGGATGAGGTAGAGATCCAGGTAATCCAGTTTCAGGGCAGCAAGAGTCTTCTGGCAGGCTCCCTTCACCAGAGGCTTCTCATGAAACGTGCACCACAGCTGGAGACAAAAAGCCAAGGCACATTGTAACCTCCTGGGTTAAAGCTCTTGGAACTCTTCTGTACTGTTCAGCAGGGTGCCTGTCCCCTTTGGAAAGTGATGTGAAACCAGATCATCCTACAGCTCTTCAAGTGGGGCTCGTTCTGTGAGCAGGACTGGTCTGTGATACTGGGCAATGTGTGCAGTGGCAGCACACATGACTGCATGGTGTCCTGGCAGACAGCAGAAGTAGTCTTGTTTCACTTATCAAGACTTAAATTAAAAAACACTTCATAGAAGTTCAGAGAGAATGCATGAAAGAGAATAGCATAACTTCACGCCAGAAGAAGTTGAAAGCATCACCTGAATTTGTGGTATGGACCCTGCATAATTCTCAATGCAGGATGAGGTAAAGCAGGAATCTCAGGAATGGTTTTAGTGATGTTCAAATTGTTCCATGTGGCACAACAGAGTAGGTAAGTACAAAACTGGGGGGTTACTTAAAAAAAATTTTAAAAAACCGCATTCCCTGGTATATGCTACATCACCAGACCCGTACCTTACTGACGACAAAGAGGTCCTCTCGCTTCACAACGCCTTCCTTGATTTTCTGCTGGATCCCTTCCCCAACTTCGTTCTCATTCTGGTACACATAGGCACAGTCGAAGTGGCGGTACCCGGCATCGATGGCAGCCATCACCGCAGCTGTTACTTTCCCTGGCTGGGACTGAAAAAACGCGATGGCAAAAAAGCTCTCATCAACGCAGCACTGAAGACCTTTCTCACGGCAAGATAAAACTAAGAAAGCCACCACGTCCAAAGCAATCCCCAGCTAAAATAAAGCCAAACCCCGGCGGCGGCCTGGCCGGGTGCCGGCGGCTGCGCGACCACGACAGCACCCGCAGGGCCCGGGCCGCGCTCCTGCCTTCCCCCCTCCCCATCGCCCTCACGCCGCCAGCCCAGGGGGAACGCGTCCCGGTACCTTCCAGGTGCCCAGCCCCAGGATGGGCATCTTGGCGCCGGTGTTGAGCTGCACGTAGNCTGGCGTCTGCGGCTCCATGGTGCGGGGAAGCCCCTAAGCCCCTTAGCCCCCCTCCTGCGTCGGACCGGCCTGGCCCCGGGGCTGCGCTCACCGCTCACGGACCCTCCGCAGCCCCTCGGTGCCCTGGAGCCACATCCCCGGGGTGCGGGTGACAGAGGGGGCATGAGACAGAACTGGCTCCCCGCGCCCTGAGAGGTGCTGGCGCGTTGTGTGCCTCAGGGCATGGAAGCGCTGAGCCCTTTGCTGGAGCAGCGTGTCCCCGCCACAGGGCTGGTGGCCCGGGCTGGTCCCCCTTGTCGGGGTCTTGTGGCCCTGTGTGCTGATACAGCGACACGACAGGAGAAACTTCGGTGTGCCTAGCTTCGGAGAGCCGGGGGAAGCTGCTCCCTGTGCCAAGTGGGACAAACGCAGCTTCCACTGCGAGCTGTGGCTTAGGGGTAATTTAAGATAGGGTGAATCCAAAAAACTCCCCAGCTTTATTTTGAATTTTAGGAGAGGTTTTTTTGAATGTGTTTTGAAAGTCCCAGAAGAGGAACAGTGACTTTTTAATGAGTGATATAATGATCATACTGTCCCTCTGCCTTTAGGGAAGTGCTGAGGACATTGCAGAATAAAATGCACGATTGTAATCATATGTGGTAGTGGCCAGCAGTCTCACATCAGAAACTGGCTTTGATGCTTTTGCAGACAAGCATTCGCTGTTCTGCTGAAGACGTCACAACGCAATGGAAAAACCCAGACTTGCCTGGGAGGCTTTGCTGCTTATTCACATGTGGAGGGTTTCTTCAGGTGCGAGCGTTTGCTCTGGGTGCCTCTCCTTGCTCTCTGCAGGTTCATATTTTTTGCTCCATTTAGCTAAGGATGGCAAGGTAATTAGTTTTCCTCTTTAACGTTCCTCCTGTTTTGTGTCAGCACCATCATGCGTCCCTGGCAGGATGCAATATGCTTTCACTTGGATCACAAAACCTTTACACAACTTGGTGCTTGTCTCTTACCACTTGGGTTGAATTTTCCCTGATGGTTTCATACCAGAGAGATGCCTCCATCTTGTCACAAGAGGCTTCAGGCAGAAGTTCTGTATTTTGTTTTTGCTGTTTGCTCTTGCGAGTGGGAGCCTTTCCCCTCAGAGCTGTAAGACCAGTCAGCTTTCCACTGTTTGCCTCTCCCGGAGGTCTGGTGGGGGAGGAAGAAGTACTGCACGTGTCACCCTCTGACAGCCAGCCTGCTAAATCTTGTGCCCTGTGTCCTTGATAACATGGCCATGTCTTTACAGTGAGCGCTCACAACAAGGAACTGTGAGGGGGAGGAGGGTCTTCCTTTCTTTTTTTTTCCCTTGGTCCACGTGCACTGAAACAGGAGGCGTAATATCGAGAGTTTTCAGTTTGTTTTGCTGACTTTGCATTTAGTAACTGTAACTTCACCACAGGCTGTGACTTTGGTGACCAGCAGTGTTTGGAATGTGAGAACAGGGCCCAAAATTAGGGAAGTGGGTATGCCCTTATGGACAATGTTTACCAGAGACACCCCAGAGGCCTGCTGAAAAAACGTGAGGGCAAAGTAGGGAGGTGACAGTGTTGCAAGGTGCGATATCTCTACAACAGAAGGTGCAGCTTCAGAGCTACCGACAGACACAGGCATAGCTTAAACCAGGGTTCAGAGGTGAGAGTGTGCAGCTTTCAAGCTCGAATCGCTGGGAAGCACAGCAGGAATTTCTGCCTTGCTTGGAGGGGAGATTTATCTTGCTCAGTAGGGGGTTGAGTTCAACCTCTGGATGCCAGGACGCAGATCTGAGGGGCTTGGCCGGCCCTGACTGTGGAAGACCTCGGCCTCTTTTTCACTCTGAGCTCAAATCAGCCCAGGAGCATATCGTGGCGGATCTCCAATATTCTCAGAGCTGATGATGCTTTTTGTCCTCATGCTTTTGTCCTTTAATCGCACCTACTGAAAGAACAAGCCCCGGGCACAGCCAAGGACGAGGACGTGGTCCCGCCGCTCCTCTGTGGTATGTGGGAAGGGCGGGTTTAGCGCAGCGGGGAAGCCTGGGCAGGGGGAAACCATGAACTGCCCCAGGCTGGTCAGGATTGATTCTGGCCAGCTCTGAAACTCACCCTGTACCTGGGGTGACTGAGCTCTGGCAGATGGGAATCGCCTGTGTGTCCCTCACAGTCCCCCTGGCCGGTGAGAGGGAGGGCAGCACCTCACTGCAAAGGCGATGGCTGCTGAGGGTCCTGTGGGCTGGGCCACCCCTGCTGGGCAGGACAGCGGCAGCCCTGGGGACAGTGGCAGTCCTGGGGACAGCAGGATGCCCACCCATGGGCTCTAGGACACAGTAAGCAGGACTGAGTGGTGAAAGGAAGCATCAGGCACCCAGCATCACCCTCTGAGGCACTCTTGGTTCCAGGGAGGGACTGGGATGGCCTGGATGTAATCTGTGGTGACAAAGGGGGGGTGGAGAGGAGGACAGGAAGGGGATTGGTGTTTGGCTTACACAGAGGCTACAGACTGGGGAGAAAGGTGTTTACTCATTTGCTCTTCTGTGTTCTTTTTCTCTCCTCAGTACCTGAGTCATAGCCCAGAAGTGAAGTAGTGAGAACTCTGGAAGGAGCAGTGATCCTGGCCCTGGGAATACACAGTAGTGGAAGTGGAGCAGCCAGTGCATGTCCAGGGGTGAGTACACACAGTGTGGGAATGCCTGAAGAGAGGAGGCATCTGGGCAGACCAGTGCTGGGTGGGAAGATGACTTGGAAGAGAGAGACAGATGCTTTCTCCCCTGGCATCTTGGGGGAAACTGAAAACTGATGGGGAAGTGAAAACAAAGTCTTCAGGCGGCCTGAGTTGCAAGGTTAGGTAGGCCTGTGGAGGTGGGAGTGCTGCTCCCCAGAATGTGAGTGCTCTCCTGACAGTCCTTTGCTCGGAATAAAACTGCAGAAATATTGAACACTTGCAGGAACTGTCCCTGCAGTGGCTGTGTCAGTGCTGGGAAATGAGCAAATGCGATACAGCTTTGGCTTTGTCAGAGCAGAGTTCTGGGAAGTTTGAGCTCTCTGCTACTAGCAGGCACTGCCCTTCCCAAGGGAGGAAGGTTTTAGGATCCGCCAGTGGGGAGCAATGGTCTGATCCTGCTGATCCCACAGACGAGACTCCCCCACAGTTGCTTGGACTGCTGGGTTGTGTTTACAGGCAAGGGAGAAGGGACCCTGAAGAAATGGTGATCTGAGGCTGTGGCCTGGAAGCTCCAAAGTTTGAGCACAGTTACTACTGGTATCTCTTGATAAGCTGTTGGGACATCAAGGAGTAACTTACACGCATTGTACTGGATGGGGCATGCCAGAAGATGGGCAGATTAGTGGCACGACCAAGGATAATGCTGGGAGTTCAGCTTGGAAAACACTTTAGAAGCAGTTGGAAAATATGTTGACTGTTGCAGTGTTGGTCCTGATAATTTTGTCTGCTGGACAAGGAGTGGGTTTGGGATGTGTCTTATGTTTGCAGTGGTGAGGTGGTAACTACACTGTTCTGCAGGGGCAAGGGGTGGAGTTTATAATGAATATGCTTTAAGATTAGGATTATGTCACAGATGGACTTTGAATAAGGGTGAAACAACTCTTAATATATCTTTCAATTGAGTGCAAGTTGGAAGGTAAGGAAGAACAACTGCAGACGGTATCAAGGGATGGCAGTGGTGACCTGTGTGGACCCCACTGAAACAGATATAAACACCCTGTCTCATGCCAGAGTTTAAGCTCACAGTGCTGTGACTCAGGAATACTTCTGGAGACATAGGTGGACTTTTTGGAAGGAGATCCATGCTGCAAGGACTTAATTCCAAGAGGACTGCAGCTGGTGGATGAGCTGTGCTTGAACAAGGAGACCCCTGAAGGCTCTATGGCCACTGGGTAACCTGTGCTGGAGAAAGTATTCACTAAAAAGACAGTGGTCTAAATTTTTGTAGCATAGTAACATTTTACCTTTATTGATCGATAAAAATGTGTATTTGATCTCAGCAGAGCTAAGTCTCACCTCAGCCTGGGGATTACAAAAGGTTTTAGGGGTTGCTTCCTTTAGCAAGCTGCAAAGCAAACGTCCTTGGATCACATTTTCATGAATTGACAGTGGAAATTTTGGAAGGGAGTCCATAAGGTGCTTGTTTCCTTGAACAAAGGTCTTACTCTTTTGCCTTCAAACCCATTGTGCAACTTTACGATTGCCTTTGGTCACCTGCCCAGGCGTAGTGGGAAGCAGGAAGGTGACACAGCCCCAAAAGCAAATACCTCCCGATGTCGCCTGGGGCTGTGAGGCCAAGGGCAGCGGTGGGTGCGTGGCTGCGATGAAGGGGAAGGCGGATGGAGCTGGAGGGGCAGCAGGAGCGGCCAGGAGAATTTGGCCCCGAGGCTGGCAGGGCCAGAGGCGATGCCGGCACTTTGGGGGCTGAGCTGTCGGTGCCAGCAGCCAGACCCCCGGGCTGTGTGACAGCAGGGATGTCCCTGCAGTGCCGGCAGGCGGGTGGCTGAGGGCTGGCCGCCCTCTGCTGCCCGCAGGGGAGTGTGCCCTGTCCCGGGGAAAATCCACACTCTGGGGAGAAAACCTGGCTGAGAATACTGCCCACCACGCACCTGTGTGCTTTCTGCTTAAGGATATTTTTTTTTTCCTACGAGAAAGTTTATCCTAAGTAGGGAAAACTCCTTTCTCAGTTACTTCTAGAGTGACAAAACTGCTGGCCTTTAGTTCACAGTTTTCAGGTTTTTCTCCCATAACTGCCAACTATCCTCCTCAGCCTGTTGTGTTGAAGCAAGATAAATTATAAATGTGAATGTGTAGTTCAAAGTCTCTCCCTGGCTAAATGTGGATTACTCAATCCACATTTTGACAGAAAATTATTACAGCCCCCATTTTATTCTTTTGGAACAATTTTACTGTATCTTTCAGAAAGAATAAACAAAAGATAATCGCTGAATATAAAAAATAAACAAAAACCAAATATTAAAAAAAGATTATCACTGCTGTGACTTCATTGGCTGCAGGAGGAGAGATGTAATAAGAAAGCTAGATTAATTGATAGGAAGAGTATCAGACCAAGCTCTGAAGGAGGGCAGGATATGAGCATCTTCAGTATTCTGCATTGAACGGGTAGTCCTTGTGAGTTTTGCCCCTGAAGGAAATAGAAGACTTCATTTTAGTCATAATTTTCCTTTCTAGTTGTGCTTAAAGAAGCCACTAAGGTGGGATCTCAACTCTGTAATTGTAGAAGGGGTTCGTTCCAGATTTGTTTTCCTCTATAGTATATATTTTTTGTACACTTGGAATATCCCAATGACTTCATCATCCAGGCTCTTGGCATTCTAGGCAGTATTTAGATGTAAAACCTCTGTGTATATAGTATTCATAACTTAAGGGTTTGGAGAAAAACAAATACTGAATGCTACCACTTACATGCTCATTGTATAGACTCTCCAGTTTCTGTTAAAGCTGAAAATAGTTGCCATCTCCTCTTTAGTCAGTTTGAAGTCAAACACCTAACAAGAGGAACAGCTGGAAATCACCTCTTTGAACAAACCAAAGGCTGTAAGCAAAATCCACAAAATTAAAGAACAAGTCTGCAAGGGAGGGTAGCTGGTTAGAAGAAATGAGTGCTGCAAAAGGCATCTGTCTGTATCACCAAGAATGCATTGGCAGAGGAACAGAAAAATTCATCCAAAGGTGCAATTACACGTGCCAGCTGTTGCAGGACTCTTGGCAAGCTCTTGCATCTGCCACTTGTGAAGATGCATCTTTCTGTCCTGTTCCAAAGGAACATCTACAAGACTTTAATCTATCATTTAATCTATCCAGGCTTTTTGAAATCCCAATGACCAGCTGCACTCAAAGACCACTGAATTAACAATGGAGCACCATGGTTTGTGAACACAACAACTGTTTTCTTAACACTGCTTTCTCCACATAAGCTTTTTGTGGTGTGTTTCTGCACTCAAGTGCCAGTGAAGAACCATGTGGCAATTCATCTCCAGTCTGCAGAGTACAAGACACCGTGTAAAGTGACTGCTAAAATGATCAGCATACTGTTTCCAAAAAACACTTGGTTCATTCCTGCTCTCCAATTGTAACCTTAAGTTTAGCCCTGAGTAGAGTGTGTAAATAGACAAAAAGCCCAGTGTTCTTGTCTGTGCAGGAGCTGGGAAGAATGAAAAAGGATCACTGCTTGCTGTGCAGGGAGAAGCCAAGCCATCCCTGAGGGGCAGCACCCAGCTCACTCCTGATCCCTCACCTGGAAGTTCTCTGCAATGCGCTGTGGGGTGACAGACTTGGGAATCACAATCACATTTCTCTGGATCTGGAAGCGAAGGAGAACCTGCAAGAACAGAGAAATCAATCATTCCTCCTGCTCTGGAGGAAGCAGAGCCTATTCCAACAGCTGTTATCCCTGCTTCAAATCATTCCTGTCCCTGCAGCCCTGGTTGCCCTGCCTGGAGAGCCAAGGTAGAAGTGGTGGAGCCTCATGTGAAAGGTCTCCTTTCCCATTCAATTTTGGGCCAGTCAAGTCTTCCCGCCCACCCAGACTTCTGTCCAGATTTCATCCTCTGCAAGAGGACTTGAGCTGAAGACCAAAACATTACAGCATCTGAAGATGGGTCAAGAAAATGTTTAATGGTGACAGTCAGAGCACACTTGAGAGTGTGCATTGCAGGCCACACAGAAAAGAGACCTGCACTGCTGCCTCACACCAGAAGTGACTGGGAACAAAGAGCCAGCCTGTCCTCTCCACTGTCATTAGTTGTCCTGTGTTACAGGGAGGGCTACCCACAATCTGGCATCCAGGTACCTGGGCTGTGGATTTGTTGTGCTTGGCTGCGATTTCCTTGATCTTGGGGTCATCCAGAAGGGAAGGATCCTCTGGCTTAGCCCTGCAGAGGAGAGAGAGCACCAGAAATCTGCTTTGGGATCAATGGCTAATAGTACAGTGATTGTCTCAGTGCTCCAAGTGTTATCCATGCCGGCTCCCTCACAAATTGCAAAGCTGTCTTACCATGGTCTGTCAGGAGAGCCAAGGGGGCTGTAGGCTGTCACAGCAATCCCTTTGGATTGGCAGTAGTTCACCAGCTTCTCCTGGGTGAGGTATGGATTACATTCGATCTGCCAGCAGAAGAGTACAGAGGTGGATGGAATACAGCTGTAACTCACGGCAGGGACCATCTCCTAAGGCACTTAAAGGCTGGTATTTGTCCTCCTGTGCCAGTCTTTGCAAGGTATTATTCAGCCTTAGTTTTCTACAGCACCTACTTCTACAGTGAGATTTCTTGTACCTTTGGGTCTTTGCTCTGGGGAAATACAATTTCACAGGGCTCATCTCTGGGTTCTTTGGCCTGGTTCTTTGGCATGTTCTGAGGTCCTTCTCAGATTTCTAAGTAGTATCTTAGCAAGTATTTAAAACCCCAATGCCTTGTATATTCAGCAATAATGTGGAGTGGGATGAGAAGGACATGCTGCATCTGCTCTGTTCTCCCCCCTTGTCTGTTCTAGACATAAAAGCCCCTTTCTCATTAAATTATGTCAATGGATTCCATCGTTTTGGACAGAGATGCTTTTTCTTTTTCCTTTTAGCATGCTCTTTTTTTGTAACTACATGGAAAGGAAGGACTGGCAGGCTCTGGAGACTGAGGGAACTTAGTACTCTTAGTGAACATGCAAGAAGTACTGATTTCAGAATGGTAAGAGATGTCTGAATCTGTCCAAGGCCCCTTGAAGGGAT
Source organism: Platysteira castanea (assembly GCA_013397175.1). Taxonomy (NCBI): domain Eukaryota; kingdom Metazoa; phylum Chordata; class Aves; order Passeriformes; genus Platysteira; species Platysteira castanea. The sequence continues at coordinate 334,177 of VYXC01010095.1, forward strand.
AAACTTCTGCAGCTCCTGCATACAAGGGGGCAGTGGCTGCTGTATGCAAAGACTAGGTGGGGTTTTTTTGATATGTATGTATACAAACACTTTAATTTTTATTTGACATAAATCAGGGTAGATACCAGGAAGCCACTAGTGTGTCAATAAATGCACTGCTTCTGTATAGACAGTTAAAACTGACCTCCCCTTTTCAGCTGGGTGACTGAGCTGTGAATTCTTGCATGAGAAAAAACACGTATTGCGTGAACAATTATCTGCTATTAATAACAGATTGATGCTGTTACTAATAACAGAACAAGTATTTTAAGAAGTTCTTGTTGTAATTTGTGTACCACAGCTTCATTCCCTATCAGGATGCAGATCTACAACATCTTTATATGTACTCAGAAATAATCACAGGATGTAATTGTGCCATGTTTGCTTTGTTCTCCCTTTTTGCATCTCCTCCTGCAACTGTAATTGGATCTTTATAATCCCAAAAAACCACTCACCTGCAGTCACTTTGCAACTCACCTGGACATTTGCAGGCTTGTGCTTCAGTCCTGGCTTGTTCAAGATTCTTTCGATCTGCTCATGGTTGAAGTTGGAGACACCAATGGCTTTCACCAGCCCACAGTCCACCAGCTCCTCCATGGCCTGACAGAAAGAGGAGCACAGTCAGCATCGAGTAGACAAGACTGAAGGAATTCTTCCTGGTGTGGCTTTGTTTCCCTTCATGGGCAAACTGAAAGACAACTGTTTGGAGCTGCCAAGATTGTCTCCTGGGGGAAAGTGCACACTTGTGTATTTGTGCCGTGTCTTCCATCTCACCCAAACCCAAAGGCTCCTTTATTGAGATGGCAGAAATTCACTCTCAGTTATTTACACATGGGAGATAAGGATAATCAATAACGTGTTCTAGAACCAGCACCAGAGGGCTGTAGTGCAGGCTCTGGGCAAGATCATAATTTATTTCAGCAAAGTGTATTTGAGCAGCTTAAGAACAGTGGTGAGGACAGTTCTGTTTCTGTTACGGTCAAGCAGTCTGGCTTGCAGCTTCACTAGAGATTATGGGCTTGACTGAGCATGTATGTTTTGAAAAGCTACACTGTATATGGTACAGTAAATACATAAAAACTTTGTGACTGCTGAAGGTAATGGAAGCATGGAAAAGACTCCCAGTAACAGAAAACAGGATTTCCCATTGTGGCTGAACTTACCTCCCACGTATCTAGAAAATCCGTGTTGCTGGGGATAGCCACGCCTTTGTCATCTGCGGGAAACAGGTCCTCTCCTGCCTGTCAGTGAATAAAAAAAAAAAGATTGAAACACTCTTTTTACTGGCAAGTTAATACCAAGACAACTGAAGACCATGATGGCTTTAGCTACTAGTACAGAAAATACTAATATTTGTCTACATTGTTCCTGGCAATTTTGCCAGCAAGCATTCCTAGTGGGAATGATCAGGAATCATTCCTACTACTAGGGATGTCAGGTGTATCTCCTAGACCAGGCAAAGTGGTGACTCACTAAAATGCATACAGATAAACAAGTCACACCACTTGTGGATCACACTGGAACAAACAAGCTTCCTTTACTCCTCTATTATGCCTTTAAGAGAGAAATGGTTTTCTTGAAGGACCTCTTAAGGTCCCAGGAACATTTAAGTCAGATTTAGGCCAAACCACATCTGCTGAACAGGGTATTGTGTAAACACACAGGTGTGTCCTGTGAGGGGAGCCTCAGCTTAAGTTGGTGGCACTAGGCAAATCAGAACACCCCAGATGTACAAACTTAGAAACAGAACCCCACATCTCCACATTGCTCCACATCCAGTGTGCAGATGTCAGAGTATTATGCCGTGACACTTTCACTCAAGGTCTTTTTGGGTTGATAAGCTCAAAAGCAACAGATAGGATGGAGGTCTTAACCTGTCTGCAGCAGAAAGCAATAGACAAGACTAGACACAGACTGAGACATCAGCTCCCTTGAAGTACATGAAGGATGAGATGTGTTTCATGTACTTCTGACATGGATGTCAGAAAGTCTCACCTCTTGAAATCCAAGGTCTGTGGAACAACTTTAAGGCTCCTACAGCAAAGGTCAGCTCAATCTGTACTGTATTAAGGACTCAGTGATTAAAGAAAGAAATAGAAGACAGAAACATTCTCTTGTTCTGTGATTCTGTAACACGCAGAGGAAAGAATTTCTGTCAGGCAGCAAAGTACAGCCTTCCTTCCCACAAAGCAGGAAAGGATGATTTAGCCAAAAGTTAAGCAGCATGAGTCAGTCTTGCAGCCAGAGGCCTGGCCTTAGTGCTGGGTCTGCCTGCCCGTTATCAGCAGGGCAGAGGACGCTGTGCAGGCAGCGGTCCCGGGGCAGAGATCAGGGGCCCGGCTGGTGTGGGCAGAGGAAAGCGGGATGGGCAGCACCGGGGCAGCACTGGCACAATGGGCACGGGCTCCTCCTGCACTGCAGCAAGTGCTCCTGGCACTTCTGAGGAGCTCTCCCAGGGGAGAAAACCAAGGGCCCTGCAGTTGCTGTACCTTGAACCCCAGAGGCCAGTGCATGAGGTAGAGATCCAGGTAATCCAATTTCAGGTCAGCAAGAGTCTTCTGGCAGGCTCCCTTCACCAGAGGCTTCTCATGAAAAGTGGACCACAGCTGGAGAAAAAAACAAGGCAAACTGGGATCTCCTGGGTTAAATCTCTTTCCTGAAGAAGGAAAAAAATCTAGCACACTTTCTGGGACCATTTCTGCTTAACACATACTTTGAACAGTCCCATGAAAATGGAGAATGTGGAACACAAATAACACTCTACAAAATACAGTGACAAAAAGAAGTTTCTATCAGTATGGGCCTGAACTGTTCTAATTACTCCACGCTATAGCACACAGCCTTTCCCCACTGCTCTGAATTTCCCTCTATGCATATGCTGTTAGAAAGTAGGCTTTCCCCTGGATCCTGGGTCACCTTACCTTACTGACAATGAAGAGGTCTTCTCTTTTCACAACACCCTCCTTGATTTTCTGCTGGATCCCATCCCCAACTTCATTCTCATTCTGGTACACGTAGGCACAGTCAAAGTGCCGGTACCCGGCATCGATGGCAGCCATCACTGCAGCTTTTACTTGCCCAGCTGCAGACTGGAAAAAGAAAGTTAAGATCCCAAATCAAAGAATACAGGCCATTTCCTAGTTACCTAGCAGCTAAACACATACAATGGCATGTTAAGTAGAGTTTTTCCATGCCATGTTCTTAAAGCTCTCTTCATCTTACAAATGCAGGCTGCTAGGTTTGAGGCCAGCCTCCAGCCATTTATCCATAACCCAAGTCCACACAGGCTCAGCCAACAGCCAGGTAGAGCAGAGATGCCAACACCAGGGCAGCTCACCAGAGATGGACCAGGGGGGACCAAGTTTTGTGCCAGGGAGCTCTGCAGTGCTTCTTGCCCAGCACTCCTCGCTTCCCAGTGCTGTGTCTAAGAAGAGAAACAGTCAAACTGCCCAGCTGGGAGAATTTTAGTTCTATGGGGAGGGCAGTGGTCTGTGCCTTAGTCATCCACATCACTTTGGAGTGTTGTACTGTGACCTAGCCCAGCTCCTCCTGGGGCACATCCCACCTGTAATTTGAAGTTACGTCAGCTGCTTCCTTCAGAGACAGAGGAGATGTGCAGTTCTATGTGTTTCTACACCCCAGAAGGGCGTGTAAGAGCTGTGCACAAAGAAATGTTGGCATATCTTGTTCATACAAATGCAGCAATGTTTGTTCCTAGGCATTGTATAGATCAGTGATTTTGTAGTCATCCTAACAACAGTGCAAAACCTCTTTGTCAGAACTTGCTCGAAACGCATGAATGGCCTTCTAAAGCCGTACCTTGTTACCAGATGATTCTCGGGGACCTCGCCCAGGATTACAGTTACTCAGCACGGAAGCAGCAGGGAAGTGCTCCAGTGCAGCGGCACCGGGAGGGGCAGGGAGAGGGGCCCGGGAGGCCGCGGCAGCCCGGCCCGGGTAGCAGGGGATGGATGGGATCCGCGCATCCCTGGCGGGTACGGGAGGGACGGAGCCGCCCTCTCACAGGCTGGGGAGACCCAAGGGTCACCTCTCCCCCGCGGCAGGAGGGGGACGGCAGGGACGGAGGGCACACCGGGGAAAGCGGCTTCAAAAGCAGCGCCGCGGCTCTGCCTGCGGAGACCACCGGAGGGACAGGGCATCCCCGGCGGCATCCCGGGCGGGATGTCGGGGATGGCGGCGGGGACCGAGCCGAGCTGTCGCCGCTCCCTGCCCACCCCCGAGCGCTCAGGACCCCACCGGAGGAGACGGCACCAGGTGCGGACCCAGCACCTCTGAGAGCGACCTCGGCCCCCGTTACCTTCCATGTGCCCAGCCCCACGACGGGCATCCTGGCGCCGGTGTAGAGCTGCACGCAGGTCGCCATGGCTCCAGCCGGGAATGCTGCCCGGCAGTACCGCCCGCCGAGCCCTTTAATGACGGCGGTGCCGTGCCCGCCCCGTCCCGGGACCCGCCCGCCCGGGAGAGCCACAGCCCCGCGGCCGCGGGGACACCGCGCTGCTGCTCCCCGAGCTCCCGCAGCTGCTCCGGGCTCCCTCCGAAGGTGGGATGATGCTTGCGATAACAGGAGAGGAAAAGTGACCTCCGTTGTAGTAAATTAGAGACAGCAGTTGTAGTAAATTAGACAGCAGTTATTTTAAAGAAGAATGTTATTTTTAGTGTTGGGAGAGGCTTCTTTTAATGTTTTCGGAAAGTTGCGGAAGAATAATAGATGTTATGGTGAGGCCACCTGAGAAACTTTGCTGCATGCTCGTGCTTGGAGAATTTATTCGGGTGTGAGCATCAGCTGGGAGTATAATGGTACATTCTTCTCTGTGTGCCTTTCCAAAGCAGATACCCAGCTGCTTTGTAGCTCTTTTTTGCCCTGTTTACCTGAGGGTAGACAACAGTTTGTCTCTGTAATCCTGGTTTTTGTCAGCGCCATCAGCCATCCTCAGCAGGATGTGATGTTTTAGTTAACATCACAAAATAGTTATGTAACACAGTGTTTGCCTTTTTTTTTTTTTTTTTCCCCTTGGATTCCTTTTTTGAAAATCTTGTCTGAGCATGCTCAGATTCTGGGGGTTTGGTTCGGGGGACAGTGAAATCAATGGAAAGATTGTGCTATTAGGAGAGCCGGTGACAGTATTAAAACCAAGCTGTTTGCATGAAATGCCTGCTGCCATCCTAGTCTGGGGGATTTTGCATTTCCCTTCTTCCTCCTACTGTCTCTCCCTCAGTTCAGGGAAACAGATACCATCCACCTGCAGAGCTGTAGGAAAGTTCCAGTCTTTCCTGCTGTAGTGTTTGGTGGCCATTCCTGGTAAGTGCTGTTGATGGGTGGGTGAGGTACTGGATCTAAGGCTGACGGAGGGGCAGAACTGGTGTGCAGAGTGAGTACTGTCAGAGAGGTAGACTCTGTGGTGTTCGCTGGGCTCAGAGATCAGTTTTCCATGCCTGACCTCTGTGTTGGTCTTAATTATTAGCAGAAGTCGTGTGGAGACTTGTCCTGACAAAGACTGTTGCCCTGCACAGAGGCCACCCTGTTTTGAAACCCCAAAGTGATCACCTGCACTGTTAGCAGGCAGTCCCCTTCTGGCTGGTGGTGACTGCTGAAAGTTTATGCAACATGCACTTCACAGGGGTTTTTTTTCAAAACAAAATGTTGAGTCATGCCTGTAATTTGCTTTTACAGGGCAGAGGAAGTACCAGCTTGCCTCTGCTCTCCTTTGTATTTCCTGGATGCTCAACATAGTGGTGCTGTGCTTTGACTCCAGCTGTAAAAGGTCTCCATGTAGGAACTGGCAGAATCAATCAGATTTTTACATTGTTTTCTCTGTGGCCTGTGAAAGCAGGGACTTGATTTTCCCCAATGGGTTCTTGACTGAGAGATGTGTCTGTCTTTTCGAAAGGATTTTGGGCAGAAGGTTTGCATTTGCTGTAATGTATCTGAAGTCCATTGTCCTGTCTCTCATAACCAAAATGCTCAAGCTGAAAGCACAAGTTTTGTTCACACCTCATTTGAGAACAAAAGCTTCTTTCTTTTTAATCACATAAAAAGGCCAAGTTCTTTTTGAATTTGTCATAGGGTAAGGGAACAATGTGGACCAGACAATGTGATAGTGCTAAACTGGATTCACCAAGTGCATCAACGGAGGAAAAGCCTGGCAGGGAGAATGTGACACATGCACTGAAGGAGTCTTGGTACACATGGATGATAAAGTGACTGGAGAATGATACCTGGAAATATTCACAACTTTTAATAGTGTGTGCCCCTCATAAAATACTCCAGTGAGTCAGTGTGGCCTCACCTGGGGGAAATCCAGCACTCAACTCTGACCTGTGTCAGGCTCTGGGCAGTGGCTCAGCACTAACACCTGCTCTTACACCTCGTGTCCTCATCATTTTGGATATCTGCATGGGTGTAGTCATGTTCCCCCAGTCTGTTTTACTGAGGGCTTGTAGAGCTCGACTGATGTGAGCACAGCCAGGCAGCCAGATCAGTCCACACTTTCACCACACAGCTTTCCAGCACTTCCAGTTATTGCTCTCCTGGCACTTTCACATCAAATGTACCAAGACTCCTCCCACAGTTCTTGTCTGCACCAACTGGTCAGTCACAGTTCATTAAATCCAGTTATTTTAACTCCTAATCAAGGCAAGTTCTTGATGCTCCTGGGACATTCAGTTGCTCAGCTTTTCAGTCACCTGTCAAGCACCTTTCATCCATGCACTCTTACCTACAAACCAGTGAGGTACAATGCAAGTAGCTCAAGCTTGCCTAAGTGTATTCACCCAGTGCATACTGAGTTGATAGTAGTACACCACAAGCACTAAGTCAGCATTGGGCCCCCTAATACTATTAACCTTCACAAAAGCTGGTTTTTGTTAATCGTCTTGTTCTCAAGAAAGGCTCCTGACCACTCAGTTGTTCAAGATACAACTCAAACTTCCCATGCATTTGTCAGACGCCACGGCTTGGTCTGGTGTGGATGTTATGGATCAGAATGCAGGAGATGCTCTGCAGATGCCCTGTGCCCACCAGCCCAAGGCACACGTGGACATACGGACACCCAAGTGCCACACTGAGAACACCTCCCAGCTATCCCAGCACTGCCCAGCCAGGCTCACCTGCACACTCCACCAGGAGGGAGAGGCTTTGTCAGAGGAAACCTTTATTCATTCACATGGTTACAGTGAACAGAGAGCTGTCCCAGTGAATCAGCACCGCCTGCACCCTTGCTCCTCTGGGCAGCAGCTCAGTATTAACACGTGCCAGTTCCACCATTCACCCTCTGTGTCTGTGCTGTATCAGACACCTGCTTAACACTGTCTGCCCTCTCCCCCCAGCCTCTGTTACTCTGGGCTTTCAAGAGCCAGATACCAGCACTGGCTACCAACCAAATCAGTCCACAGTGATACCAATGCAGAGATTTCCAGCAGTTTCAGGTGTTGGTCTCCTGTTGCTTGTTGACCCACGGTCCATACTAAGGCTTTTCCTGCTCAACTGTTCTTTTCAGCATTGCTCTGTCAATGCTTATTATACCAAATTATTCAACTTTTGATCAAGGCAAGATCTTGATGCTCTTGTGACCTCATTTAAAATTAAATAGGGTTGATTATTTCCAATTGCATTGTTAATGCAAGCTTCTTGGTTTGTTAATTTGAACATTATAATAGAACTTCTAAACCAGCAGTAATCCAAATATTTTTATTTTGGTCAAGAATGAACATCAATCTCAGTCCACTTTCAGCCTGTAAAAAATGTGACTGAAATAAAGCCCAGTATGAGTTGGTATCCATCTGTAGGTCTGGACACTTCTCCCATTTATTCTTCTTTCCCAGAAACTTTGGGCTATCCTCTAGAAGCAAAGTTAATTTTGTCTTTTACCTTCAGGCAGTGCTTGTGTGATTATTCAGGATGGATCTTTCTCCTGCACTCACATATCCTTAAACCTGCAGCCTTAAGCAGTGTTGAGGCAAGACAGAAGATAAAATCAGTTGCTAGCTCCTTCTTCTGTTTTCTCCTTTGCTATTTCAGCTTAGTGGTGCCACTCATGTAATGAGAATTATCATAGCTCCTATTTTGTTCTTCAGAGCAATTGTACTATTTCCTTCAGAACAACTCTACTTCCTTCCACCAAAGGAAAAAACCCAAACTCACCAAACACATATCCTGTACCTTTGCTGGCAGGAGGGATACAGTGTGTAAGCTACATAGTGCACAATTTGAGGCAATGGTAGAAGCTCATTAGACCTTGGAGGCCTGAGAGGGCAGAAAAAACCCCATCTTCAGTATTCTGCATTGAAAGGGTACTCCTTGTGATTTTTGCACCTGGAGGAAATTGGAAGAGAAAAGATTACTCAAGGCTAAAAGAATTGCTATAAAGAACAACAGTGGGTGTACAGAGGAGCCTTCAAGGGATGCTCTGAACGGAGTAACTGCAGAGTGAACTGAAGAGACTTAATAAAAACAGCCTACAGGACCAACAAGTTCCAGCCTTTTTCTATTATTCAGGCACTGAACAGTGGTGGGACCAAGTTACTTTCTAGATAAAGAGTTAAAATTCACATTGCTTACAGAGACAACAGCAGCTTCTGTAGCCTTGCAGCCAAGACTTCCTGTCTTGGCTTCTAAGGTGCATATCTGCAAGCAGCTGTGCTTTGTACTGCACAGCAGCTGGTCATTCCCCACCACAACCACCTAGGTAAGAGCTGACATCAATTTATAATACCCCACAGAAAAACATTACTGTATGTTTAAAACTGCCTAATGCTCATTTCTCCCGTATGGACACAGCCAAAGTTATCAGTTAAAACCCTCATTTTGGAATTCCAGGCATACTAAGTTTCCTGGAGAATGGATTTACAATGAACACACAGCATGACTTAAACTCACCTTTCAGTCAATCAAGTGAAAGTGTAACAACAGATGCTTCATCCCTCAAATTATGTCAGATTTCAAAATATACCCAATTTAAACAGCTAAACAAGTTCCTATGAGATCAGGATAAAGATAATTGAAAATGTAAGGGTTTGAAGGACACAAACTGTCACTTACGTGACCATTTCACAGATCCTCCAGTTTCTGTTTAAGCTGAGAAGGGTTGCCATCTCCTCCTTAGTCAGTTCAAAGTCAAACACCTAAAAAGAGAAAACCAGCAGGATTAAGATTCACAAGATGAAAGAACAAGTTCATATCAGAAAGGATGCTGGTTGCAAGTGATGGTTTCATGAAACAGGGAAAGGAAAAGAAGTATCTTTGGATGTTCCAGACTCTACTGGCAAAGGGAAGAAACAGAAAAACAGGAGACACCATGTGAAGTGCCTGATAAGGTTATCAGCATACTGTTTCCAAGAGCTCTGCCTATTCTTCAGCTGTAGTTTTCACTGCAGCCCTGACTTCCAGACAGAGACAAAGAGCCCAGTCCTCTTGCTGCAGGAGGACATGGCAAGGGTGAGAAAGGATCACTGCTTGCTGTGCAGGGAGAAGCCAGGCCATCCCTGAGGGGCAACATCCAGCTCACTCCTGATCCCTCACCTGGAAGTTCTCCACAATGCGCTGTGGGGTGACAGACTTGGGAATCACAATCACATTTCTCTGGATCTGGAAGCGAAGGAGAACCTGCAAGAACAGAGAAATCAATCATTTCTCCTGTTCCCACAGCTGTTTTCCTTAAGCTATACCCACTTCTGCAGAGCTGCATTTCAAATCATCCCTGTCCCTGCAGTCCAGGTTGCCCTGCCTGGAGACCAAAGAGGGAAGTGGNTTTTGGTCAAGAATGAACATCAATCTCAGTCCACTTTCAGCCTGTAAAAAATGTGACTGAAATAAAGCCCAGTATGAGTTGGTATCCATCTGTAGGTCTGGACACTTCTCCCATTTATTCTTCTTTCCCAGAAACTTTGGGCTATCCTCTAGAAGCAAAGTTAATTTTGTCTTTTACCTTCAGGCAGTGCTTGTGTGATTATTCAGGATGGATCTTTCTCCTGCACTCACATATCCTTAAACCTGCAGCCTTAAGCAGTGTTGAGGCAAGACAGAAGATAAAATCAGTTGCTAGCTCCTTCTTCTGTTTTCTCCTTTGCTATTTCAGCCATGCAGAGCCACTCATGTAATGAGAATTATCATAGCCTGTATTTTGTTCTTCAGAGCAATTGTACTATTTCCTTCAGAACAACTCTACTTCCTTCCACCAAAGGAAAAAACCCAAACTCACCAAACACATATCCTGTACCTTTGCTGGCAGGAGGGATACAGTGTGTAAGCTACATAGTGCACAATTTGAGGCAATGGTAGAAGCTCATTAGACCTTGGAGGCCTGAGAGGGCAGAAAAAACCCCATCTTCAGTATTCTGCATTGAAAGGGTACTCCTTGTGATTTTTGCACCTGGAGGAAATTGGAAGAGAAAAGATTACTCAAGGCTAAAAGAATTGCTATAAAGAACAACAGTGGGTGTACAGAGGAGCCTTCAAGGGATGCTCTGAACGGAGTAACTGCAGAGTGAACTGAAGAGACTTAATAAAAACAGCCTACAGGACCAACAAGTTCCAGCCTTTTTCTATTATTCAGGCACTGAACAGTGGTGGGACCAAGTTACTTTCTAGATGAAGAGTTAAAATTCACACTGCTTACAGAGACAACAGCAGTTTCTGTGGCCTTGCAGCCAAGACTTCCTGTCTTGGCTTCTAAGGTGCGTATCTGCAAGCAGCTGTGCTTTGTACTGCACAGCAGCTGGTCATTCCCCACCACAACCACCTAGGTAAGAGCTGACATCAATTTATAATACCCCACAGAAAAACATTACTGTATGTTTAAAACTGCCTAATGCTCATTTCTCCCGTATGGACACAGCCAAAGTTATCAGTTAAAACCCTCATTTTGGAATTCCAGGCATACTAAGTTTCCTGGAGAATGGATTTACAATGAACACACAGCATGACTTAAACTCACCTTTCAGTCAATCAAGTGAAAGTGTAACAACAGATGCTTCATCCCTCAAATTATGTCAGATTTCAAAATATACCCAATTTAAACAGCTAAACAAGTTCCTATGAGATCAGGATAAAGATAATTGAAAATGTAAGGGTTTGAAGGACACAAACTGTCACTTACGTGACCATTTCACAGATCCTCCAGTTTCTGTTTAAGCTGAGAAGGGTTGCCATCTCCTCCTTAGTCAGTTCAAAGTCAAACACCTAAAAAGAGAAAACCAGCAGGATTAAGACTCACAAGATGAAAGAACAAGTTCATATCAGAAAGGATGCTGGTTGCAAGTGATGGTTTCATGAAACAGGGAAAGGAAAAGAAGTATCTTTGGATGTTCCAGACTCTACTGGCAGAGGGAAGAAACAGAAGAACAGGAGACACCATGTGAAGTGCCTGATAAGGTTATCAGCATACTGTTTCCAAAAGCTCTGCCTATTCTTCAGCTGTAGTTTTCACTGCAGCCCTGACTTCCAGACAGAGACAAAGAGCCCAGTCCTCTTGCTGCAGGAGGACATGGCAAGGGTGAGAAAGGATCACTGCTTGCTGTGCAGGGAGAAGCCAGGCCATCCCTGAGGGGCAACATCCAGCTCACTCCTGATCCCTCACCTGGGAGTTCTCCACAATGCGCTGTGGGGTGACAGACTTGGGAATCACAATCACATTTCTCTGGATCTGGAAGCGAAGGAGAACCTGCAAGAACAGAGAAATCAATCATTCCTCCTGTTCCCACAGCTGTTTTCCTTAAGCTATACCCACTTCTGCAGAGCTGCATTTCAAATCATCCCTGTCCCTGCAGTCCAGGTTGCCCTGCCTGGAGACCAAAGAGGGAAGTGGGGGAAGCTCCCATGGAAGCCTCCTTTCCCATCCAGTTTTGGGCCAGTCAGTTCCTTTTCTTTGCACCCAGAAGTTCTGCAGTGTATACAAGGCTTTCATTCTCTGCAAGAGGACTTGAGAAGGGAAGTGACAGCTGAAGATGAGTCAAGAATACTTTCTTGACTGATGGCCAGAGTTAGTACTAGCGTATCTTGTAGGCCACAGAATGGACAACCTGCATTGCTTGTTAACACCACAAAAAGCAGCACTGTTCACAGGGAACACCACAGAGGCTGCTCCCTCTCTTCAGGCATAGCTTCCTAAATTGCTGTGTGACAGGAAGGGGTGCCCACTGTGTGGCACCTACCCACCTGTGCTGAGGTCTTGTTGTGCTTGGCTGCAATCTCCTTGATCTTGGGGTCCTCCAGAAGGGAAGGTGCATCTGGCTTAGAACTAGACAAAGTGGGGGAGGAAAGGATGAAACAACAAAGAATCACTTCAGAAAGANGCACATTACTCAATTAGTCTGAGTGTTTCAGACTTAAATCACACGAACCCACTTGGAAATTACCCGTCAGGACGTCCAAGGGGACAATATGCTGTCACAGTGATCCCTTTGGAGTGGCAGTAGTCAATCAGCTTCTCCTGGGAAAGGTATGGATGACACTCAATCTGCCAACACAGAAGCACAGACTGAGAGCTGCAGAACTACTGTAGTTTTCCCTTGCTCCAGAGGTTTTTCTGAATCCTAATTTCCTAATTACAGGTTGCCTTCACCCAACTGTGCAGGTGGCCTGTGTGACAACACAAGAGTGTAATTCTATAGGGCAGCAACTTTTGTACTGAGTCTTTGTGTGCTTTTTGGATTTTGTTCTAGAGGCTTTATATAAGAGTCAATCATTATGTCAGAACCATTGCTCCTATCTGGATTCCTCATGCCTCCAGAGAGAATGGCTCCTAGCAAAATACTCCAGTTAGTGGTTCAACAAGATGAGACAAAAAGGAAATATTCTGGTTCTGTTTCTATGGAGAAATATCCAAAGAAAGGGATTTAAAGTACATGCTGTATCTACTTTGTTCTCCCTTTTTCCATCTCCTCATTCGACTGTATTCAGAACTTTATAACCCCTGAGAAGTACTCCCCTGCAGCCACTTTGCAGCTTACCTGGTTATTTGCAGGCTTGTGTTTCAGCCCTGGCTTGTTCAGGACTCTTTCAGTCTGCTCACGGTTGAAGTTGGAGATTCCAATGGCTTTCACCAGGCCAGCATCCACCAGCTCCTCCATGGCCTGACAGAAAGTGGAGCCAAGTCAGCAGGCAGTGGGTAAGACATGACTGAACACATTCTTCCTGATATGCTCTGGTTTTCTTCGTGGGAAGCACATTTTTAAAAGCTAACGTTCTTTTGTGAATTCTTTCCAACTAATTCTGCAAACACAGATGAACCATTCTGCAACTGAAGCCAACACCAGTGCTGGGGACAGAAGATGTGACTCTTCCACTCGGAATGAACTTACCTCCCACGTCTGCAGAATATCTGTGTTGCTGGGGATAGCCATGCCTTTGTCATCTACAGGGAACAGGTCCTCTCCTGCCTGTCAGTGACAAAGAAAATGCTTGAAAGTCTCCTGAGAAGTTCCCTTAATACCATGAGAGCTCACAACCACAATACCTTAAGCTTCTAGTGCAAGGCTGCTAATTCTTGTCTACATTCAGTCATTCCTTCCTGAGAAGTGGAATTTCTTAATTTAAGGCATTTTTGCCAGTGACCATTCCCATAAGGACAGGTTTTCCTGCTGGACCCCTGGAAGTGATGGCTCACCCAAACACCTACAGGGAAACAAAGTACTCAGAGCTACAGCCTCCAGTCTCACATGTGTTCTCTTCAGGTGCTGTTCTTTAGTTCCCACTTAGGAAGAACTGTTTAGTTCTTTTTCCAGAGGGGCATCAACACTTTGGTCTACACAACACCCGATCTGCTGAAAAGAGGTATTGTGTGCACTGGCAGTTCTTCCATGACAACGCTCAGTGTAAAGCCACCAACACTGGGAAAATTAGAAGAGTCTTTGTGTACAAGTTATGAAAAGATGCCAAGACTGAACTGTGCTTAGCAGCTGTTTGCTGCTTTCACCACGAGACAGTTTCATTTTCATGGCTTTGTTAATACAAATGTAAAATAAAGCATGAAGAAAAGATGAGCATCTCAAAGCCAACAGGTAGAATGGGGAGGGATCAGACTGCAGGAGGATAAAAAGGCTGTGACCATAAATATTCAAACTGAGACATCAACTCCTTCACTGATCTTGGGGGGCCTAAGCTCTCTCACAGAGAGCTTTTAAATTCCTGTCTCAGTGGAACAACACGAAGGCTCCTACAAGCAAAGTCTGCTCAATCTGTACTGCATTAAGGACTCGGTGATTAAAGAGAGAAATGGAAAACAGAAATGCTTTCTTTTGCTCTCTGATTCTGTAACGCACAAAGGAAAATTGCACAGAAGCAGCAAAGTGCAACCCTCCTTCTCGACAGGGGTGATTTTGAGCCCTTCACACGCTGGATTTGCAAGAGAAGGGGAAAGCAGCCTGTCTTATGCTTGGAGCTGGGAGACCTGCCCCTAATTTTCAGGCCATCATTCCCAGGATCAAAAGGCTATGCAAACAACTGCCTCTAGGGCAGAGACTAAGAGCCCGAGTCACATGGCCAGGGTCAAGCTGAGCACCAGAGCAGTGCTGGCACAGATAACAGGCATGTAATTGTCTTTGTCAGCCAGAACAATTGTTGGGCTGTTAAGACAGTCACAAGAAACAAAGTTATGGGCATTGCTGCTACTGTACCTTGAAGCCAAAAGGCCAGTGGACAAGGTAGAGATCCAGGTAATCCACCTTCAAGTCTGCAAGAGTCTTCTGGCAGGCTCCCTTCACCAGAGGCTTCTCATGAAAGGTGCACCACAGCTGGAGACAAAAACAAGGCACACTGTGACCTCCTGGGTTAAAGCTCTCGGGCACTCTCCTGCACAGCACAGGAATGCTCCCTGTTCTTTGGAATGAGATGTGGAATGAGGCTATCCCAGTGCTATTCACACGCAGTGAGGTCTGGGCTGGGCCTGGCCCAAGATACTGTGGCAGCACGGGAAACAAGAAAACAGTATCAGGAGTTATTAATTTACATTACAAGCTTCTCCAGTGCTACGGCACTTAACTGTGTTAAATGTTAGGTGTTCCTACTGTAAAAACATCACAGGTAAAACCAGTATACCCATAATCCATGACCATCTGATCCATACCTTACTGACCACGAAGAGGTCCTCTCGCTTCACAANGCCCGGCGGCCGGGGTGGGACACTGAGGGGGGCTCTGCATGAGGGGCTGGCCGGCGGCGCTCCGACCTTTCCCTCGGGAAAGCCGTGAGGCTCCTTATCAGCTGTGTCCTGGCCCGGCTGGAGTCTCTGCAGGGATCAGCTCCTGCAGCGCCCTGTCCCTGTACCCCGGGTTGTTCCCCGTGGTGTTGTTGCGTATCTCGCTTGTGCCATGTGCCGGGGTGTTCTGGCGCGCTCTCGGTTCCCTGAGAGAGACACAAACATGGGACAGACAGTTTCATTTCGGGGTGAGTGTGCGAGTAATTTCGGAAACGATCAGTACAAATCACTTCATTTTAAGTGTTGGGGGAAAGTGTGTTTTAGTGTGTTTTCAAGGCTGCTGAAGAGCAGCGAGT